>JBBBDQ010000501.1:2772500-2870000 GCA_037127315.1 Ascarosepion bandense | reverse complement strand
TAGTTAAAAGAAAAATAAACACCTTTTTGATGACTAAAATTACAGCTTAATCTCTCGAACGTGCAGAACGTCCGAATATTTTATGCTTTGTATGTGTGTTGTGGTACAGTGGATATCGGCTCGGAAGGAGAAACCGGGGTGCCGAGTTCGAATTCTAGTTGAATCCATTGTATTCACTTACGCGCAAATACCCTTGGGAAAGGTATTAATAACGTCTCTTCCTTCCAGTTATGGGTTAAATAGCAGGACAGATTGGGTTCTATAGCCTTGGTCGGCAACCAGTCTACCGCAGAAAGCAATGGCAACCTACTGCGGGATAATCTTCTGCCCAGTCAGTCATGTCTCTTTGGAGACATGATCGCCCAAGCGTGTATCACGTATGGCACTTTAACTGACTGATACGGAATTTTATCGCTAACCACGGAGATAGATTATGAAACCTTCAAAATACTTCTTGTAAGCCCTAACCATGTAGCTATTCTTTCAAGTGCTTGTAAGTGGATTTTTTTTTCATTCTGATCAAAAGACGATGTGTGTTGCAATTACGCATCTTGAAAGTTTTTTTATTCTATTGTTTTTTTTAGTATCTTTAACTAAAAGAAAATCGAAAAGAATTTCGTTAAGCCAATTAACAAATCTTTTCTTCTATAAAGTCCTAATTAGTCACCATATCTCATTACTTTTCGGTTGATGGTTCGAAAATGTGAACGTGAAAGACAATTACGATCGATGATTTGCGTGCGTGACAAATAGAGCCAAAGAGAAACATGTAGACAGATATTGTGGGGGTGCGGAAAAAAAATATATCACATGAGAGGGAGAAGAAGAGAGATAAAGATAGAGAGAGAGAGAGAGAGAAAGAAATAGGCGTGAGATAGAAGAAGACCGCGGAATATATATATATATAGAGAGAGAGAGAGAGAGAGAAAAAAGATGTATCGAGTGATAAGTGTTACAATCGATCTAAGGACGTCGAATAGAAATCGATTAACTACGTTGATTATTTATTCAAAGACAGGTAATTAAGATAATGACAACATTTTCTTTGCGAATATTTACAATAAGTAAATACCTATTTGTTGTTTGCCTGACATATGAACGAATGTTAAAATCTTTAATATTAACGCCGAACATCACTATTTTCGAGTCTGTCTTGGTTTTATATATAGGACAACACATACACTTATAGGTTTATATAATAATAAAAGTTTTGGATAGCCGATAAATCTCACAAATATTTGTCTGGATGTCTTAACATAAGTGTATTTGTCAGTATATAAGCATTTTGTTTATGAATCTGAAAATCATATATGAAACAGTCAGAAAACGTTTCACTAAGAATACGTTGTGAAGTGAGTTTATATATATATATATATATATATATATATATATATATATATATATACGCGAGATTATAGTTATACTCGTCTCGGAAACCTTCTTCGAACGAAGGAAAAAATTGTTGTAAAAAAAGAAAAAGATTAGAGCATGAAAGTCAGTCAAAAGGGTTCGGACCGAAATCAGCACGAAGCCCAAAGAAAAAACTCGACTCGAGTAATCATCTAACAGAAAGCGCTCAATACAAAGGTAGAGCAGACTATGTCGATTTTGAAGTTTCGTTAAGTTCCCACTTCCCTTTTGTTATGTAGTTTCTTTGATTTCTTGGTCACGTGGGTTGTCTTGATTTGTGGTGATACCACCGACCGAGCAAAAGCTAGCAAACCGGATGTTAGGTCTATGCCGACCAGAAAGCTAATGAATAAAAAGTCTTCGTGTGCAAGTGGATTCCCGGAGATGTTCCGGTTGAAAAATAAAAATTAATCAAATATCAAATTACCATTTTTATTTATCAGCCAATGAGAAGCCCGGAACCAAATACAAGGATGAAATGCAAAACAACCAGCGTTTTGATCCAGAAGAAAAATATAAAAGCCGTGACAAAAGGCACCCAGACAGACAGGTGCAGACCAGAGAAGAGTGTAATTAGTTTCTTCCTTGACCTACGTCGAGCGGCTACTATGCTCGCCTCTTTCTTCCTCCCCTGTTCTCAAAGTACTAACTGATCTTTTCTAAGACATTCCACAAACCAACTTGCTGACCTACTGACCTTAGAAACGGCAACTTGATAATGACCATGAATCATACTACTTTTACCTTTCAGCGTTATATCTTCCTTGAACATTCTTTTATCTATTTCAGCTCATTACTATCTGCCATGAACACTCTCTAACTTCGTTGGACCTTTATTCCAAGTATTGTTTTAATTGTAAAACATAAGTGCTATGTATATATGTATAAATGTTATTTTATACGCAAAGTTGCCTTTCTTGAATTTATAATCATTTTATGAATTATTGTGGGCTATCTTCCCACAAGGCCAAATTCCGTTAACATGCTAAGGAATCCTACTACCTCTCACTACAAATGAAATAAGAGAAGAGATACCCGCTATAGATTACCTAATTATATGCCGTTTTTTCTTTTCCTCTTTAGCCAGCTTTCCCTGACGATCTGTTTAGAAGAAGCCTAGGTAGGTTCGTCTGAGTCATTAGGTGCTATATATATATATATATATATATATATATATATATAACGTAGTGATGATCCATGTATACTGTCTTAATCATATGTATAGGAGAAACTACTAAAAAGTTGTAAAGTTAAAAATGTATTTTTCAGACGGTATTTTTTCTGACTAATAGACTCCGATTTTAGATCTACACACTCACGCAGAAAGAAAGAAAGAAAAATACTGGATTTTAAAATTAAATACACACAGGCTAGGGTTAAATAGGGACTTAGGTATTTTGAATCTTTATAAATATTTCAATAGCTAAACATTTTATAGATACACTTAAAAGATTTTACTCTAAAACAACATTTATAAGTATTATTAAAGATAGGTTTACGTTTACAAATATTAAAAAAATCTGTCGGTTTCTGCGTCACGCGATGTAAACAATCTCTCCACGAATGCTCCTCGCGAAAACGTTTCTGATTTAAATTTTAAAATCATTTGTTTCTGATGAAAGGCCGAGGACAGTCTGAAATAACAAATATAATAATAGAAATAAATAAATACTGTCAGAAAAATACATTTTTAAACACCAGTATTTTTCTTTCTTTTTTTCTTTATATATATATATATATATATATATATATATATATATATATAATGTATGCGTGTTTTCACCAGAAAAATGCAGGTAACGTTTTCTCTTGACATATACACGTATCTTTTTAAAATTATTTTTAAGTACCAACCTAGTCAAAAAGATCAATTATTTGTCTGTCAGTTATAAACTAAAGGGACTGTAGTTTTGGGCGCTAACTCTGATAACTGAAGAAAAAATGATAATGCATATTTTGAACAATGAACAAATAATATATATATATATATACTATAGTCATCCGCAGACAGATCTGTTTCGCCGAATCACAGCCCACCAGTATGTGTTATAAATATTTATATATTGATGTTTATCTGCGCGTATACACATAAATATACTTCTTCGTATATATATATATATATATACATATATATATACATATATATATATATATATATATATATATATATATATATATATATATATGTTTTTCTTTAATCCGAAGTGGAAGAGTAGGAAGGTAAATGCCAAGAACCTGTTCATAATCAATATTAAACATTTTAACATTAAAAAGTGATGCAGGCAGAGAGCTTAATGTATTAAGAATACAGAGCCAATATAAATTAGAGAAAATTTTCAAAATTCGAAGGTTTCGGATGTACATTTCGACATAGGATCTCTAATAGAGATTCTAAATGACGTCAGCGACATTGTTTTTTCCAAATGGCGAAGGCCCTGAGGTAGAGTGTGGAGGGGTTTTAGGTTAACAACGGTCACAAAGTAGAAAAGGACATAGCTGGTAGTCGCGGGGTTACAGGGTGTTGAAACGGTATATTTAGGAAGAAGAGGAATAGTAGTTCATATTTTATAAAGATAAACAAGTAAATGAGTTGAATTACTTTTTAAAGCTAAGATTTTGGGCTGTTTGAAGAGGTGTATTTAGGCGAGAAGGAATGGGTCTCAATATAAGATTTTTAAAATTTTTATTTAAGTTTATTTGATTAAACCTTTTAAGTAGAAGCGAGCTAAATGCCAATTGCAGGAAGTTATCAGTTTAAAAATTATTAGAGAAAAAAATTTTAGAGAAAAAATATTAGAGACAAATATATATATATATATGTGTTAACCTTGGAAAAAGGGGTTTAGTAAAAGAATCCGTATTTTCTAAAGATAGGCAATTAAAGGAGCTTGGTATAGGAAGGTAGGGTGTTAAAATATTTTTAAGGTTAACGTTAGGGTAAAATTAAGATTAAAACTTAAATTGAATCCTTTTAATTTATATTCTAACATCTAGTCAACGGGAATTTAAATTCTAAATTTAAGTATTCGAAAAATTTGACTTGTGGCGGCACTTACTGATGAATTCCCTCCTAAGATTCAGTAGCCGGTGTTGGTGGAGGTATTTTAATATTGAAATTTTTTCCAGTAAACATAGACAGCAACTATCACGAAAATCCCTCGGAATACAGGCTGAACCTATCAGTTTCCAGCTAATATCAGGATCCAGCCCTTCCTCTTTTATTTTCCAGAATGCCCGCGAAAGGGCTATCTGCTACCTCTGACTGGGGTTTGAAAAGGAGTACCTGTGGTTATAGTCTTTGTTTGAAAGGACCGGCGGACATACCGATATAGATCCGGAATTCGTTTTTTTTTTGTTTTTTTGTTTTTTGTTAGATGGAGAAATGCGGGCTTCATAAATCACCTGGTTGGATTTGCATTTTCCCTCCACCGGGCAGGCGTCCACAGAATTACAGTTGCATTCGTTTAGAATTCCGGACCTAGATTCAGCATTGCGCAAGTTCACCAGAATACTCCTATTATAGGAACTAATAAGGCTGTCCATATTCGGGGTGCAAGAATAACTAATTTTAAGGGTGTACCTATTAAAAGTCTTCCGTAGAGGGTTACTGTTATTAAAATTTTTGTCTATTAACTTGAGAAAATATTTGCCAATATTGATGTTAGTTAGTTTACAATAAGGGGGGTTAAACCAAATTATCTTTCTTTTTCTACAGTTTCCTTTATTTTTATTTTTGGATGATTCAGAGTCTATTGTAGGTTTATTATATGTTAACTCGTTCTTATATCCGCTTTTTTGAAGGGCCTTATTGTAAATATTTTTACTTGCGTTGAAAGTTTTAATGTTGCATGATAATAGGTTGATTCTATTATTCACTATATTGGGTATCTGTTTTATAATATTTTTGGGGTGGTTGGATGAAATATTAATATAAGTGGGGGAACTATTTTCTTTGAGAAATGGTTGGTAGAATCCCTCATTTAAGTTAAGGGTGATGTCTAGATAGTTTACAATTTTAAGATTAAAGGTGACTTCGACTTTAAAACCGAGGTACTTCAGGGCTCTAATTATTTGTTTGTGTATCCTATTTGTGTAGGGCCCATAGATCCCGATATAGGCCTAATTGTTTTTGGTCTAAAAATCTGCTTAGAATATCTAAAATGTAAATTCCCACAAGATCTGTCACCTGAGATGAATCATATGCTCCTATAGGGACGTCAAAAACCTCCCACGGCTCCTTTGTCCATGTGGAATCATCAAAGGTGAGAATGGATTTTCTGGCAGCAAAGATAATTTCGCAGTCCCTTTCCGAAATGTTCACGTAATTTTTAGCAAATCTTAAACAACTCTCAAGAAGGTCCCTTGATATAGAGGAATAGAAATCGACAATATCGAATTTATGGAAGGTGGATTTAGATTTGTTTTTGATGTTGTTAAACCAGTGTGTCGCATCTGAAGAACTTTTCCAAAGGTTTGGTTGTAGATTCAATAGTAGCTACTCTATTAGATTTTTTATAATTTCCCTGGAAATTATGCTTAAGTCACCTTTTGTAGGATTAATTAGCCTGGTTTGTAATTTGTTTTGGAAATTTGGTTTGTGGTCCTTAAATAAAACGTAAGCTTCTTTAGTGGTGATTTAGCCAATTTTGTCAGTAATATTTAATTCACTGGCGAATTTGGCTGTGTCTGTATTAATTTCAGATAATGATAGGTTCCTTCTGTCTACTTTGTAATTACTAGTTTAGGTTATTTTTAAGGACACTTATGTAATTTAAAGGATCACATTTATAAATGTTGTTACATTTGTCGGATTTTACCCACAGGTGCTTAGAGATTTTTTCAGGTTTCTAATGTCTGATTTTAGGAAGTTCTGGAATGTATTTGAAGCCCCACAGAATTTGATTTTGGGAATCAGAAAGAGTTCAGAAATCTGCATACGGGGTGGGTGCACTGGGTCCTCAGGTTAAAGGAGTCCGTGGAATGATGTGCAGAGTCTGTAGAGCGGAGAAAAATTGTGCCTTCCATCAAAGTCTCCTTATGAAGTTTTCGATTTATTCGGTGAGGTGAAGGAGAAAAGAGTGAGTGTTTGGGTAAGGAATGTTTTTCAAGGAATAATCCGGGGTAAACTTCTCCATTTTGGAACAGCAGAACGAATAGTTGAAAGATCCGCCATTTGGAAAGAAGAATGTCGCTGACGTGACGTAGAATCTCTATTAGAGATCCTATGTCGAAATGTGCATCAGATACCTTTGAATTTTGAAAGTTTTCTCCCTCTCTCTCTCTCTCTCTATATATATATATATATATATATACTATAGTTATCCGCATCCAGATCTGTTTCGCTGTATCCTAGCTCGTCAGTACGGTTAGACTCCGATTGCTTTTTAACCCAAGATTGAAACCCGAACGCATTGGCGTCATTCCGCGAATCTACCTCTTGACTACGGGCGTTCGGTAGTAGAAGGCAGACGTTTTAGCGCGTATATCATTATACACGTTTATTAGCCATAGTGCTCTAATTCATTCTTGAATGAGCGAAGTTAATTGATATATATATATATATATATATATATATATATATATATATATATATATATATATATATATATATATATATATATATATATATATATATGCGTGTTTTCACCAAAAAAATGGAGATAAGGTATTCTCGAACAATTCGAGACTGGACACGTCTGGAGTTTCTACACCCGACTTCTCACCTAAAATTGATGCTCAACTGAATGACGTCAATATTACACTCTCGATTGTCTCTAAGATAATCTCAAAACTTGACTCACACAAAGCGAGCGGAGGGGACGGAATCCCAATCATAGTCTTAAAGAAATGTGCCCCCGAACTTTCCTCTGTACTTTCTAAGCTCTACAACTTCTGCCTATCAGCTTCCTGCTTTCCTGCCTGTTGGAAATCTTCCTCTGTAGTTCCTATATTTAAAATCATTGGAGAACACTGGGACCCCGCAAATTACCGATCTATCAGCCTTCTTCCGATCTTTGGCAAAGTATACGAAGCCATTATCAACGCCGAGGTGGTGCAGCATCTCACAGCACACAGGCTCCTCTCGGACAAGCAGTATGGTTTCCGCTTCACCAGGTCTACTGCTGATATGCTAACGACCATCACCGAGTACATATATCAGGCTCTCGATAGGAATGGTGAAGCCCGAACCGTTGCCTTGGATATCTCTAAAGCGTTCAACAGAGTTTGGCATGTTGTCCTTCTATGCAAACTGCGGAGCTATGGTATAGCTGGACAATTGTTTGAACTAATCCAGTCATTCCTATCTAACCGCACATTGAAAGTGGTATTGAACGGACATGCCTCCCAGAACTACCATACGAACGCGGGTGTCTCTCAAGGCTCTATCCTAGGTCCTACGCTCTTCCTGATCTCCATTAATGATCTCCCTGATACCATAAGATCCCAAGTAGGTATGTACGCCGATGACACCACTGTTTATTCTCACCTCGATTAAAAATCTGGTGTGGGCGACAAAGCTAACCTTGCAGTCGAGCTTGGAAAGGACCTGCAATCCGTAGTGGACTGGGGTAAGTAATGGCTCGTAAATTTTAATGCTTCTAAAACGAAGCTACTATCAATTAATCATCATAGACAATCGCACCTACCTCCTATTAGCATGGACCAGGCTTGCCTCCCAGAGAGTAAAACACTACGTCTCCTTGGTCTCACACTTTCAGCGGACATCAAGTGGAATGACTATATCGAATCCTTTGCTAAATCCGCTGCTATGAAAGTCGGTTATCTGTGCAGGGCCCGGAATTTTTTTCCGTTTGAATCTATCCTGCACATTTATAAATCTACCATCCGCCCGTGCATTGAATACTGTTGCCATATCTGGTCGGGTGCCCCTGCTATTCTCCTTGGGCTTCTCGACAAGGTACAGCGGAGGGTCTGTAATGTGATCGATACTGACTTAGCAGGCCGCCTGCAGTCTCTCTCTCACCGGCGCGACATGGCTTCCCTGTGTCTCTTCTATAAATACTTTCACGGTTTCTGCTCCGATGAACGTAGATCACTGGTGCTCCCTAGGTTCGAATTTGCACGAGATACTTGATTAGCAACTAGATCCCACCCTTTTACAGTGAAACCGATAAAATGCAACTGCATCTTCTACTCCAACATGTTCTTTTCTCGCACATCCCGACTGTGGAATTCTCTTCTACATGACTGCTTCCGCGACGGCTACAATCTCCAGGAGTTTAAATGTAAGGTCAATAGACACCTCCTAACAAACTAACTCTCTTCCATGCTTTCAAACACTCTTCCCACCCACCCATCTATCAATCACCCCTCTTCTGACATTTCCTATATCTAACCACTTTTTCTATTTACCTTCCCCTATGTAGCCCCAAGCACAATAGTGGCAGTGGAATGCCTTGTTCGGGGTGAAATGATTAAAAAAAATATACACATAAGTATCAACCATGTCAAAAAGATCAATTAATTTGTCTGTCAGTTAGAAACTAATCGGACTGTAGTTTTGGGCGTTAGCTCTCATAACTGAAGAAAAAAATATTTGATAAATGATAAAATGATAAAATGCATATTTTGAATTGGAAATATCTGATTGTCCTCAGGTAAACAGAAGAAAAGCTTACAACAAGAAAAAATATTAACCGACGACAGTTGCACCCAGGAATGAAAAATTAAATGTAACGATAGCTCACAATATTTACATTGTTAAGATTATTTTTCTTCATCATTATTACAAGGTTTACGATGTTTTGGCCGTTTTACGCTCTTGAATTTCGAACCGAAGCCTTTATTTTGTTCACTAAGGTATACTAATCTCATACTGCGATGCTGCTTCCGGTAGCAAAGTAGTTATCTCCCTTTAAGTTAACCCACTAAATTATTTGTTCTTTATATATATATATATAATGTGTGTGTGTGTGTGTGTTGTGGAATCCGGGATATAGGAATCGCGCAAATTAATGAATAACAAAACAGATATTTGAGATAGAAAAATAGGTTTTATTAAACGTAAATACAAACTGGAACGCAGGTTCGTAGTCCAGGAATACTATTCAAACATTCAACCCAGTATGTCACATACTATACCAGAATCAAAAGGTATGCCACATGATATACCAACATTAATACATATATAAAACACACATTGCATTACACTAAAAATAGACCGTTGACATGTGTTGATTTTTGGATGGTGTTTTTCATGCAAGACATCTTTGAAATCATTCAGGATTAAGAAATAAACAGTAAATGGTAGAGACAATATAAATTAGATGTTAAAAAAAAAATTCCGAAGACACATTTTCACAGATATAGAAACGGTCTATTTGAACTTGAATTTACTATTCTCTCTTAAAACAGTACGGATATTTTTTATATTACGTCATACATTTCCTCTACTGAAAAGTCACGCACGCAATAAACGTTAATTTATTGGGGACATTAACAGGTGACTTTTGTATTCTAATGAATCATTGATTATCAAACAATGTGTTCAGGTGTCAATTGACTTGGGATAAAATGTAATAAAGCATTGTATAATATACTGAAAACACTTTGTAAAACAAAATTATTTCAAGACAAATTACTTTCATGATAGAATTTCGTGTATATCGAGTTTGGGAAGAAAAAATAAACACATTTCACCTCGGGTAGAATCCATTATTGCAATATTGAAAGCAAAATAAATTATCAATATGAACTTAATAATTATATCATTACAAGAATATTACAGAAAACATTTATACACGGTGAGTCTACAATATTTGTACAATTTTTTGCTTTATACGAATATCTTATTAAAAATAGTTAAACCTCATTGTAATCAGTCACTCAGATAAGTGCCATACGTGATAAACGCTTGGACAATCATGTCTGGAAAGAGGCATGACTGACTGGACAGAAGATTATTCCGCTGTAGGTCGCCATTAGATTCTGCGGTAGACTGGTTGCCAGCCAAGGCTATAGAACTCAATCTGTCGTGTTATTTAACCTATAATTGGAAGTGAAGAGACGGATCAATACCTTTCTCAATGGTATTTGCGCTTATGTGAATGCAATGAATTCACTAAATTCGAACTCGGCACCTCGATTTCTCGTTGCAAGCCGATATCCAGGGCACTAAAAAAAAAATAACGACATTAATAAAATCATAGTGAATATTCATCTTTATATGTACATTTTAACGTGAAAATTTCATAAAAATACAGTAATCATATTTCAAATGTGTATTTAAACCCGAGTGACAATAACAAGAATTCAGTAATAAAACATTTATAATATTAGCTTAAAAATTATATTCTTACTAACGTGAAAAAAGTAAATATTCCTCAACAGAATCATCATATATATAAACTTCAAAATATATTTCAGATCTAACAAAACTATCAGTTTGGAGTAGATAGACTAAATTATCGCCCGGTTCACGCTCCACCCACATCTATTGAACAGGTGAAGAGGCTCATCCCTTGTTTCCTGTTTAGGATGCGGTTTCCGGTTTTCTCTTTTCCAATCTTCTCACTTTTTTTCAATTGGAGTAGAGAGACTAAACTATCGCCCGGTTCACACTCCATCCACGTCTACTGAACAGGTGAAGAGGCTCGTCGCCCGTTCCCTGTTTAGGATGTGGCTTCCGGTCTCTCTTTTCCAATCTTTTCACTTTTATGTAGCCCCCTGCACATCAGTGGCGTTACCGCCTTGTACGGGGTGATATGATTAAAAAAAAACCAAAAAAAAAACCAAAAAAAAACTTATGAAATGAGGATGTAATAATAGCTTCAAAAGTATATTCCAGCAATCATGAAAAATAACTTTAAAATTATGTCATTAATTAATGATATATACAAGCATTATTGTATATGTAGCTTACACGAAATTTACATAGTCAACAATAAAATCCTCATATATATAAGCAAAAATATGTTTTAGCTAACGTAAAAATGATAAGAATTCAGTAATAAAATCATCATATTAGCTTGAAAATTAAATTTCTGCTAACGTGAAAACGACAAAAATTCCGAAATTAAATCATCTCATATATATTGCTTCGAATGATGATTTCAACTACCAGAAAACATCATAATATATAACTTTCAAATATAAAATTAAGCAAATTTGAAAATAATATGATTAATTCAGCTATAGAAAGTCATATATTTAAGCTTCAGTTGTATAATTAAGGTAAGGTGTATATCAAATATTCAGTAAAAAATCATCATATATATCGGCTTCATATGCATATTTTAGCTGATGTGAAGGTGCTTTAAATATTCAGCAATGAAAACATCACATAGATTCAAACTCATATTTCAGTTAAGGTGAAAATAACATATAAACTAATAATAACATCATCTATTTACACTTAATTATAAATGGAAGTTTGCCTGTGTGTGTGTGTGCGTCCGTTACCTATAGACTCCGAAACGGCTGAACCGATTTTCTTGAAAATTTACACACTATAAGCGTCTGTGAGTGTTCTTAGCTAGGGTTTGTGTCGAGGTACCCCCGATAAATATCAAAAATTGATAATCGAAAAAATCGGGTTATAGAAGGAGTGGTCCGATTTTAATCAAATTTGATACACTCATAGATAAATACATAAGAAACGATATTCAGAAGTTTCAAGGTTGCAGTTCTTACAATAGGGCAGAAAACTGATAATATATATATATATATATATATATATATATATATATATATGTTGTATATCGACAAACAACAAACACGCATATATATAAAAATATGAAGTTATATTTTTATTAATGACGATGAACCGTGTAGCATAGGGAACAGAGAATTGAGAGAGCGCGCTTCTAATGGGTTGACGGGAGTGTAGTCTTATCTGTTGTGTCTCTCTTCACCGGCCGATCTCTGTTGCTCCTCCACTGCTACTGGCGAATCCGTGTGACGAGGTCTTTTTATAATCTTCCAGAACCGGGACTTTTTCTTCCGGTTTTGCCTCGCCCACGCACGCCCACGTAATTCTCAGAGACACCTGTTCTGTTTGCCTCTGTAGTTATTTCCGCTGCTGCCGGAAATAAGGTCAAACAACATCCGTTCCTTTCAACGACCGGAAACACCCTCGCTTGCATCAGCCTTCCTCGGGTGGGGCCAGATTGTTATATTACATTTATATATATATATATATATATATATATATATATATATATATATAAAGCAAGATGTTTGTGCGTGTGTCTGTTTATCTGTCTGTATGTCCTTTATAAAAATCCATAATTTTTATCCGATTCTCACCAAAATGCACACAAATATTCTTTCGGCTGAGTCTAAGATCCAGGACCATGGTTTAGTTTTAAAGTTTTCATTACACCCGAGCAACGCTGGGCTATAACGCTAGTATACATAAATTTCAAATGTATTTTTTACCTTACGTGGAACCAACACAGACATTCAATAATTAAATCATTCTATACATATAAGTTTCAAATAAAAAAAATTAGCTAATTATAATAATATAAAATTCACTAATAACATCACCAAATACTTAAGTTTCTAATGTGTATTTCAGTTGATGTGAAACAAAGATATTTTGTTTTATTTATAAGGTTCATAATTATATATAGTTCAGCTTAAAATAGCATAACATTATAAAATATTATGTTGTCCCAAAAGTTCGTAAACACTTGCAAAAAATTGAAATTTTACTCGCAAAAGCAACAAAGCTCATTGCTCAAAATAAATACCATCATTTTCCAAGACTTTCTGCCATCGATCTGCAAGCTTTCGGATCTGGTCAAAGTACCATTCAGTCGGCTTCGAATCAAAGAATTATTGACACGCTTCATCGACTTCATCAAACGAGTCGAATCGGAGGGCCTTCAGAAAGTGTTGCATTGAGCGGAAAAGGCCATAATCTGATGGAGCACAGTTAGGAGTGTAGGCTGGATGTGTCAGAACCTCAACGTCGTCCAGCTCTTCAAACTTGTCTTTGGTCTTCCTGGCGGTGTGTGGCTTGGCATCCTGCTGCATCAAAGCGCGCTTTCGGTTGATCAGAGCCGGGTACTTTTGCATCAACTTTTCGTAGACCCGCTCAAGTTGCTGACAGTAAAGTTCGGCACTGATGGCACGACCATTCGGAACCAACTCAAAATGCACGAATCCTTCAAAGTTCCACCAAACACACAATATGTACGATTCCTTCAAAGTTCCACCAAACGCATAACATGACTTTTTGCCGAATCGATCTTGTTTTGGAACCGACGGTGTCTCTTGCCCTTTCTGAACCTATCGTTTGTCTAGATTGTGCTGGACCAGATAGACCCATTTCGCAAGTGTTTATGAACTTTTGGGACAACCTAATATCTTATATATAAGCTTTAAATATATATTTCAACTAACGTGTAAAGAACAGGAGATTCATCAAAAAGATAATCATATTAGATTAAAATAATTATTTCCACTAACGTGAAAATAAAATGAAAAAAGCAATAAAAATACTCATATAAGTTTCAAAGGTTTATTTGAGAATACTTGAAAATAACATAAAACCTCAGTAAATTAAATGATTATATATATATATATATATATATATATATATATATATATATATATATATACTTGAAATGTGTATTTAGATTGACGTAAAATTAAGAGAAAGGTTCAGTAATTAAATAATCAGAGATATAAGTACACAATGAACATTTCAGGTAAAGTGAAAATAATGTAAAATTATATTAAGACAATATTCATATTTCTTAGCTTCAAACCTATATTTCAGCATAACATGAAATTCCAATAATAAATTATTAAAATATATCACCTGTAAATGCGTATATATTTGACGTGAAATTAGCATAAATATTCAGTTATAAAATCATCATATATAAAACTTGCAAACACATGTCCCAGCCTACGAGAAAATAAATTTATCTTTTAGTTAACGGGGAAATAACGTATAAATTAATTAATAAAATCATCATCACATATAAGATTTATATGCATATTTCAAGTATCCTGCAATTAACACAGAAATTCAGAAATAAAATCATCTTATATACAAATTTCAAATGTATATTTCAGCTGCTGTGGAAATAGCATAACTTTTCAGTACTAAATCATCTCAATATGTTTGCAATGCATATTTCAGTTAAAATTAAATTAACAAAAAAACCATCATAATATACCAAATACATATTGCAGCTAACGTGAAAATAATATTAATAATAAGTAATAAAATCATCATTATATAAGCTTCAAGTATACATTTCAACGAACGAAAAAATAATAAAAACTTTAATAAAAATGCCATTATATGACATAAACTTCAAATAGTTACTCCAGTTAACGTGAACATAAAGGTCAGGAATAAAATCAGCAAATATGATCTTTAAATGAATATGTCAGCTAACATAATCCCAGAAGGGGGACACGAAAAACCAAATCGATTATATAACGATAAACAGGAGATTCAGGTATGCATTTGTTCGTTGAAAAACTTATGTAAGTGCCGACTGTGGAATCGACCACCTATCAGTCATTTGTATATTAAGGATAAAATTTCAATGACTGCTGAAACCTAGTCCAGCACTCAGACTTGTGAACGACGGTAGCCTGCGGGAAAAATATACAGTGTGAAAAACAAACAGAAGGAACAAATTGGAAACAGAATCTCAAAATCGGACACACTAAAGGAAGCGTTATTGGCATCAGCATTTAGCATTTTACCAAATGAAAACGTATAGACTGAACTATTGCCCGGTTCACACTCCACCCACGTCTATCGAACAGGTGAAGAGGCTCATCCCTTGTTTCCTGGTTAGGATGCGGTTTCCGGTTTTCTCTTTTCCAATCTTTTCACTCTTTTCTTTTTTCTTTTTTTTTTCAATTGGAGTAGATAGACTAAACTATCGCCCGGTTCACGCTTCACCCACGTCTATTGAACAGGTGAAGAGGCTCATCCCTTGTTCCCTGTTTAGGATGCGGATGCCTTACCGCCTTTCTTGGAGTGATGTGATTAAAAAAAAATGTAGAAGGAAAAATGTGTCGACACTGATGAGATTCAAGGCATGATACAATGCAGACAGAAAAGAATGAGAAAACATGGAACGGAATAAAGAAATCTTTGCAAGGTAATAAGGAGTAAATTTAGACATGCTAAGGAAGAATGGTTTGTTGCGTGGGGGCTTTGTACGTCGGGAGTCACCAGTGTAACGTAGGGAGCTGGGTAATGTTTCTTTAATTCGACCTTGTGTCAGAC
The DNA here is from genome assembly GCA_037127315.1 of Ascarosepion bandense. Taxonomy (NCBI): domain Eukaryota; kingdom Metazoa; phylum Mollusca; class Cephalopoda; order Sepiida; family Sepiidae; genus Ascarosepion; species Ascarosepion bandense. Next base: position 2,854,360 of record JBBBDQ010000501.1, on the reverse strand, counting down.
TTAACCGAACTCCCTGGAGCTTACAGGTTTTATGCAGAATTACCATCATCAGAAGGTTTTTCATCACCAGAAGGCTGGTTGTCGGTTGAAATGTGTGGATTAGTGTAGAAGAGTGGAACATATACATTTTTTGTATATTAAAATAGTAATTTATTAAGAGGAAAGATTAACACGAATTCGTAGAAATTTAATGATCACTGAGAAAGTTAAAGTATCAAGAGTTCGTACAAAGTGTTCGAGTAGTAATTGTTGAAATAGATAAGGAGAAAGAGAAAGCGGACAATGTCCGAGTTGACCCGAAGCTTCTCTCGTTACACTTTAACGGTGTCTCTCGCTGCTCATTTATATAGTCTTTTTGAACTGAGCACTGGAGTGCTAAGTCCTCAAATCGTGCAAGTCGCTCTCATTTGTCGAAAATCATTTTAACACGTAATTACGAAATGTGGGTTCGACTTTTTCTTTAAGCACATGGTCAATCCTTTTTCTATTTTTGAAAACTCAGGATTTAACACGTCGTTGTGAATCTTTGTAAAAGTGAAGAAAAGAGTTGATTTTAATTAATTTCTCATTCGCTGCAGGCTCAAATAATATGCAGAAATAGAGAGATTGAGCACGACTAATAAAGGAGATATGCATGAAAAATAAAGAAAAAAATAGAATAAAAGCCATGCTCCTCAAAAGGATGTGTAAATTACGGAGATTGGTACGCTCATATTACAGAAAGTGGATATACTCCAGAGATGGGAAGAATATATAAGACACAACACGAGAGAGCAACCGACATTACACAGAAATACCGACAGAGCAGAAATATCAGCTTTCTTAATTATTAATCTGGATTGTTGCATAATTCTTCTGCAGCAATCTTCAGTGAATTCTTCAAAATTTTAGAAAATGATATCTTTTTATCGTGTCTATCTTTGAAAGATTCTGCCTTATGTAGATCACGGAGATTTGGTTCCATAGTAATAACCTACTGTTTTTGGAGTTTAATTATATTTTGGTATAGTGTCTCAATCTTAACATTCTTTATGTAGTCCATTATATTTTTTGCATATATAGCAATTAGGTCCAAGGTTAAGTAGTTCTTTTAGTTGTTAGTTAATTCATAATCAGAAATTTTTATAAACCTTTCAAATTTATTCGGGATATGTATAGTTCCTTTATATAATGTATTAAGTTTTCTTGGAATTTTTTATTATAGTGGAAGCTGCACTCGTCAAATTGAGTGGCAACAAAGCAGTTGGACCAGACTGCAGTGTAATAGAGATACTGACAACCTTAGACGATTTCGGTGTAGACAAACTTACAGAAATAATAAGTGAAATCTACAACATTACTGCGCATTCTCGGCCTTACCCTTTATTCCGATTTCAAGTGTAACCATTACATTGAGTCACTAGCGAAATCCACTGCTATGAAGGTTGGCTCAATATGTCGGGCCCGAATGTTTCTCCGCCTGAATCCATCTTGAACATATACAAATCAACCATCCGTCTATGAATTAAATACTGCTGTAATATATGGTCAAGTGCCCCCGCTGTTCATGTCAGTGTTCTCGACAGGCTCCAAAGGAGAATCAGTAATGTGATAGATACCAACTTGGCGGTTCGACTCCAGCCACTTTTACCACCGACAGGATAGGACTTCCCTGTCTGTTCTACAAGTATTTTCATGGTTCCTTCTCCCACGAATTTAAGTCACTGGTGCTCCTGACATATGTGTTTACTCGTGCAACCAGACTGGCAACTGGGTCTCTCCCATTCACAGTTAGATCAACCAAATGCAACCCACAATTATACTCCAACAGATACTTTTCTCGCACTTCCCACCTGTGGAACTCTCTTCCATATTCTTGTTTTCTTGATGGCTACAGGAATTTAAATGCAATGTCAATACCCATCTCTTAACCACTTGACTCCAGTTCTTTCTACATCGCCCTGTATATCTTTTCTTTTCTCTCTACTTTTGTAACTGTCATCACATCTGTATTCCCATCCTTCTCTTGCTTTTTTCTCTGACACATCCTGTAACTGGTTCGTCTTTCTCTTTACTCTCCTCTTATTTAATATTCTTCTTATGTAGCCACCTGAGCATCAGTGCCTTTACCGCTTTGAGTTGGGTGAAACGATAAAAAAAATACTGGAAGACCTAAGCAGGTCAATTTTTATAGCCCTGCCTAAGAAGCAAGGTATCAAGAAATGTGAACTCCACCGAACAATTAGTTTAATTAATTGGTTAACAAAATTCATCATCTGAATTTTGATGAATGGAGTGCGTAGCAGAATCAGTCCAGAGACAAGATAAGAATAGTGCGGTTTCGTGAACAATACTGAAAAAGGGACGCGATATTTATGTATACAATGTTATAAAAAAGACAATACAAATGCAGAAGACGTGTACCTGTATTTTATATACTACGCAAAGACCTGGAAGTTCTTACTTATGTCTTTCGTCACTTCTATGCTTTTGCTAACACATTCTGTCCTAGAACGCAATGCTAATCGTATAGTGATGAATCTCAATGCTATGCATACAAATACCACCTTCACAAAAAGAGAAGTAATCGATCTCTCAACATAGCTTGAGAACCTTGTCTTCCAAAAAGAAGGAGAACAAAATCTTATCTAATTTTATGAGTAGTGCATACGGGAGTGGAAGCACTGTGAGTTGAATATTAGAATTGAGTTAATAGGCGAAACACATACTTTCACCATACCGTTTAAGAAAAGAGTCCTTCGGAAAATGAGACGAAATGCACCCTCAATCATCTGCATCTCCGACCAATTAATTTTTAACAAAAGATCGGGACAAAGCCAGACGCCGAGTATCCTGACCGACCCGTCCGTCCTGAAAAAAAAAGGGCCTAGAAGAGAACCTCTCTTCCCCGCGCATAACTGCACGCCAACTGACTTGATCTTGTCCCTGTCATTGTCTAGCACGCTTTTATATTTTTGCCAACTTCTTCAACCTAAGCTTTGTTCGACATGACGACCGAAACATCATCAACCGAGGTAGAGTAAGTGGCTGAGTTTGTAGTACCAGGTAAGTAGATTCTGCGTAGGATTGGATTCACCTTTTACTTGTAAAGAAACGCTCCAGCCGAAGAACGTAAAGCAAAGGCGGAAGCAGACAACCTTCACAAATGAGTGAGACAACACAAAGCTTCGGATCGTACCACATTCGTTTCCACCAACGCACTGGAATACACTTACAGAAGTCGAATCCAGTTGCAAAATTATAGTCAGAAAGCAGAGCCTTAGAAAACGTTAGTCAAATTTATCGTATACCTTGGACTGGTCAAAAATTGATCATCGCGTAGATTGAATAGACCACTATAATCAGCAACAATGACCTAACTTTAAATTTCGATAAATCAACCACTTATTTCCAAATATAACGACCGTTACTTCCTGCCGTAGCATTAGTAGCGACTGGTTCTGAAAATATCGCTCACCAAATAATAGTACATTTAATTTCCAGTTCGAAATCCAGTCGAATTCCTTGCATTAACTTACGCGCAAATAAGCTTGGGAAAGGTATTAATCCGTCTCTTCTCTCCGGTTATTGGTTACATAATAGGGCAGATTGGGTTCTGTAGACTAGGTCGGTAACCAGTCGACCGCAGAAATCAAATGGTAACCTACTGCAGGATAATATTCTGCCCAGTCAGTCTTGTATCTTTCAATACACGCCCAGGCGTGTATCACGTACGGCACTTAACTGACTGAATTTCTAGTCGCCAATCAATTTATGTTTAGGCTTATCTAAGTATTGGTTGGTTGGTTAACTGTTTTGTTTTATGGCATATTAACCTCGCCGGGTCATTTATTGCCAACTAAATTTTATTTATTTGTTGCTGGTAATACCTTTTTTCTTTCAACAATTTACTGTTGTTTTTATATAAGTTTTGTGTCTAGTAATACATTTTTTCTTTTCCAGTATCAAGATTCTTTGGGATTTGTTTTTAAGGACAGGGTCCCCAAGTCCTACCCTGTTTTTTAACCAATAACTGAAGGGAAGGGACGGATTAATACCTTTCCAAAGGGTACCAGTGCTTTAAGTGAATGCAGAGTATTCAACTGAATTCGAACTCGGCTCACCAATTTCTCTTTCCGAGCCGATATCCACTGCACCACAACGAACATCCGTCACTAAACGCTTACAGCACCTGGTATTCCCAAGCAATCACCCATCTAATTAATGACCAGGCTCAACGTTGCTTAACTTCGGTGATCGAGCGAGAACCGGTGTATTCAACGTGATATGGCCGTACGCCCGCACATTCGTCACTAAACGCTTACAGCACTTGGGATTCCCAAGCGGTGTATTCAATGTGATATGACCGTGTACATGAACATATACGTACTTATAATCGGACTAAATCCGAATATATACAAACTAAAACAACCGAAGTGCCCTACATCGAGTAACTTTACTATAACACGGTTGGGGTAGCTACAACGTAACTCCAAAGGCGAGCAACCCTTGTTAGTCCTGGTCCACAATACTTTACGAGTGTCCTCATTATGATATTTATCGACTAGATCAAAGTTGTCAATAAATTCCCCAGATCATTTAATATCTAGGTTGTTAGTGCCCGATCTATTCCCTATGCGACCTATGTCAGTGTCAACGACAGCATTCCAATCACCCGCTAAAACTAACCGACAAAAGGTCGTCAAAAACGGCCTGATCCAGCCAAAAACAGCTCCACATGGTCATTGGGCGCATAAATCCCAATAAGACGAAGAGATTTATCCTTTATGATAACATCCAGAATGCAAAACCTTCCAGCCAGTTTTGTGACTCCAAAAGCAATGCCGCATTCAAAAAGTAACTCACTAGCAACGAAATATACCTCAAGCGTCTATCAAAACATGCTAAATTGATGACAATATATATTCACGGTCACGAGTTGAAAACCGTGTTTTCTTTATACAACATACATCAACAACGAGACAGGACAAAGACGGCCTGTCCCATTGTGTCGTGGCTCTATTTCACTTATAATAGTACCGTCATAATTTTAGAGCTCTGGGATTGGTGAGCAAAAATAGGGATTCAACCTGAATCATACAAATCTAATATTTTTACGCTATCCTTGTCGAAGAATAGCAAGAAAGAGAAGGACAGGAAGACGTCATTTATCTCTTCTAGCATCAGCCATATTGGTCAGAATCCCCGACTCGTTTGCGCCACAGCTAGCATTTGCTTGTCGTTATGACAACTTTTGACGTTTTCAATGTCATTTGCGTGGAATTCTTTGAAATTCAGAAACTGTCTTAAATCTTTTATTTTGCCGGCTGAATTTTCTATTTGCTCCCTCGACAGCCGGTACATGTCTTCAATAAAGTTTTAATAGGTTAGATTTTTTATCATTTGATTCCGCCGGTAAACTTCTTTATCTTTCTGTGTTGTCTAATTTTTTAGATGAATTAAACCGTGTATTTGTAGATGTTTTTTAAGATGTTAGTCGGTGTTGTATTCATTTGTGTCTATTCTGTTAAGTTAGCTTATTTGACGGTTGTCGTATGTTGTGGCTGATAAAGCCTTTGTAACTGGAGGTGGAACCATGGTATCTGTTCTGATTAAAGAAGAAGAGGAGGGTTGAGCTGCTAGATGTTGCTGTGATTTTTTAAATTTTATCACTTCTTTTAGTTGTTTTATTTTTTTCCTTTTTCTCAAAACTTGTTTCGCATCATGATTTAATGACTCTCATCTTGTAACTGACAGGGTCTTCACTCTTGAAGCTGGTAGGAGTGACTAGTTTTGCTAACGACCAATCATTTCCCCTTTTCCTTCTCCGTGCCGACACACACAGCTGACAAAGACTTTTCTGGAAATGTGGGTCCGAGTATGGGATCGAACTGGGAATTTTACCACACTGTTCACAATCGTTGTCATCTCCATTACAGGCAAAACGAAAATAACATACTTGACCAGAGGGGTGGTAAAGTCCTTTTCTCTTGTCAGGAAGAAGAGAGGGGACCAGTTTCTCTACACTTAGGTTACCGCCTGTCACAGTGACCGGCATTTTCTAAACTTCAACATCTAGGCAGTAGGAAACGGGGATTAAGGCTTTTTGATTGTCTGAAAATTTGATCCTCTCGTTCAGGTATTCAGTAGCAGAAGATAGAGCATTTAACCAAATTTTACAAGATAGGCGGCCTAGTGCTCTACTAATACACGAGTCAGAACCTCGTATACTGATACTTAATTCTTTGCCTACCCTCATATTCCGTGCGGATTATGGAGTATTTGGTTATGAGATCCTGACTGAAGGCGACTTAACCGTCTGCAGTTTTGTCGGCAAAAAAGATGGACACAAATTCTTGTCGACAAAAAGATGAACACAGCTACCTATTGATAAAAAAATTGACACAAATGCTTGTCGATAAAAAAGATGGACACAATGATTTTGACAAAAATAGACACAAATGCTTGTCGACAAAAAAGATGGACCCAACTGTTTGACGACGAAAAAGATGGACACAAATGCTTGTCGACAAAAAAGATGGACACAATGTTTTTGACAAAAAATGGACACAAATGCTTGTCGACAGAAAAGATGGACCCAAATGTTTGACGACAAAAAAGATGGATCCAACTGTTCGACGACAAAAAGATGGACACAAATGCTTGTCGACACAAAAATGGACACAAATGCTTGTCGACAATAAAGATTGATTTAAATGCTTGTCGACAAAAAAGATAGGCAGAACCGCTTGTCGACAAAAAAGAAAATATCACAACTGCTTCTGTAATAATTAGTGGTCTACCAAGAGTCGATCTTCTTGGATAAGATGTTCGTAACACTTAACTCTCTCCAGTCCTCCATAACGTTGATTATACACTTCAGATAGGGGAACTTCCAACACGATGTTGGTTTCTTGGCAGCTATATTATCTATGCTGTATCAGTGTCGATGTTCTTGTTCTTGTCCTTTACATTTTGTGTTCGCATATTTTAATTTGGTGTATTTTTCCGGTTTCAGAATTTTGGCCATTTGTGGCCACCATATTATTATTTATTTTACTTTTGGTCGTGAATAGTAATATCATTTTTTATTCTTCTGACGGTTCTCTTTAACCACACAAAATTCTTTAACGGATCGTCCTTTGTCGGCCATTTATTTATAAATTGTGCCATTCTTTTACTTTTAATCAATTCACAAAAAACAAAAACATCAGTAAAAAACAAATTAAGACACAAATTAAAATAATAGTATGAGAAAAAGATAAAACTAATATAATGCACAAACAGTTAAATTGAAAAAAAATAAATGGCATACAAATAAATCGATTTGCTACCAAACAAACGAAATGACACGAAGACGTAAGAAACTAAAATATGAGAAAATAACTACAACGGCACGAACAATACAACAAAGCATTTTCAGAAAATTTTAAGTTAAACAATTCACCCATCAAGAATACAAAATGGAAGATATAGACCGAAATATAGACATAAATTTGGCAAAAAGTATACCGTAAAATAAAAAATAAACACGGAAATTTTTTTAAAAATTAGGCGTTAAAAACTATTGTTTTTCTTTTTAAGAATAACGATATAAAGATTTTAAAAAAGTAACAAAATAAAAAATAAATAAAAAGCACTTGTGCAAAAAATACAAAGACGTTACACCAGATAAATATGAATATAAAATTAACTTATTACCTCGGCAAGTGAAAGGAAACAGAAAATGTAAAACAGAATAAAAAATAACAACAGATATTATCAATGAAAAAAATAACTGCACCTAAATAATCTAACTTAAAATCTTTTAGCCGTCTTTGACAAAAATATTTAATGAACGTGACGTGGGAGATATAGTCTACGCATGACATAAATAGTCAGACTGGGCCAAAAGATTTTATCAAGGCAATAACAGTCTCGCAACAGTCTACTATAACCATTCTTAGCGTTAGTATTAAACCATTTGGTCGAGGCCCTGTCACACTCTGGAGAGATGTGTACCTCTTGTAGAGGGGCTAAGAAGTCCCTCAAACAAATAATAAAAAGAAAAATGCACTACAAATAAAGTAAAATAAACGTTTGTTTATTTTCGTAAAAAATAATAACAGAATTATTTCTTTTGTACAAAATATGAAATTGTCCGTACAGCTGTAAAAAAAGAGAAAGAAAGAAACTGGGAATGTGAGAGGGAAAGGTAGGACGATGTGTAGCGAGCGAGATGAGAGAAAGAGAGGGTGAAAGAATGTTCACTGATAGGTGATTCTGCCTGTTGTGTGAACTGCTGGATTCTCTCTGTGTGTATGCTCGAAGCTGTCCGTGTGCCCCTTTGATGTCAGCTTGTCGCTGGTCCTCCTCTGGTCTGATGAGAGTTTCTACCTTCCTTATATCTGAATGGTGAGGCTCCGGGGAGATTAAGAAATGGGTTTCTTATGTCGAGCCCTGATTGGTCAATAAATCATATTTTTGACCACGTGGTGTGCTTTCCACTACGTCCGAACTTTTGGGTGCGCCGTCCTTGTTTTTGACCCCACAGGGTATGGTAATGAGTGAATTTTCGCGCAATTGTATTTTTTTGAGATACACGTGGTGTGAATTAATTTTTATTGCGTGTGTGTGTGTGTGTGTGGAAAATAAAATAAGAAACAACACAATCTCCTTAAAACTCCTCTTTTTAGATATGCATTATTTTTAGACAATACTTTTTTCGACATTTGTCTACTTCCGGATTACGCTTTCCCTTACCGTCATTGCGTGTTTCGCTAAATGAAATTCTGCAAAATGAAATTAAGATGTTTTTCATGTTCAGCGTGACACAACATTCGTAAAATTTCATTCATTTTTTCATATTACTATTTTAAGATATTGTTTGAAAATGGACTCGTATCTTCTAAAATACGATATAAGTATAACATTATTGTGCTCGAGCTTACTTTAATTCACTAAGTAAATTATCGAGTCCTGCGAAAATAAACTAGACGTATTGTTTTTAGCTTCTATATCCAGAACATGTTCTTGTATTAGTTGTAAAAGTTTCTTCTGCCATTCCTGCGATTGTTGAATTCGTCTTCAATTCTTTCACATTTTACTATGTTCGCACAATCTATCGAGACATGTTTTCTTTCTTTTATGTGTAAATTCGAATTCTCCGTCGCCACTGTTATGTTAGGTGGGAGAGCATTTATTTTGTCAGAATCCTCATTTTTAGTTTTATGTCTTCGTTTCTTTGAATGAAGATAACATAACCAAGAAATATAATTTTGCTTGAAAACGACGTAGTCTTGCTGAATGTTGTGGTAGTATACAAAGTTCTCTTTCAGCTAGCTTCCTTGTAGTTGTCTACAGATTGCCTTGTAACAGCCTCGTAGCAGTCTACTACGCCGATTCTAGACGTCAGTATTATAGCATGTGGTCGAGTTCACATTACACTGTAGAGAAGCGTGTACATCTCTACAACAATATGTATTCCGTAAAAAGGTATGGCAATGTAGAAAACGTTATGTTGTGACGCGTTTCATTCTTTAGAACTTCGTCAGACTAACTTTGTTATGTTTGTGCTATTAACATGCACACAAACGAGGGATGCTGGGGATCAAAATTTGATTTATTTATCTTTTTTGTCTAAACGATTTCATTATGATTCTTTTTCTTTCCATTACTTTTTAGTAAATAACTCACGCTGTTACAATAAAAGTTCTCTCAGAAATGGGGAAATGTTGTAAGAGCCAGGACACAAACATATAGTATATAGTATATGGTATATAGTATATAGTATATGGTATGTCGTATATAGTATATGATATAGTATATAGTATATGGTATGTAGTATATGGTATATAGTATATAGTATATGATATAGTATATAGTATATGGTATGTAGTATATGGTATATAGTATATAGTATATGATATAGTATATAGTATATGATATAGTATATAGTATATGGTATACAGTATATGGTATATAGTATATAGTATATGATATAGTATATAGTATATATAGTATATGCGTTTAAGACATTATGTAGATATTTCCGTCCTAATGAATAGTTTATGTTTTTGATCAGAGAAACATTTTCTTATGTCAAAATTCTGCTCAGTTTCGTTACGATGGGAAACCAATACATTTGATGGATTGTTTGGTAAAATATCTCTTTTGTAACATATAATCTTTTATTTAGATTCCTTAAAGGTATTACTGTGTATCTTTAGTACTAATTGTTTCAGCCGATCGAGTAAATTCTGTCTCTAAATTCTAGATTTTTGTTTTAGTATTGACGAAGTTTTTTATTCTTTTACCCTATTTTCCCAATATTGCACCATATACATATATCATTATCTGAATATATATATATATATATATATATATATATATGTGTGTGTGTGTGTGTGTGTGTGTGTGTGTGTGTGTGTGTGTGTCGTCAACCCGTAGATCAACAGGTCAGTACGGCACCAGATATGACGACGGTGTCGGGTCACTAGTCGTGATGGCTTCGTCATATTAGCTGGTCCTCAAGTCGTCTATTACAACGGTGTTCTTCCTTTCCCACGCTGTGAATTTTGATCCCAACGCAGGCACGTTGAAATCCCGCTAGCTGTATCTTTACAACGTCGAACCAGACCGGACGCGCGTCCAATTTTGGGTTAATGTAAAACGGCACCAAACAAACAAACAAACAAACAAAAAATAAATTCAATGACGCCTGAATAAGTTGCGGAAATGTCTTTATATAAAAGAAAACAGCAAAAAGAAAGAATATAATAGTCGTCGATTACTTACTCTTACAACCTAGCGAAAATTTCCGTTTAAGATTAATGTTTGTCTTCTCAACATTAATTCCAATTTTTGGTTGGTAAAATTTAAGTTGTGTTTGTGTGACGGCGGCGGTAAATTCGTCTTGTCTGCCTTAGCTCGGCACAGTGACTACAGTTTCTCAGCTCCTTCTATTTCTTACATCGTCAGCCACGACTCTATCGGAGTCGCGTTATTTGAGTAAGTCTGTTCGGCTCTTTCTGTTTCTTACATCTGTAGCCAGGACTTTATCGGAGGCAACCGTCACTGTCTCTACGGCTGACCCCGTCGGCGTGGCAACCGTCACTGTCTCTACGGCTGGCACTCAACAGCCTAGCAATTATCTCCGTCTTTGTACATTTTTAGTTAGGAACTCTATGGAAGGTGACTGGCCCTTTTCTATCTCTACGGTCGTGGCTCTCGGTTGGAAACATTTCTGCCCCTTTTGTCGATACATCTCGAATGGTCCAAAGGCTCAGCTCTCACTGAGTGCCGACTCTAACTGCGACTGCCAGAGTGATTTCGGCCCTCTGGGCTGTAGTTTTATGCTTGTCCCAAATTCTCTTAAGGCGTACATGACAGACACGAGGTGTCCATGCAAATCAAATCTTTAACCAATAAGACTACTCTTGCCCTCGCATTAGGAGGCTTAGTGAATTAATTCCCTTGGTTTAACTAATGAAATAGCAATATTTCTGTTAACGTCATTTATTTTCGTCTTGTTCTGATTCAAGTAATTACATAATTTATTTCTCAAGTTAAATCTTTTTCCAGCGAATTCGGAAATTACGGATTTGATCTTATCTGACCTAATCAAAAATTTTCGACAATCGTCGAAACAATGTTTTAACTACCGTGCATTTTCACTTCCACTAACCATAAGTTCAAGGCTTCCAATGGTAAATTTTTTTATTTTGTTACTTGTTTCCGCTTTGTCACATAATGGCTGCCAATATGATGACCCTATCTGGCCTACAGTACACACCTGCAAAAATGTATATTTTCTTTTATTCTCTTCTATACTCAGCTAGTTTTTCAGATTTAAAATTTTTTTAATATATATGTTTTCACTCCACTCATATTGCGACTGAAATCTGCACAATTAATAATGCCGCTAGTAATAATTTCTTTCGCTCCGTCGTACTAAAATAGTATTATATTTTTCTACATGCAATTATATTATCATATTTTTCCACATATCAAAATAGTGTTACACACACACACACACACACATACATACATACATACATATATATATATATAATTGCATGCATGTATTTCACTGTTGTTGTGATGAACTATAGGTGTGTTAACTGATGCTAGAATTTTGCACGTCTCTAATTTAAATGATATATACCGTTGATTTTATGAAAGAACACGTGTCCAGGCATTGCGTTCGTGTGGTTAGATATTTACAGTAATGTTGAAATATAAAGAGACGGTTTAGGAGACTAACTAAATCAGAAGTAAACAGACAGAAACAGAGAGAAAGAGAGAGAAATGTTTAAGTGTCTGCATGCGGTTACTTAAAAGTATACATAAGATGTCACGAATATCATCTACAGTTGAATTCTTTCTTAACAGAGAGACAAAAAATGAAGGAAAGAATAAAATGAGGAGGAGAAGTAAGTGATAAAAAAGAAATAAAGAAAAGAAAATAACAGACAGAAACTAAAGACAGAAAGCAAGAAAGAAAGAACTGCGACATAAATTAACCGAAATAAAAAAAAATTGAGCAAAAGAAAAAGAATCAAGAGAAAAAGATAGAGAAAAAGTAAAATAGTAACGATAAAATAGAAAATAAATTAAGAGAAAGACAAAAATTGAAAGAAAACAAAAATATGAAAAATAAAGATGATTGAGAAGGAGTAAAGAAAAAAGATAGAATTGGAAAATAAATTAATAGATATGCAAACATTTAAAGAACGACTGAAAGAAAAATCAGAATTAATTTTTTTTTTTTAATCGTATCACCCCGAGCAAGGCAACAACGCCACTGATGTGCAGGGGGCTACGTAATAGTGAAAAGATTGCAAAAGATAAAGCCGGAAACCACATCCTAAACAGGGAACAAGGGATGAGCCTCTTAACCTGTTCAATAGACATGGGTGGAGTGTGAACCGGGCGATAGATAGATCTATCTACTCTAATTGAAAAACAAAAAACAAAGTGAGAAGATTGGAAAAGAGAAAGCCGGAAACCATATCCTAAATAAGGAACAAGGGATGAGCCTCTTAACCTGTTCAATAGACGTGGGTGGAGTGTGAACCGGGCGATAGATCTATCTACTCCAATTAAAAAAAACAAAGTGAGAAGATTGGAAAAGAGAAAGCCAGAAACCACATCCTGAACAGGGAAAAAGGGATGAGCCTCTTAACCTGTTCAATAGACATGGGTGGAGTGTGAACCGGGCGATAGATAGATCTATCTACTCCAATTGAAAAAAACAAAAAACAAAGTGAGACGATTGGAAAAGAGAAAACCGGAAACCATATCCTAAACAGGGAACAAGGGATGAGCCTCTTAACCTGTTCAATAGAAATGGGTGGAGTGTGAACCGGGCGATAGATCTATCTACTCCAATTAAAGAAATGAAATAAAGAAAAGAAATGACAAACTGTATAAAGGTAAACCGAAAATGAGGATATAAATCAAGATAACCACAAAAATTGAAATATAAAAAGATAGAAATAAAATGACGAGGTATAAATTATAAAAAAGTGAGATGAAATGGGAAAATAAATTACAGAAATACAAAGGTGTAAATAAAGAAATTATAAATAAACAGGAAGGAAAAAAGATGTCAGAAAGAATAGTACACAAGTGAGAGTGAAGAAAAGAGAAAAAAAAAGATGAGAATCTTTGAAGAAAGAAATTGACATAGAGGAAAATAAGCGAACGAAAAAGCCTAAAAACGAAATATATTGGTAAAGAGATAAGATCCGCTAAAGAAGAAAAAGAAAAAGAAATAAGAAATTAAAAAGAGATAGAAGCATAGATATCTAGAGATGATAAAGAAAAAAAGAGAAGAAGAAAGAAAGAAAGAAGGAAAGAGAGGAACCGGACGCATCCCTTCATTTCCTACCCATTTGGGCTTTCGAATATATTCCTCTCGTCTGATTATCCGGTGTTTTTTGCAAATGCACTCTTTGCTATATTTGCCGGCCGGTCATAAAATATTCACTACACTGAACAAACATACATCAAAATACCTTCTCTTCTATTTGTTTTTTTTTTTTCCTCAAGCATAACCTATGTATATCTATTTTCGAACTCCCGATACGACTGCAGCCTTGAGAGTTTACATGGGCACACAAACATACAATAACAACCTTCAATTAGCCGAACGAACCCTTTCCATGTACGCTCCATACAATCACCTTAATACGATGTGTCAGAGTCAAGGCGTAGCGAAGCATCTGCCTTTGGCGGGACGACACGACAATGGTGGCTGTCATAGGCAATAAGCGAAAAGGGGAGAAAAGAGAAAGAAAAACGTACCTCTGTCATTCCCTGGAGTCGAGAAAGGTCGATATGTGTCCCTGTCCTTAGTAAAAGATTGACTCCTATGCACATATTGAAATCTAACGCCGTACACGAAAATAGGAGTTCATTTCGAAGACTAAAATAAGACATTACGAATTATATATGCTTACAGGTTAGAGAAAAATATCTATCTATCTATCTATCTATCTATCTATCTATCTATCTATCTATCTATCTATCTATCTACGTCTGTTCATTTTCTGTTTATCTATCTATCTATCTGCATCTGTTCATTTTCTATATATCTATATGCATCTGTTAATTTTCTATCTATCTATCTATCTGCGTCTGTTCATTTTCTATATATCTATCTGCGTCTGTTCATTTTCTATATATCTATCTGCGTCTGTTCATTTTCTATATATCTATCTGCGTCTGTTCATTTTCTATATATCTATCTGCGTCTGTTCATTTTCTATATATCTATCTGCATCTGTTCATTTTCTATATATCTATCTGCATCTGTTCATTTTCTATATATCTATCTGCATCTGTTCATTTTCTATATATCTATCTATCTGCGTCTGTTTATTTTCTATATATCTATATGCATCTGTTTATTTTCTATCTATCTATCTATCTATCTATCTATCTATCTATCTATCTATCTATCTATCTGTGTGTATATAATATTTTAATATTTAGAATGAATGTTATCATCTTCAGAAATAAAGTAACTTCTCGATTAACCTTACCTTGATTACACTGATCAACAACTACAAAACACTTAAATGATTTCAAGACACCAAACATATTTGTTAAATAATTGAATCTGAAAAAACGACCTTACTTTTTCTTGGTTAGTTACCGTTTTACTGTACGGAATTGCCACAGTTTTGAAAAAATAAATTTTGTATGTATGATATTATCTGATGGCAATATTTCTCGAATAATTTAGAAATCTCTAAATTCGTATTTAAACCAACAAATATTAGTTCGCTTATTGAGAAATATTATTTTTCAATGACAATCAGAGCCTAAGTCTTTAGAAAGAACATGATTGAATTTACCAAGACTAACAAATATTTTCATCACATCATCTAATAAACTAACAGTAAAAATAAAACATTCATAAACATAAAAACTACGGTAAAAATTTTCTTTCTTGATTGTTTGTCATGTTTAAAGTTATTTAAGTCCCTTAAAGGATGTGCGTTGTGGTGCATTAGATATCGGCTCGGAACGAGAAATCGGGAAGCCGAGTTCGAATTCCAGCTGAATTCATCGCATTCACTTACGCGCAAATCCCCTTGGGAAAGGTATTAATCCGTCTAATCCTTCCAGTTATGGGTTAAATAACAGGACAGATTGGGTTCTATAGCCTTGGTCAGAACGAGTCTACCGCAGAAAACAATGGCAACCTACTGCGAGATAATATTATGCCCAGTCAGTCATGATCGCCCAAGCGTGTATCACGTATGGCACTTAACTGACTGAAAGTCCCTTTTGCGATCCCAGCTATAGCCAGCAGCCATTGGTTTGTCCCACCTTCTCCGGTAAAGCCTTTCCATTGTTTTTATATACTGATGGAATCGTTCCTTTGCTCATCACTCACATCGATTCAGTTATCCGGAGATTTATCTAGATGGTTGTGTAAAAAAGAACATCATAATAGCGTATTACTGATAAAGTGTATTTGTAATAAAATTTATAAGTAAATTTGAATTTTGGAGATAGAATGGAAACGTTCAGTGCTTCTATTTTAAAATTTTTGACTCAAATGGATTTTTTCTCATAAAAAAGTTGATTTTTAGTTGATT
The DNA here is from genome assembly GCA_037127315.1 of Ascarosepion bandense. Classification (NCBI taxonomy): domain Eukaryota; kingdom Metazoa; phylum Mollusca; class Cephalopoda; order Sepiida; family Sepiidae; genus Ascarosepion; species Ascarosepion bandense. The sequence goes on along the minus strand of JBBBDQ010000501.1, from coordinate 2,838,287 downwards.
GCTCTGCCTAACTAAAAACTGATGGATTTCTATGACAATTATTTACTAAATGTTGGGACCATTCAAGATCGTAAACTTATCTTTTTTCCAAAATTGAATAGTTTCTTAGATATTCCTCTTGCTAACGATCACACATTCTGTCTTATTTCTTTCTTTTTAAAGGATGTTGCAAGCGTTATGGCTATGGAAATTACAAGTTATTACCATGTAGTGAGATCGAGCCTTATTTTGAGCGAACTTCTTTTGAGTGCTTCAGATAAAAGCGATAATTTGTACTTCTGCTATCGGTGCAGACTAACATAATATATTTTTTTAGATGTCATCTTTTTAAGTTTGTAAGAGATAATATCTCTCCACATATTCTCTTTTCTTTATTATCTATGAATTTTTATTTTGTCTTCTAGACAAAAAAAATATTACTATAATAATTTCTAGTTGCTTTCCCGATGCTTTTGAATTTATCGTTTATCTTCTGTATGAATAGAGGTTGGCATACGGTACGTGAAGCATTTTTGTTTGGTCCGCTAAAATTACTACCGGGACATTATCTAATCTATGAACCAAGTGTCAGAAAAATATCAGTTGGAGTCAAAATGAGACGAATTCTTTTAATCAAAATCTAATTCTGAACCCACTGCTGACTAGTCCAAGAAGTTTGATCAAACAAAAATAAAGCTTTTTAAATATTGAGAAAAATGATGGTATCATATTTTGGGAGTATATGTGCTTGTGAATATTTTTTTAAAAAATGAAATATACTAAAAATCATTTAAGAACAAATTTGTGTTATGATCTCCGAAATGATCTTTTGCTCTTATAAAACATTTTCCCCTGATGTGGAAAAGTTACCGAAAGATAAACAGAAAACAATTATTTTGTTTATAGATAAGAATTTGCATTTTTGTTGATTGTGTTAATTGTTTCCCTGATACTTTTTCAGTAAAATAAGGAAACATTTTGTTGTTGATTCCAGAAATGGGAACCGCACAAGATAAACGAACAACAATCAGAATTAGAGATAGAAAAATAAGTATATTAACGTAAAGGATACAAACGTGAACGTAGGTTAGTAAACCAGAAATACGAGTTAAGACGAAGTAAATGAACAAGTCTCTGAAGTGAAGCCGTAGTATATTTAGTATGTCCACGTCAGACGGGTGCTGTGAGAGAATATTCTCGCTGAGTCGGGTATAGAGCTACTATGAACTACTTACGCTGTATTCTCTGTGAAACCTCGGTATCTTTTGGTATCTGACGTATCTCTCGGATCTCTCCTATGGAACATGTTTTGGTTATAACGTGTTTGTGCTATGCCTCTTGTCCATATACAATTATCAATGGTTCAGTAAACTTTAATTGTTATAAATCGTTTTATAAATTTTTTACTGATTACTGAAATGTTATCCCAACACTACGATTTTGCACAAAAACTTCATCTTTAATAAATGCTTCGTTATATTAGAGAAACTTGGAGTCTAATTGATCCGCAGTAATGAAGGCTGTTACAGGCAGAAATGTAAAAAAAAATCACCTGACAAAGTAGGTCTTTCACACAAGAATAGCTTTAGTAACGTGTCTTAGATCAAAACAAGGCAAGAGACTCTTTACAAGCCTGGTGAAAAGAGAGGATGACAGATGGAAAGAACACTTTTGAGATTTACTTGTATCCATGTGAGTCAATCTGTATTTAAACATATTCAGCAAAACCCAATTGAGGATTTGAATGATCCATAAAGGAAGGGAAATCGTCTATTGTTGTGGATTCCGGAAATGAGAAACGCACAAAACAAAGGAACAACAACCAGACTTGGAGATAGAAAATTAAGTATATTAACGTAAAGGATACAAACTTGAACGCAGGTTAGTAATCCAGGAATAAGAGCTAGTACGAAGTATACATAAAAGTGAAGTGAAGCCGTAGTGTGTCGGAAGCTGACGGGTGGTGCGTAATAATATTCTCGCTGAGTGGAGCCCAGAACTACTATGAAATACAGACGCTGTATTCTCCGTGAAACCTCGGTATCTTCCGGTATCGGACTATTGCAGGAGTATATATATATATATTCTAGACGAATCTATTATCATGGAAAAGAGGAGAACCCACAACACTTTTTAAAATAATATCACATTAAATTGGTAGATTTTTTTTCTTTAAACCTCTAAACCAAAGATGTTTTGTGGACAGAACGGTCTGAGTTCCAGACAATTTATTATAATATATTTTATATAATGGCCCTCTTCTGAGACACTGTATAGCTCTCTGGTTTGCTTACTTAACCTGTCTTAGAATGTTTACATTCAACATCTAGGGAACAAAGTATAATCTATTATTTAAACCTTGTTCACAGGGGAGTATATGGATTAATTAGTTTCCCTGGGAATTCGGCTGGATTTTAAATTTGTTTCTTCAGTTCCTATTTCTGCACTCATCGCCGTTACCATCAGTCAATTAAGTACTATGCGTGAAACACGCTTGGGCGATCATGTCTCGAAAGAGACATCACTGACTGGGCAGAAGATTATCCCGCAGTAGGTTACCATTGCTTTCTGCGGTAGACTGCTTACCAGCCAAGGCAATAGAACCCAATCTGTCCTGTTATTTAACCCATAACTGCAAGGAAGAGACGGATTAATACCTTTTCCAAGAGTATTTGCGCGTAAGTGAATGCAATTGATTCAACTAGAATTCGAACTCGGCTCCCCGATTTCTCGTTCCGAACGATATCAATTGCACCACAACGCACATCCTAGTTATCATGAACGTACTAAATGTGAACATGCGATCGAATAATATTTAATGCCAATAACATTTTCTGTCTAATCATTGATGAAATATTGAAAGCAATCTACACTGATTTCTTGCAAGAACACGTTAAAAATGCAAATTTTGCCTAAAGGTTGACTCTTGAGATTATCTTCTATCAACAAAGTAAACATCTATACAAAATAGCAGAGTTCATTTCCAAATATAGACATGAAAACAGTCTTCTAAGTTTCTAAACGAAATCACCACTCAACCGAATTAATAGCTTCCCAGAACGTAAATCTGTCAGCTAGCAACATATAAAACCGACTAAGCTGTACAAAATTATATAAATATTTCAAATAATTAAAATAAGAATCTCGGTTTTAGGACGATAAATCAACTCAACCATTAAACATAAATAATTTGAATTTTAGTTATGAGTATAAGACAATTTTGGTAGTAGACCGAGAAAATAAATTACAAAAAACCTTCAAACGATCAAGAAAGAAAGCAAGAAGAAAAGCCAAAACTTTACTTGCGATAAAATAAATGCATGGTGGACAGCAAAAGAATCAGCTCAATATATACTGAAAAATGGAAATACAAAACCAAACAAAACAAAATGTATTAAGAGAGAATGGAAAATCTGACAAGAATTCCGAAAGCAAATGAGCATACAGAACAATGCCTTTCAAAATCTAAACAAATTATTAAGAAACAGGAAAACTTCTTTAGAAACAGAGAAAGAAGAGTATCAGTACTCCTACTCACTACAGAGAAAGAATCGTATCAGTACTCCTACTCACGCAGAATGAAAGAAAAATACGGGATTTTAAAATTAAATACATATAGGCTAGGGTGAAATAGGGACTTAGGTATTTCCAATCTCTATAAATATTTCAATAGTTAAACATTTTTTAGATACACTTAAAAACTTCCTTTAAAACAACATTTAAAAGTATTATTACAGTTAGGTTTACGCTTAAAAATATCCAAAAACTCTATCGCTTTCTACGTCACGTGATGTAAACATCTCGCGACTGACGCTCCTCACGACGAACGCTTCTAGTTTAAATTTTAAAATCATTTGTTTCTGATGAAAGACCGAGGCCGGTCTGAATCAAATATATATATATATATATATATATAAGAGAAGTAAATAAATACTGTCAAAAATACGTTTTTAAACTTACAACTTTTTAGGAGTTTTTCATTATATATATATATATAAATTATAAGCGTTTCACCCCGAGCAAGGTATGTCACTGCCACTACTGCGCAGGGGGCTACGTAGAGTGGATAAAGGCTGATTAAATATAGGAAATGTCAGAGGGTGGGTGATAGGCGGGTAAGGATACTGAGAATGAGAGTTGGGTAGATATATATATATTTATTATAATCATATATATATATATATATATATATATATATATATATATATATATATATATATATTATAATCATATCGCCCAAGCAAGGCACTTTACTGCCACTGTTTAGCAGGGGTGTACATAGGAAGCAAGTTATGAGAAAGAGTGACAGGTTATAGGGAGTGTCAGGAAGAGGCTAGGAGAAGAAAGAGAATACTGATGAGAGTGGAGTGGATGAAGAAAGCGGCATGAAAGAGAAGATGCAAGTTAGTGAGATAGGAGATGACTATTGACTTTACATTTGAATTCTTGAAGATTGTAGCTGTCGAGAAAACAAATTAATGGAAGGGAATTCTACAGGCGGTAAGTGCCAGAGAAGAAACTGGTAGATTAGTATGACAGCAAATGATAGACAGTCTTCTCACAGATGAGGAAGACAGTCGAACCAATAGAAATGTGGTTGATTGGAACGTCATGATGTAGATTTAGAGAAAATGTAAACAAAAATGAGACTTATAATTAATTACAGAACGAAGCAGTGGAAACTTCTAGTGCGCATAAAGAGGAAATAGGGCTTGAAAATTCGATACTCACAAGTCATTTAAAAGCTAAAAAAGACAGGGAAAAATCAGCGCATCTCCAACATAAAGCGGTTTTGTAAATGAATGGCGGAAAGATCCCACCCATTTACTGTGTAACCAATAAATTGTAAAAGCAAATTCTACTCCCTCAGCTTCTTTTCTCACACTTCCCGCCTGTTAAATTTCCATCCATTTACTTTCTACCCCGTAAGCTACAATCTCCAAGAATTAAATGTAAAGTCAATAGTCATCTCCTATCTCACTAACCTGCATCCTTTCTCTCATGCTCCTTTCTCCGTTCACCCCACTCTCAACAATATTCTCATCCTACTCTTACCCATTTCCTGAAACCCCCTATAACCAGTCACTCTTTCTCATAACTTTACTCCTATGTAACCCCCTGCAAAATAGTGACAGTAAAATGCCTTGATTAGGGCGATATGATTATAAAAAATAAAGAAAAAAGGTTTAGGAAAATTAACTAAAAGATAAAATTCAAAAGAGCTACAAAGGAAAAGAAATAGTGGAGAGCCGTGATCGCAAACGTTCTGAATAGAAGACGTTCTGAATAGAAGACGTCGAAGGACTTGTTTACTTGATACAGTTTTACTAACATATTCTTATATGTTGCACGATGTAATTTTCAACCTATGTCCATCACCAATTAATTATAAGAAAAATGACGTTGTGTTTCTTAAACAAACTGAAATATCTTCAATAGATTGTTAGGTCACGATACAGGATTTACCTTCCCGATACAAACAGCCGTCTTTACATAAAAAGACACAACTTTCTGTCACTTTCAATGTTGCACACTCTTAATTATTTATCTGCATTCCTCTCTCTTCCTTTCTGTTTTATTCTCTATGTCCCTGTCTAATTTCTATTTCGCTCGCTGAGGCTCAAAAAAGCTTTAATAGACATCATAACTAGAGAGGTAGAAGCTTATAAATGCATCTGTAATAGTCAAAAATGTTATTCTTTATTTTTTACTGATTACTGAAATGTTATCCCAACACTACGATTTTGCACAAAAACTTCATCTATAATAAATGTTTCGTTATATTAGAGAAACTTGGAGTCTCATTTATCCGCAGTAATGAAGGCTGTTACAGGTAGAAATGTAAAAACATCCACCTAATGAAGTAGGCCTTTGACACAAGAACAGCTTTAGTAACGTGTCTTAGATCAAAACAAAGCAAGAAATTCTTTACAAGCCTGGTGAAAAGAGATGATGAGAGATGGAAAGAACACTTTTGAGATCTACTTGTATCCATGTGAGTCAATCTGTATTTAAACATATTCAGCAAAGCCCAATTGAGGATTTTATGAATGATCCATAAAGGAAGGGAAATCGTCTATTGTTGTGGATTCCGGAAATGAGAAACGCACAAAACAAAGGAACAACAACCAGAATTGGAGATAGAAAATTAAGTATATTAACGTAAAGGATACAAACTTGAACGCAGGTTAGTAATCCAGGAATAAGAGCTAGTACGAAGTATACATAGAAGTGATGTGAGTATTCTACAAATACTTTCACGGCTTCTGCTCCGATGAACGTAGCTCACTGGTGCCTCCTATAGATAAATTTACCCGAGACAAAAGATTAGCAATAAGGCCCCACCCTTTTACTGTGAAACCAACAAATTGTAAACGCAAATTTTACTCCAGGATCTTTTTTTTTTCTGGCAACTTCTCGCCTGTGGAATTCTCTTCCATTAACTTGCTTCCCTAACAGCTACAATCTCAAAGAATTTAAATGTAAAGTTAATAGTCATCTATCTCACTAACTTGCAACCACTCTCATGCTCCTTTCTCTGTCCACTCCACTCTCATCAGTATTCTCTTCCTTCTCTTACCCACATCCTGATACCCCCTATAACCAGTCACTCGTTCTCATAACTTTCCTCCTATGTAACCTCCTGAAAAACAGTTGCAGTAAAATGCCTTACTTGGGGCGATATGATTATAAAAAATAATAACAATGAATTCGTTAAATGAGCTCAGATTTAAAACTAGAAACTCTAAGGTATTAATGTATTTTCTTAAATTTACTAATATTAACAAAAACTTATGTTTTAATTTATAAATATCTTCTCCTACTGGTTCTGCTTTATTAACAGTAAGTACTACTTAATTTCTTATAATTTTATATCTATTTGTCCTTTGTTTATCTTATTGTTAAGAAAACCAACTAATAATTTGTCTATATTTTGAGTTAAGTATTTACATTATTAACAGTACGTACTACTTAATTTCTTATAATTTTATATCTATTTGTCCTTTGTTTATCTTATTGTTAAGAAAACCAACTAATAATTTGTCTATATTTCTGAGTTAAGTATTTACATTATTAACAGTACGTACTACTTAATTTCTTATAATTTTATATCTATTTGTCCTTTGTTTATCTTATTGTTAAGTAACCAACTAATAATTTGTCTATATTTCTGAGTTAAGTATTTACATTATTTACATTGTTCCAAATATAGTTCGCATCTTTATTGTCATATTCACGACGTTTTCGCCGTTGTACGCGCCGGCCTTCTTCAGATGACTGGGATTTAGAACCAAACCTTTTATTTTGGTATCTAAAGCAGATTATTCTCGTTTTATGTGTCACCCATTTCCAGATGGCTTAGTTTAATTTTTTTTCATTTAACACAACTCTCTAAGTTTTTGTTTACCTCTACTGTCGCCAGATAGTAAACTCAAAAATCTTGGGGACAAGTCACTGCTTCCAACAAATTCTGGACCATTTAGTGATCGAAATAAAGGGTTCGGTTTAAATTTCCAGTCATCTGAAGAAGTTTGAAGCCTACAACGTCGTGAATATGAAAATAATAATGAAAACGGCAGTAAATATTCAGCTAAGCATTGATAAATGTATATAAAAATGTTGCTCTTAATAACTATATATTATAATAACTTAAAAAATATATAAGGAATATAAATAAAACATATTAAAAAAAACTTTACACGATAAATAGAGATAGCAAAGGTAGGGAGGTTTAACTGGAGGGCATGTGGTATGTTTCAAAGCTAGTCTTAGAACTAGTGCTAACTATTTGGATTATTTCAATGATAGGGCATACGAGTGACCTATAATATCTGACTTTATATATAAAAAAGCCTTAAGTATTACTCTGTAAAAACATTTTCTATGATGGAAGTAAAAAAAAAATAATAAAATAAACGACGTAGGATCACGTGACCTATCCATGATGATAAAAACATGGATGGTAATATGGGAATTTTTATTCGTCTTCTTTGCAAAATAAGCCCGAAATACGTTATTCTTTTTTTGGTTAAGATGTGTAAAATTAAACAAAGATCGATTTCGGTGGAAGTATTCTTGAGTCAAATGCGGCGCTCTGCAAAAGAGAATTCGTTATAAATCCATTCCGCAAGATTACATTTAAAGAGTTACATCATTTAGAATATACTAAATTCACAAAGGTCTGATTAAAAATAAAAATTAATTTTAAATAGGTAACTCAACTTTTTCGGCAAAAATTTTCGATACCCAAGTTTAAAATGAAATTTTTAAACTGAAAAATCATTCTTGAAGATTTCATTTTAGATTTAATTAAATTTAGATTTAGATTAAATTAATGATTAAATTCATTATTTCCATTAAGTGAAATGTTCTGGTGTATTTAAGATAGAAATTACATAGATTGGAAGGTAACATTTAATTTTGATTTCTTAAAATTTTCTTAACAGCGGCCATTTTCTTAATTTCAAGAAATTTGTAAACAAACAAAAATTCATCACTTTTAAAATTATTTAAAAAGATTTCTGACACTTTATTTTAGTAAATTTAGATAATTGAAAGTTAAATTAATCCGATTTTAAAGAACTATTACTTAGTTATAGCATAAAAACGTAATATACAACCAATTATTAACAATTGGTCGTGTTCATCTGATCGAACTTTGACGGACTGTTGAATGACGAGGCATTGACAGCTTTCTACGCATGAACACGAAAGCAATTTTCATAAACCTAAGGGAAAGGACAAAACTCTTAAATTACGTAATCTTTTCATAATAATAGCAGTTTTACTTAACCATACATGAAAATAAGGAACGTATTAAGTAACGTATTAAGTAAATAAAAATTATTTTAAAAAATAATGGCGCACATATACGTTTAATGATCTTTGCAATTTTGGACTCGTACATTTTGTTTCCACTTAATTATTATATAACCTCGAAGGAACAAACAAATACAGAAATTTACACAGTTTTAAACTATTATAAATTATTATATTTAAATTGTAAAAAACTTGAAATATTTTTTGTAAAAATTTATTATTCATCAAAAAATGTTGATTTCTTCAGACAATAATGTCCTTCATATTAAATATTTACAAAAGCAATTAGAGGCTTTTCTAATTAAGTAATATCATAGTTTTATCGGATTTATTATTTTTCATTTCAGAGCAGACTTTCATATATTTGCGCACTAAATCACCTACTTTTTTTTCTATCTTCAAAGACTCCTACTTCTAACAAAAAAAATTGTCAGGGAACAAAAAGGTTATATGCAAAATTTAATGAAATTAAGAAAGTGGGGTGGTTACACATTTGAAAAAAAAAATTTAAATATTTTCTATAAAAAAAATTAAAAAATGATTTCATTCATTTGTGAATAAGGCCTGAAGATTTCATTAAAATCGGACAATTATTTTCTTTTTACAAGAATTTCCAAATTAATGTGTTTTCTATGAAAAAAAAAAACGTGTAAAAAACAAAAACAATGTTAATCGTTGGAGTAGGCGATGCCGTAAACAAAACAAGATTTTAATCCAAATTTTAAACTTGTTAGAAACGATTAAACATTTTTTAAAAAATAATTACATCTTAATTGTTAGGGTTTGGTCTATTTTCTACACATTACCACATGCTGTAGTTTGGGAGAATATAAAATCGCTCTTATATCCGAGTTTCTCTTATATCTGGATCTCTTATATCCGGGTTATACTGAGGTTGTCCCAAAAGTTCATAAACACCTGCAAATTTTTGAAATTTTACTCGCCAAGTAATTTAAGGTTACCAGAAAACTCTTGCAAAAAATTGAAATTTTACTCGCAGAAACAACAATAATTATTGTTCAAAATAAAGAGCATCATTTTCCAAGACGTTCTGCCCTCGATCTGCAAGCTTTCGGATCTGGTCAAAATACCGTTCAGCCGGCTTCGAATCAAAGAACTCTGGAAGATTCCTCGACTTCATCAAACGAGTCGAATCGGCGGCCCTTCAGAAAGTGTTGCATTGAGCGGAAAAAGGCCGTAATCTGATGGAGCACAGTCAAGACTGTAGGCTGGATGTGGCAGAACCTCAACGCCATCCAGCTCTTCAAACTTGTCTTTGGTCTTTCTGGCGGTGTGTGGCTTGGCATTGTCCTGCTGCATCAAAGCGCACTTTCGGTTGATTAGAGCCGGGTACTTTTACTTCAACTTTTCGTTGCTGACAGTAATGTTAGGCACTGATGGCACGACCATTCGCAACCAACTCAAAATGTACGATTCCTTCAAAGTTCCACCAAACGCATAACATGACTTTTTGCCGAATCGATCTTGCTTTGGAACCGACTGTGTCTCATGCCCTTTCTGAACCCATCGTTTGTCTCGATTGTGCTGGACCAGATAGACCCATTTCTCGTCGGATGTCACAATGCGCTTCCAAAGACGCTCGTCCAATGGATTGCTGAGCAATTAACGGCAAATTTTACCTCGTCTGTTGGCTTGTTTCGTGCGGATCTTGGCGCGGCTTTTTGTGAACAAAATCAAGTTGCTTCAATTGTCGGTGAATTGTCGATTTGCCAACTCCAAGCTCATCAGCCAATTCACGAGTGCTCGATGAAAGCGATATGTCCAACCCGGTTTGCATGTCTCTATCATCCAATTTTAACGGCCGTCCCGAACGAGGCTTATCTTCAAGACTCATGTCGCCAGAATCGAAACGTTTGTACCACTTTAAGATCGCCGCATATGCAATTGTTCCTTCACTTTCGGCAGCACAAATCTCTTCTGCAGCTTTTCTAGTTGAAACACCTCGCTTCCAGCAGTAACGAATCAAAACTCGCAGCTCAATTTTATCAGTTGCTATCTGGAATACAAAGATGATGATGAAGAATATAAACGCAAAATTGCATAAAAATTTAATTTTTCGCAAGTGTTTACGAACTTTTGGGACAACCTTATATTTTGATTATACCTTCAAAAAACTGACATGTCAGCTTAAACTGACATGTCAGCTTAAACTGACATATGATAATATGAAATGCACATCTACGATGTTCTTCACAGCTTTCCTCAAATCGTTATTGATATAAAATAGTGTATTTTCCTTATAACTGAAGAAGTATCTATATCTTGAAAGCTCTTTACAACAAACGAATTCAACACAAAAAATTCCGTTTCAATTTAGGGCATCATGTGTTTTAACCAGTCAGTACTCTCAGTTCGTTTTTACCACGTTGCGATAAAATATATTGGTGGGTCGTTGAATGTGAAAAAAATTTCATCACGCTACGCTGTATATCACTTTAATTTCTAACGTATTTCTTAAAGAGACGCAGCTACATTTGCGTTTAAGAGTGCGTAAGTTTTATGCTTCGGATTAAGGTTACTCGTTCATCAGAGTTAACATCGTCAAGCGTTTTTGTTCTGTCCAAGTAATCAAGACACTGAGAACTCTAATGAGTAGGTAGGCGTTTGCATTTAGGCCCTTTTCCCTTATTGCTGTCCTTGTTAGATTTTTGACTATAAGTGTATTTAGGCTTTTTAGAATGACCGTTTGTCCATCCAAAAATTGTATTTTTTGGTTTGCTTTGATGATTTTGTGTTTTTTTGTTGTTGTAAAATACAACAAAAAGGCAAATAACACTGACATATATATTAAGCAAAATTAACATATATATTAAGCAGAATTAGGAAAAATACTTTCGAAAAGTAAAGAGTAATTTATTTGATAAAATCGCCGTTGGCTTCAACCACTGTCTCTAGAGGACTTCAAAGTCTCCTGCAACTCTTGTGGGCGGTCTCCTTGTTTAAGTTGATGAATGCTGCCATAGTCTTTGCGTGCAGTCCATGTTTAGTGGTACAAAGAGTTTTTTTGGTCTCTTGCCCAACTTCGCCTCACATATAATAATGAAAGCGAGGTTGCAGTCTCAGGAGTTAGATGACTAGATGTAAGGGGTGATGATGTCGCACAAACCGCTGGAGAGCTATGACTGGGACCTCCTAATTTTGTGGCATGGAGTTCTCTTGCTATACATAGAGACTTACATTATCCACTCGCTTGACATAGAGTATTACTACTTCCTCAAAGTACATGATGTCGGCCTAGGTTTTGAGTCTGAGGCCCTTACCAACAAATTCGCTAGCTCTTTTCTTATTAAATAATCAGTGAGATTTCAGAAAATTCGTAACTTCCTAATAACCATTGGACACATTCATCTTTTTTCCAAATCCTATGCATAGACACTTAAACACTTAAACACTTTGTATTAGAGCTTTGAGTTTGAAGAAAACACTTACCTAGAAACACACACACACACACCCACACACACACACACACACACACATATATATATATATATATATATGCGCTTTTAGAAAACGTCCGTCCAGTTATTTTTTTACATGATTCTTGGTTCGTCCAATTATTTTCAGAAACTTTGTGTTAACAGAAGCACACAGACTTCAAGACAGTGACACATACATGTACTTATATTTCTATATATGTAAGTTTCGTCAAAAAGGACGGAGACATAAGTGTGGCTAAACATGCTTTATATATATATATATATATATATATATATATATATATTTACGCCCACACTATCATGTATGTGGGTGTGACTGTATGCTAAACTTGATCATAAGTATGTGTCTGTATGTACTTTTTCATCTATCATTTTATTTGTCCATATAATTTGTTCATAATCGAGTTATTATACACACACACACACACTGCCACACACACTGCCACACACACTGACACACACACACACGCGCACGCGCGCAAAGCTACTACTTGACGGGATTATGACTTAAACATCTTTGTCGTTGACTGCCAACCATGTCATGCAAGGATTTTTCATTGAATTGCAGACAATGGTTTGCCAAAATTATTCTTTTATTATTTCAGAATAGATAATAATGATACTTTTATAGATAATTATCATGGTGGCATTACTCATTCAACGGAATGAACTCTTCCATCTACTACATATACTTCCCCACACAAGAGGTTTTAGCAGATAAGCAGAAGAGCAGCGATAGGAAGAGAGCCATAAACAGAGACAGAGTAAGATAGCCAACACTACTACTGTACGACCATTGCGAGTCCCAGTTCTAGCATTACTCTCTTGCTATGAAAATTTGCAACAGTAGCCTCATTTAAATAACTGTAATTTGTAAACTAATAATCTGATTAGACCCAAAATTGTCACATGCCATTTGAAATTTAATACTTCATAGAAATTATATAGAATTTTTTATTAGTTTATCTATATGTCTGTCTCGGACATTTTAAGTGATGTGAAGTCAGACGCAGTTATTAAAATAGAGGAAAGCGATCAACTCCTATATTACAACCAACAAAGCACAACATGAATACTAGGAAACTCTACAATGCAGCACTCAAAATAATTCTAGATGAAGGAGAGTCGCATTCAAGTCTCAACTAAGCGATAAATGCATCAGTAACATCAGCAACTAAAAAATGAAAAATCAATGTAAAAAAAGCTGTTTCACAGGCATGAAGATTCACCTTGGAAAAGTAAAATAGAGAATGATATTGAACTGGCAAAAGGAACAAATGTAAGAACTAGAAAAGGCAGAAAAGTCCAAATAAAATACAAATTTAAGAATGAAAATGAAGTCCTATCAACCGAAGCTAAAATAAAACAAAAACTTCAATTGAAGGCTCAAACAATCAGACGCTATAAAAATAGTTCAAGATTATTCAGAAGAAACAAAATCTTTTAAACAAATGCAAATACAGAGGAATAGAGACAAAACATTAGAGTTCTCACCCACTTTCCTCGCCTACAATGGAAGAGGTTATTTAGTTCGGCGAAAAATATGGGATTGCCCTGAAGAACATAACAAAAAAGTAGAGTTGATTATGTAAGAATTTAAACGGATGAAAAGAAACCAAAACAAACATTGGAGTGAATCACAGAAAAAAAATCTTGAATATGCAACGAAAATAGCCGTCATTGCCTAACATATGCATAGAATATTTCGAAGATATGGCATTAGTCTTCACGTCCCTAACGTCAATACTATGGCGGAAATACGTAGATCAGTGAAATGAAAGGCAGACATTTTCCTCTCTATCATGACATCAAAGAGCTTAACTGCATTTCTAAATATCAACCTTCCACTCACCTCACACATTTTCAGGAAAGAAAGACGGAACTATTTCTATTCTCACTAATAATTGCATGTGACGGACGGACACACACTTCTCATAATATAACACATTATTATTATTATTGTTACAGTATTAATCATAATTTTACATCTGCTATGGTCGCACTACCTGCCAGGTCTGTAGAATGACCTTAAGTAGGTTGTGGTGTGTTGTTATGACTACATTTTATGGTTTTTCTACGTATCATAATATCCCTTGCGTTACATAAACAAAGTTCTCCTTAGTGTGTAGACTGTACTTAACAAGTATATTTTTGTACATCGCGGGGTTTCTAGTGCTTCTTTCAATGTGTCGTTTTCTTCTATTTTTATCATTCCAAGTGCACCTACTATCATTGGCACGATTCTTGTTTTCAATTTCCACATTTTTCTATTTCAATTTCCAGGTCTTTATAATTTGAGAGATTATAAAATTCCTTGTTTCCTATGTTACATTTCACTGGACAAGCCATATCAATTAGTAGACAAGTTTTTTTAATGATAATAATTTCCTGGCTATTTGCTTCCATTTTACTGTCAGTGTAGATGGTGTAATCACATAGAATGGTGACATCTCTTTCTGTAACCGGTGCTGGGTAATGTTCATGCCAGTGTTTGTTTACAAATTTTCGATAGTGTTTGCACATTGTCCAACGCAAATATTGTCCCACTCTATCGTGACGATTTTTATATTCATTTACGGCAAGTATAGAACATTCTGAGATTAGATGGTCTGTTGTTACTTTGTGTTTATCACAAAACCTGCATTTTGGATCCTTATTATTATGTATAATATTTGCCGGAAAATTTCTAGTAAAAGACTTTGGTCTTGTGCTACAAGAATAAAGACTTCAGTCTCAGACTTTACTCCAGATGCACGTAACCATCGATGAGTATTAACTTTATCAACATTGGATTTATTGGCATGTTCTGGATATTGGCCATGCAGAGGTTTTTTCTTGCCAGCGTTGTTTCATCTGTTGTTTCTTCTTCTTCTTATCATTATTATTATTATGTTGTCATTTCTCATCCTATTTTGATGTCGCATTACCAACCAAGTCTGCGGGAAGACCTAAGACAGGTCGTGGTGTGTTGTTATAACTCCATTTCATGTTTTTTCTATCTCTCATAACATTCCTAGCGTTATATAGACAAAATTCTTCCTAGTGTGTGGGCTGTATTTAGCAAGACAATTTTACGTATATCTCTTAAAGTGGGGTTTCCAGGGATTCTTTCAATGAGTTGTTTTGTTCCATTTTTTATCATTCCAAGTGCACCTATTATTTCTGGCACGATTCTTATTTTCAATTTCCAGATTTTTTCTATTTCGATTTCCAGGTCTTTAGATTTTGGCAGTTTTTCGAATTCCTTGGTTGCTATGTTACAATCCGCTGGACAAGCCATATCAATCAATATTTTTTCAAAATTTTCAAATTGTTTCAATCTATGTTTTAACAATAATGTCCAGCCTATTTGCTTCAATTTTTCTGTCTGTGTAGATGGTGTAATATCATAGATTGTTGACATCTATTTGTGTAACCGATATTCTGTGATACCAGCCCATATCTGTTCTGGTTTATTTTCATTCATTCTATCTCTTGCGCTATCCAATCTACTTATTTGTTATGTTCTTTAAGGCAAACCCATATTTTTTCCCAGAACTGTATATCTTCTTACATTTTGGGGGAGACTGTCACTTCAATTTTTTTTACCTATTTCTCTGTAAAATATCTTTGCATCGGTTTGAAAAATCTTGTTTTGTCTGCAAAATCTTGATATTTTCTCATAGCGTCTTATTCTTTGAGCCTTCAGTTGTATTGTTTGTTTTATTTTTTCTTTGTTCATAGGACTTCATTTTCATTTTTAATGTTGTATCTTCTTTCGACTCTTCTGCCTTTTCTAGTTCTTACATTTATTCCTCTTGTCAGTTAATCGTGTACTGATATTTAACTTCTAAGTTGTTCGATTTCTTTTTCTATTGTTCTTTTCCAAGGTGGATCTTCATGTCTGTGAGACTGACTTGTTTTTAATTTGATGTTCAGTTTTTTTGTTGCTGTTATTACTGATGCATATATATATAGATTTATAGGAGTGTCTTCTTCATCAAAAATTAATTTGAGTGCTGCATTTTAGAGCTTAATAGTTTCGAAGTTATGCTTTGTTGTTCGTAATTTTGGGAGCTGTTCTCTTTACACGATTGCAATATTTTGTATTTGACTGATATGGCTCTTGATTTCTTCCTTGGCTTCTTGCATAGTGTTCTTGTTTTCCGTAAAATAATTATGTTCAATGTGTTCTGAACACATTTTATTGTCGTCTTTTAACTGACTCTGATCACACCTTTCCAGCACTTCTAAAATTACATCATTATCTTCACAGTGATTTATGTGTATCACGGTTTCTATATTATGACCTGTGGCTTGTTTGATGTTACTACCTTTTATTTCTGATTCCGGTTCCCTTTCATATTTTGTTGATTCCTCTATTCTGGTTGAAATTCTTTTTATTTCATTAATTTCAGCCTCTGTCAATCGGTTATTTCGCATGATGTATCTTCGTACATTGGTTAGTTTATTTTCGTCAATATACTTTCTATTTGTTTGTCCAACATTTTCTCGCCAAATGTCATATGTTTGGCGAGTGATGTTTTTTTGAGGTTTGAATAACGCTTCATGAAATGCAGTCATAAAGACTTTGTACTCTTCACGAGACCATTTCATTTTTTCTTTCTTCAAATATACGGTTATAAACCTAGCTGGAGAATTTATTTTCAGGGCCGTCATTAGGACTATCCTGGTTGTGGGGACCTGAAGCTTCATTCTTTGTGTAGGAATTTGTTCCTATGGCATATGTTTTGACCTCAGGTAGGTTCCTTCCTGATGGAAGGGCTTCCTGTTTATCTACTGGAAGAGCCATACTGGACATTTTATTTCTATTTGTAATTCTCATATCTTTTCTACGAGTGACGTACGAGTCCAAAAGTCCATTATTATTATTATTATTATTATTATTATTATTATTATTATTAAGGTGAGACTATTTAAGGTAATAAAATTGATATATTGAAAAAAGAAGCTTTGCAGACAACATTGCACCGGAAAACAAACAGTTTGCGGTACTTGAATGATGGTATTGGTTTTAGACCGGGCTCCTGAAGACAGAAATCGAATAGATGATCTGCGCAGCGCAAGAAATGTTTTCGAGAATAGATTGCATCATGTACTATATTGACAGAACAGTTGGTTTACCCTTGTGCAGGCTGTGTAGAAAAGCTACGAAAATAGTGCAACACATTGTCAGAGGCTGTGCACTCTAAGTATGATTGTCGCACGCAATATGCCTTAGGGATATTTGACTTCACTGGGACTGCGCAAGTGGCATTCCTGCTTAGAATAACTAATGAATTATCCAGTATTCTGTGTCTTTAAAGTCCGGAAAATCTATAACACATGACACCCCCCCAATGCTGTAACTGAAAGTGGATCTCAATTCCATTTAATATTATTATTATTATTATTGTTACTACTACTACTACTACTACTACTAATAATAATAATAATAATAATAAAAGGAGAAAACTTGTCTATTAATTGATATGGCTTGTCCAGTGGATTGTAACATAGCAATCAAGGAATGTGAAAAACTGTCAAAATATAAAGACCTGGAAATTGAAATAGAAAAAATGTGGAAATTGAAAACAAGAGTTGTGCCAGTGATAGTAGGTGCACTTGGAATGATAAAAAATGGAACAAAACAACACATTGAAAGAATCCCTGGAAACCCCAGCTTAAGAGACATACAAAAAATTGTATTATTAAGTACAGCCCACACACTAAGGAAAACTTTATCTATGTAATGCTGGAGATGATAGGGAAGATAGAAAAACATGAAATGGAGCCATAACAACACGCCACTACCTGCCTTAGGTCTCCCCGCAGACTTGGTTGGTAGTGAGACCAAAGCAGAAATCGAAATATGATGAAAAATGACATAATAATAATAATAAAGGTTATATTCACGCTGAACAGACCAAGAGCATATACTGAAAAATTGTTGTAACTCTAATGGCATTAGTTCTCTCAATTGGCCAAGTCAGCCTCCTGACTTGAATCCAACTGAGAATTTGTGGAATACTTTGCAGTTTAAAGTTCATAAACGGAATCCATAAATTATGAAGCAATTAGAGAAATTCTGCAAGAAAGAATGGGTTAAAGTAACGGTGGATCAGTGGAAAAATTGTGGCCAACTATAGAAAGCGACTGGAAGCAATGAAACAAAACAGAGGCTACACAACAAAATATTAAATTGATGTATCCAATACTTTTGCATAGGGTAATTTTGAACTTTGATAAAAATGGATTCAACCATGAGTTTTTATTTGTCCTTCCGCATACAACTAAAAGGAATTTACATGATTATTACTTACCAAATATCAGGCAAAATGGCGAACATAAACTAGAGTTATAACATAAACTAACATGTATCCAATATTTATGCGTGTCACTGTATGTGATAAATGTTCAGTAATCATCTGCATTATTACGCAATTATTTTACATGATGACCTGTGGCTTGTTTGATGTTACTACTTTTTATTCCGGTTCCTTTTCATATTTTGTTGATTCGTCCATTCTGGTTGCAATTCTTTTTATCTCATTAATTTCAGGCTTTGTCAATCGGTTATTTCGCATGATGTATCTTTGTACATTGGCTAATTTATTTTCGTCAATGTACTTTCTATTTGTTTGTCCAACATTTTCTCGCCTAATGTCATATGTTTGGCGAGTTATGCTTTTTGTGATGCTGAAACTGAGAGATGATCTTAACTCTGTTTAATAATATCATTATTATTATTGTTACCACTATTACTGCAACTACTACTACTACTACTACTACTACTACTACTAATAATAATAATAATAATAATAATAATAATAAAAGTTTTATTCAGGCTGAACAGACCAAGCACATATACTGAAAAATTGTTTTAACTCGGGAGACACATATGTAATAAATATTCAGTAATAGTTAATCATCTTGTATCGGGTTGCACAGTGTTAGCACCCACTGAGTATAAAACACAATATAATAGATTGGGCGATTATTTGCACTAGAAAATCTGCAAATCTTTCAAGAAAGATATTGCCAGAAACTGACATGAACCTATCAGGTTACAGATGTAGGACCTGTAAAACATTTATGCTGCTTTACAGTACACATAGACTGAACGATCATAGCTAATCGATCAGAGATTGTAATAAAAAAAACAAATGAGAATGTACTTTCTTATTTACATGGTAGTTTTTTCTGACTGATCTTCAAAAACTATCAAAATACAAGGATATCATAATGGAAATCTCAGAAACATGACCTATTAAAGCATATATAATTCTGTTGGTTTGATTGGAAACGGTGTAATAAACACTACGAAGGAATTCCTTGTAGTATATTGCTTTAATAAAATAACAAAACTGCTCTCACAAGTACAGCTCACACCTTACAAAGTGCTTCATCGATGTAAAACATGTGTTCTTATCGTTTTTTTTATTTTTACTTGTTTTACAGTAGCAAATGTCAAAATGCTATTTCTGACCTTAGGTCTCCGGTTAGGAACCGGAAGAAAATGAGTACATAAGATAGAACTCAAAAGAGATCATGACGATGATGATGAATAAGCAGAAACATTTAAGCATCTTGAACCTTCTTTTTACCCATTGTTAGAACCAATTGAATAAAAAGCTTGACATGATAGAAGAGGCCAATATCAAAATACAAGGATTTTAAAGTATAGGGTGACCCCGAAAAACTGGAACTTTTTAACAATCCAATAAAACCAAGTGTGATGGAAGAAAAATATTTTATTCAAAGTAATTGAAAACTTAAACCATGCCATTTAAGAAACAATGTTGGAATTTTCATTTTTTTAAAAAATTACGTTCTGTAGATGGCACCAGTACGAATGAATTCTTGAAATCTGCTATGAGACGGAGGCATTGAGTAATAAACCCGATTTTGATAAATACTCATCGATTGTTACGAGCATCTAGATTAAATCCCATACTGAAGGCTTTATTCTTGCAGCGCAGGACCAAAGTCTTTTTACTAGGAACATTCATGCAAATATACATAATAATGTGGTTCCAAAATGCAGGTTCAATGGTGAATACCAAGAAACAATAAACCATCTAATCTAAAAGTGTTCTGTACTTGCCCAAAATGAATATAAGTATCATCACAACAGAGTGGAGCGATATTTACACTGAACAATGTGCAAACTCTATGGAAAATAAGTAAACAATCACTGGTACTGGTTCCAGAAATAGAAGATTTCAACATTCTATGAGATTACAATATCTGCATAGAGAGGAAAATTGAAGTAGATAGGCCAGACTTTATTGTTAAAAACCAAAAAAGAAAAGACTTGCTTCTTAATTGATATGGCTTGTCTAGCATATTGTAACACAGAAACCAAGGAATTCAAAAAACTATCAAAATATAAAGACCTGGAAATCGAAATTGAAAAAGTGTGGGAATTGAAAACAAGAGTCGTGCCGGTGATAGTAGGTACATGATAAAAAAATTGAACAAAATACATTGAAATAATCCCTGGAAGCCCTAGCTTAAGAGATATAAAGAAGTTGTCTTAAGTACAACTCACACAGTAAGGAGAATTTTGTCTCTGTAACGCTAGTGATATTATGGAAGATGAAAAAACATGAAATGGAGGCATAACAACATACCACGACCTGCCTTAGATCTTACCGCCAACTCGTTAGGTAGTGTGACCATAGTAGAAGTCAAATTGTGATGAAAAATGATAAAATAATAATACAAAACATCAAAGACTAGCTGTCGATTGTAAATCACTGGCTGAAATATTGATATATCAGTTTTAGGCTATTGATTGGCAGATATTAATCAAGGCCGAATACACTTGCAACGAGAACGGAAAGAATCCTCACCTTTTGCAAGAATTCACCTATTGTGAAGACGTCACAAGAGAAATCTAACACAAATATTCTGGTGAAACTAGTGTAAACATTATCATTGTTGTCTCTTTGTAACCAGTAAGCAATAGTGTTTACTAAAGAAATGAAAATGTAATAATGATAAAAATAATAGTAAACAACAGCCCTTCTACGCAGACAAAACATTGCAATCCTCTCACTATTTTATCGCTATTTCCATGAAATGATCAGTTAAGGTATATTCTTTCGTTCCTCCAAATCTAATCATCGCAGCTAAGAATTGCTATTTCGCGAACACCGTGGGAATAACAGTTTTTCTCTTGGAATTCCATTAGCTATTTCCACCCGAATAGAGTCTTTCCACAATTGGTTACCATCTTTACATTTTCAAAACTACGATTAGCAGTTATTCTTACAACATACACTAATATACCGCGCCTCCCATTTTCTAAAACTCATGCTGCATCAGTTATCGACTAACTTAAGTGGCTCGTGAGCCTTTATTCGCAGTAAGAGATTTCTTTTCAAACAATTTGTGTTGATTAACACAGGTGAAAAATTTCTCTACTAACATTTGTGAGAATATAAACGCAAATATTAATATTTTAAAAACATTTTTGAAACGACACTGATTAACAGGGACATTTCGATACCTGACTTTTAAGTAGTATTTTGCTTATATTCGAAATATGTGGAGTTTTAAACTGTGATTCTGTCACGTACGACTAATGTCTTCCTTTTCACAATTTTTAGCATTACATAGTTATTAAAGGTGAAATCACTGATTCGCACTTGGCATTTGTAAATAAATGCACAATATAGATAACTAAGAAGTCAGGTATCCATTTGACTCTGTATGTATTATTATGAAAACAAAATTTACTTTTAAAATGAAAAAGACTATCATTATTTATATTATGCAGACAAATGTCTTAGTAGTGGTTTAATGAATGCTGTTAATCTATAAAAATTTCAAAACTAAATTCCTATATTTTTACAATCAGACCGCTTAAACTAAGTAGTTCTAAGTATTCATTTTGAACTATCCCAAGACTAACAGAAAAATAATCATATGATTTTCGTAAAAAGAAAATTGGGAACAGAATATTGCTATTGCAAAATATGCATTGGCTGGAATTATCCAAATGAAACAGAAGGTGTCTTTAAGATAGGACGAAATATCAAAGAAAATATCTTCTATTTACTGGTTATGCGATGCTAAGTTTTTGCAAATATCTGTAGTGCCATTTGGGTAGTTTAGAGTAGTAGTTAAGAAAACAATTCTTCGTTTAACTTTTTTTATGCTTTGTTTTTAATATTCTCTTTTCAGAAAAATATTTTTTTATATTTTTTTGCTGTTCTCAAGTTTATGAAAATATAAATGTTTAATTTAAAATTGATTTTTGTAATGTGAAATATTTAATAGCTTTATAATTCGTCTCTTTGTCCACCCAACTTAGACCACGTGCTGTTGCAAAATATGCATTGGCTGGAATTATCCAAATGAAGCAGAAGGTCTCTTTGAGAAAGGAAAAATTTCAAAGAAAATATCCTCTGTTTACTGAATATGTGGTGCTAAGGTTTTGCAAATATTTGTGGTGTCCTTTGGTAGCTTATAGTAGTAGGTAAGAAAAAAATATTCGTTTCACTGTTTTTCGTGCTTTGTTTTTAATATTCTATTTTCAGAATAATTTAATTTTTTTTTTTGGTGTTCTCAAGTTTTTAAATATACGAATGTTTAATTTAAAAATGATTCTTGTAATGTGAAATATTTAATAGCGTTATAATTCTTCTCTCTCTCCACGCCCCCCCACTTAGACCACGTGCTATTGCAAAATATGCAGTGGCCGGAAGTATCCAAATGAAACAGAAGGTCTCTTTGAGAACGGACGAAATTTCAAAGAAAATATATTCTGTTTACTTGATATGTGATGCATTCTATTTTTGGTAGTTAAGAATAACTAGGGGAATTGACATGTTTTTACATGACTATTTGTTTGAACTTATACTAAGTATATACTTAATATTTATGTTATTTCCTCCACCCACTTTTTGTACAGGATGTTAGCAACCCGGTAGGATAAAAAATTAAACCTACAAAGGGCGGAAAAACTCTTTATTAGTCAACGGCCAGCTAACTAGAGGTGGTGTGTCAATAAATTACCGTGGAGAAGGCAACAGGATACCACTCCACTATCTATCTATCCTGCGTAAAATCATGGCTATACAACGGAAATATATTAAACCTAACGGCGTGAAGGGAGTTGTTTTCAAAGAGAGCAATTCCTCTCCCGTTAACGACCGACATGGGCAATAGAGGTCACCTGACCTTCTTCCGACGACTGCTAGCAGCAACGGCGTAATGGGGACAGTTTTTTCCCAAAATCTGTCCCTCGCCCGGGAAGGAACGACATGAGCAGCTGGTGTCACTGGCCCTTACGCTGCGACTGTGCGAAACAAAGAGAGGATTACCTTGAAGACATGGAACGTCAGGACGTTAAACAACTGCGGACAACTAGAGAATGTCAAGCAGGAAATGAACAGACCAAAAACCAATATTCTGGGAATATGCGAAATCAGATGGCCAAATAATGGAGACTTCAGCGGCGACAACCATAGGATAATATACGCAGGAGGCAAAAATAAAGAAAAAGGAGTCGGCTTAATACTGGACAAAGAAATGGAGAAATGTGTTTTGGGATACTGCCATTTCTCTGAAAGAGTTCTCCTGGTCAAACTGAAAAGAAGACCGTTCAACGTAGCAATTGTAGACATCTATGCACCAACAACACAGTGCATCGAGGAAGAAATAGAATCTTTTTACTCCACTCTAGACAATGCCATGTTCCAACGTAAAAGCCAAGACATCAGACTCATCATGAGAGATTTGAATGTCAAAGTAGGCAAGAAGAGGGAAGGTATGAGAACTTTGGTTTAGGAATCCGCAACGAACGAGGAGAAAAATGGGTCCAATGTGGCATAGCAAATGACCAGTTAATAACTAACACCTGGTTTCAAGAACACCCACGACGTCTATAGACATGAAAAAAACCGGAAGGTGACACACAACCCCCCCAAAAAACAGATAGATTACATAACCAGGCGCTGATTGTGGAAGCGACCATGTCCCAGTCATCTGCAAACTAAAACTCCGCAGATAGAAGAAGCTGAGTCCAGCACCAAAACTGAAATATAACACGTTGCTGAATGACCTCAACCTACAGAAAGAATACACTAACAACGTGAAATTAAAATACGACGAACAAATTGGAAAAGGACACTCGAAATGGGACTCGATAAAGAAAGCAATAGTGACATCAGCAAACAACATTGCCCCAAATGAAATTAGGCGCAGAAAGCAAACGAGTGGATGACTGAAGAGATTTTGGAAATGATGCAAAGGAGGCAGAAAATGAAATCAACACATGAAAGGGAGTACAGGAAACTATACCAGGAAATAAGAAGAAAATGCAGTCAGGCTAAAGAGGAATGCCTCAATGACAAATTTGCAGAAGTAGAGAGATTGAGCAGGAATAATAAAGCAGATATGCATAAAGAAATAAAAGAACTGACAGGACAAAACACCTGCTCTTCAACAGGATGTATAAAAACTAAGGATGGAACAATCATTTTAGAGAACAAGGAAATACTCTAATGATGAGAAGAATATATAAAAGATCTTTTCCACGACAAGAGACAGCAACCGATAATAAGCAAAGATGAAGACAGGCCGGAAATATTAAAGTTTGTAGTGGAATCTGCAGTAGCCAATCTGAATAAAATCAAAACATCTGAATCAGACGGCATAGTCATAGAGCTGCAGATAGCCCTGGAAGAATTTGGTACAGAGAAAATTACAGAGATAATAAACGAAATTTATAATATTGGGGTAATGCCGGATGGTCTCAGCAAAGTCGACCTTCATATCACTACCTAGAAAGCCAGGAGCAAACAAATGCGAACTCCACAGATTAGTTTAATGAGCCATATAACAAAACTGATCGTCCGAATCCTGATGAATAGAGCGAGAAGCAGAATCAGGGCAAAAGACAAGCCCAATGCGGTTTCGTCAAAGACATTGGAACAAGGAATGCAATATTTATGATTAGGATGCTATCTGAAAGGCCAATACAAATGAAGAAGGACTTTTACCTGTGCTTTATTGATTATGCGAAGGCGTTTGAAAAAATACGCCACAAAGAATTGATGGCGATGCTCGGCAGCCTTGACATATTTGGGAAAGACTTAAAAGTAATCAAGAATCATTACTGGCAACAAACCGCTTGTATACGGACAGGTAACGAATTCAGCAGATATACAAAGATATAAAAGGGTGTAAGACAAGGATGTGTTTTTCTCCGGATGTGCTCAACTTGTACAACGAGAATATTTTGAGGACCCTAGAAGTTATGCCTGGATTTGTTATTGGAGGCCACAATTTAAACAACCTAAGGTACGCATATGATACAGTGCTGATAGCAGATACAGAAAGGAAACTACAAGACATCCCACAGAATGTAGATGAAGAGAGTGGTAAGAAAGGACTACAAATAAACTGCAAGAAAACCGAATGCATGGTCATCAGTAAAAAGGGCAGCCCAATATGCCAAATACAGGTCGGGGATACAGAATCAAGCAGGTACAAAACTTTAAATACCTGGGAAGTGTTACTAACAGAAGACGGAATGTGAGACACAGAAATCCGAAGGCGAATTGGTATGACGAAGGAAGCATTCCAGAAGTTGAATAAAGTATTAAGAAACGGGACAATTTCGCTAGAAACAAAAAGGGAGTACTCGATTGCTATGTGTTGTCCATTTTTCAAAATGGCAGTGAATGCTGGACAATATCAGCAAAGATGAAGTAAAAACTTGAAGCAACTGAAATATGCTTCTACAGAAGGATGCTGGGAATATCATGGATCAAGCATGTGAGCAATACTCAGGTCTTGGAAATGATGGAAACAAAAAGGAAAGTAATAATGCGCATCAGGAAGAACCAGCTGACGTTTCTGGGACATGCAATGAGGAAGGAGTGCTTAGAGAACTTGTTACTAACAGGCAAGATAGAGGGGAAAAGAGACAGGGAAAGCAACGGATAGCATATTTGAAGGACCTAATCATGTGGATGATAGAACGAGGGTTGCATGATGTAACAGGAGAAGGATTATTTTATCCCCAGTCGTAGAAAACTAATGCACAGAATCAACAAATTCATTATATAGATCGAAACAAAACAACAAATGTCTTCCTAGGATCATTCACACTTACCCTGATCAGGTATATGTCGTCTCTTTGCATGTTTTTTCGCTCGCTTCTTCCTTTTCAATTTACACTGATGGATCCAGTTTCCTTCTTCGCCTTGATGACACGACTGACAGTTGACAGGCTGACAGTTGACAGGCTGACATCCACAGTATCTTCGATCTCTCTGTAAAACCTACCAGTTTGTTCGTGCAGAATTAAAATTTTCGTACGCTTCTTTGGAGCAACGTCAATCGCTGAAAATAACCGTAGGACTTATTAACTGCTTATATATATGTGTGTGTTCATTTGTGAAAGAGTATTTGAGCAAAGAGCTATAAAGTTCTTGGTGCAACCAAGAATTCATTAAAAGAAAATCTTATCTTTGGTTATTTAATGAATTCGCATTATTCAGTAGAAAGCCGATCGGAAAAATATTCAACTCGCTTTCGGATATATTGAAAATACCATTTCACTTGGAAAGACAAACAAGATGTTTTGATAATTTGAAAGCTTCTTACCTGACATATGCATTGAACTTCATGATTCTATGGATTCAGATTCGATTAATCTGGAAAATTGAAATATATATGTGACACACTGATTGCAAAAGTCATAAGAATTGTCCATTTTAGAGAATTTACTCCCATAAACCCTACTAAAAAATGCGTCGAAAAAGTAATTTCTTGTTAAAGAAAATAGTAATATATATTTATTAGTATGGACAGGAATTCACATTCACTAAATTTAGTTTACGCTTTAAAATGCGATAAATGGGCATAAATATACGTGGGGGGGGGGGGGGCTACACATTGCTTTAATAATAGAATATCTTTTCATAAAAGTAATATCAAAATAGCCATTAACAGAAAATTGTATGTCTGCCAACTTTTGCATGAATGCAGTCGAAGTAAATTCAAAGTAATACCTAACTACCAAAATTCAGATTATGACACACTAGTAATGCAGGAAGAAAGATTCATGAAAAAAAATAAAAAATACAAATCTTCGTTCAAGAAAATAACATAAAAAACCTAAAACACACATACAACAAGGAGAAAAAACACTCACACATATATACACACACACGTACATACACACACACATCAAATGACCAATAAAAAACAATTTTAAAGCATAAAGACAAAATAAAAAACTCTCTCTCTCTCTTACACACACATACTCACGCACACTTACATACACGCACACACCAAATTCAAATAGTACAACCAAAACAATAAAAAGAACTCTGTGGTCAGCAATTGTTTTTTTTATTTCCTTATCATTTTATCCATTTATACACGTTATCTTGGCCAGAAGAAACTTAACGTGCTGATGTGAAAAACCGCCAATCCCACAAACATTTCAACCGGGTGGTCACCACTTGATTTACTCATCTATTTGTACACGATACCTTGGTCATCAGAAACACAAACGGATCTAGATACATAAAGTCACATGTTTATTTGTGATTATTATACATAAAGTCACAAGTTTATTCGTCTTAAGAGTGTCAACTTTAGATTCAAAACACGTGTAGCGTCACAAATACTATTATGGGCACTTAATGTATCATAACGTATAATAAAAACAACAATAAATATGCACATTCAACAAAGCTTTCACGGCATCTCACACGTGTATTCTATATATATATATATATATATATATATATATATATATATATATATGTACCCGGTTATCGAATCGTAATGAGAAATTGAAGAGCCGAGTTCAAATTTCGCATAAGTATTAATGCATTTCTTCTCTATCCAGCTACGCTTGAAGAGAAAGACAGATTAAGTTTTTTAGCCTTGGTTCGCAACCAGTCTACGACAGAAAGATATAGCAACATATTGTGGGTAAATATATAATCTAGCCCGTCATGTTTCTTTCAAGACATGATCGCAGAAGCGTGTATTACGTATGCCACATAATTGACTGATATATTGATTGCCCACATTTTCCTTCGTCTTATGCTACATTATCTAAATAGGTGAATATTATATCTGCTTTCTTATAATATTTCTATTAGGTAGGTCGCATATTAGTCATTCTCACTTCGACAAGCATACAGTGGAATATTTTTTACTTTATCTTACCATATATTCATCTTCCTTTTTGCTTCTGACAACAACGCAGTGTTATATTCAGTCATTTCAATCTTTTGTTACATCGAACAAGAATTATCTCTTAACATCAAACAGATTTTTCGACTTCAACCAGCATAGCTGATGCTAGCTCTCAAGATAGCAATTCATTGCGTCTTCTCCGTCTAACATATTACGTGGACGTGAAGTGGAATGTTAACAATTACTAAGTCTGTTACTAGGAAATGTCAGTGTGTCCTGCTGGTTAATTTTTTTTAACCAGAACACATACTGTGTTACAAATATTTTCGGACAAAATATAAAATGATTATACACTTTTATTGAGATATTAAGATTGGTCAGTAGGATACTTTTGTCAGTAGTGTTGGTAAATCATGAGGATTGTGTAAATTATGACAGATAAATTTTAGTTTTCTTTGATGCCGTTTAACAGAAGATACACTGTTTAAAGAGCTTAAAAATGAAAAAAAAAGGCTTGCAAAACTATTGTTTCAAGATCTGTCACGACGAAATCATGGTAATATGCAAATCCCTAAGTAAGAATTATTCCATATTACTAACATTGTTGTGCTTTTAAAAGCTATTGTGGATGCGCATTATCCAAGTTCTTGAAGCTAAGTATATAACTTAAATTCCTTCTGAAATACAAATAAAGTTTATGACATTGAAAGGGAGGATAACCTAACGAGTGATAATCAGCTAGCAGAAAATTTCTACTAAAAGTTCAAAATGCCCCGAAGAGGTATATACTGTTACTGAGAGTTGTATAAGTAAAAAACGAAATACACCAAAACTTAAAAAAATAAAAGATGAAAAACCTGATGGTTTTGGGAGGCAATCAAAATTTAACTCCCAGACAAGTAAGAATAGAACGCATTTTTAAAATTGAAGTTTCAGTTAATTCAGTACGTAGAATATTACGAAAGAACAACTTGAATAGATCTATTGAAGCAAAAAATAATGAACTACACACACAGTGGAATAGAAACGTAAAGTTCTCATAAGATTATCTAAAACGGGATGTTGGAAAGTGTCAAAAAAGTAATTTTTGGTGATGAATGCAAAATATTTACACATTCAAATGCGAGAGAATTTTCAAGAAGACCAATGGGAGAAAGTAATGCGCTTATAGTGCAAAGAATAATAATAAAAGGTTTAAGTGTTCAAAAGAACATGCACTGAGGTGTTCGAATGTATCAAAAAGTATATTTTAGGGATGAATGCAAAATACAGTTACATTCTATTGCAAAACAATATTTACGAAGACCATTAGAATAAACATGCAGGGTACAATGCAGGGTACAATACAGTGTACAATGCAATCATGGTAAAAGTTTTGGGCATCAAATTTAGGATGTGAGATTACGTCAATAGCGACGGTAGAAGAAAAATTAGTAAAATTGAATGCGAGCTTAAACAGCGAAAACAACATTGTCTTAATCCTGTCTCCCCACCACCACCACCAAGGATGTGCGTTGTGGTGCATTGGATATCGGCTCGGAACGAGAGATCTGGGAGCCGAATTCGAATTCCAGTTCAATTCCTTGCATTCACTTACGCGCAAATACCCTTGGGAAAGGTATTAATCCGTCTCTTTCTTCCAGTTATGGGTTAAATAACAGGACAGATTGGGTTCTATAGCCTTGGTCGGCAACCAGTCTACCGCAGAAAGCAATGGCAATCTACTGCGGGATAATCTTCTGCCCAGTCAGTCATGTCTCTTTCGAAACATGATCGCCCAAGCGTGTATCACGTATAACACTTAACGGACTGAATCCTCCCACAGACTACAGAAGTGGAGGATTTTTTTTCGGTATGGTGTTTCTCCTTGTCCCACGGACCAATAATATACTGCGAATTCAGCTTTGAATTTATCAACTTCTAAATATGCAGAAAGAGCACGGGATCATATGTAGCAGTAGTATTCAAAGCATAGAAAAGTGGTAGACTTATAAATTGGTAAGATAATTTCAAGGAAAGAAAATTGTACACCACGACATAGGGAACCAACTCTTCTAGCAGAAAACCTTGCAAATAATTCAATATAATTTTCCCACTTTATCTCAGTGAAAAATGTTAGTGCAATGAGTCACACACCTGAAGGTTAGTATCTACTGTTTAAAGGTAAAAAAAAAAAACGTTTCAATATGAAGAAGAGACTCGCATCGACAATAACGTGGTTCTATAGATCGATGCTAAAAACAATAAATGGAACATGTTCGCGATGTTAACCTTAAAGTAAACTGGTACGAAAAGTTACACTTAAAAATGAAAAAGAAATAATTGGAAATTCTCTGACATTTACTAAGGAAGGTTTGTTTGGAGAATTTAACGCACACAAGACATGTTTACGGAAAAAGGACTCTGAAAATAGCAATATGCTTCCTTACAAAATTGTGCAAACATAGTAAAATCAATAAATATTGGCTCCAACGCTTCTAAAGCTGTATAAGTGAGGAAGCTGGTGAGGGCTATAATTGTTGAAGATCAACATAGTGCAGCATCTAGTAACCATTAAAATCACTGTATTTCTCAATGTCTTTATAGAGGTGTATGTTTTCGCAGAATTTTGTTCTCTCAATAGATGTGAATTTAAAAAAAATGAATTTTCTTCACAAAGAAAAGCGAGATCTTATTTTTCCATTTCATGAATAGGTCATTAATTTTTTTATGTTTTTCATCCAACTATTTCGTTCAATAAGCATAGAAAAAAAGAAAAAAACGTAGACATAGATCGATTTAAAATTTGCACTGAACAAATCTGGGCCAAATATTTTCGAATCTAAACAACATTTGTTGTTTTACTTAAACCGTAATAATAAATGTTCATTTAGAGTTAATAAAATTATATTTCATTAGTCTACCAGAAAATAGATTTATGGCATATCAATAAATAAAATCTCAATTCTATTTGATTACATATGAGGTATCACCAGTCGATCTAACATCATTAGATTGAAATATGTTAAAATAGGGTGTTTTTTTTCGCTTTTATTCACATATGGTTCTTTAGCAGCTGTTCCTTAATATATTTGCTATTGTAAAAAATATTTGCTATATATTTTTGATTGTTAGATATTATCCTACAATGCTGACAAGACGGTGATCTTTAACAAGTGTTAAATGCAGTATATGATTTGAGGATAAAGGTAGATGTTTCAATCCGTGTTTTTCTTACCAATAAATGTTCTTAAAAAATTACAAAATGACTTGTTTTACATTGTGCAAAAAACTCAGTTTTGCTCTCCTTTTCTAGTATGAATTCATACTTAATATGAAATTTAACTAATACTTTGATCAGTTGAAAATCGACTTCTTCGTGCCAGAAAGGGTCGTTAATTTCTTACACAGACACTCCAGACAAAACAAAAACAACAATTTTTCTGGGAGACTGGTCTCGAGTAATTCCCGATAAACTCTGATTATGAACTCGTGTCCTGCCTACAGCTCATTTCATAATTTAGGATTGTTCGGTTTACTTGCGACTACTATAAAATTAACTGAAATAAAGATTAATTAATTTCTTGTCTCGTAATTTTAATATAAAGCAGGTTTAAAGATTATTATTATTATTATTATTATTATTATTATTATTATTATTATTATTATTATTTCCATTTCCTTTTAGTTCGGTTTCATCCATGTTTCCCTAAGGGACCGAAGCATAACTTCATGTCATTCCAATGATTTTCTAAACAAAAAAATCTAAGAACACATAAATGTTACATAGAAAAAGTTCTTCGTAAAGTGTGAGCTGAACATGTGAGTACAATGTTTTGTTTTTCTTTAAGGATTCCATTCAACTATGATTAGAATTTTTGATATCCTGATGTGGCACACTTAATTGAGTTCCATTTCTAGATCCTTGTATTTTGAAAGATTTTGAAGATTTCCAGGGGCTGTCATATCAATAAGAAAACATTTATTTTTGAGGTTTTTGATCACGGATCAAGCTTTGATTTTTCTCTCCCTAATTTTATAGTCTCATAAAATTGTTACAGGTCCTTTATCTGTAAACGAGTCCGGGCGATGCTCATATCAGCGTCTTACAGTTTCCTTTCTGTAAAAGCTGCATATAATTCTGTGCAGTTCTGGCTTACGCTTGTTCTTGGTGCGTTTAATTTTCTATTTAAATATTTTATTCATCAGTGGTATTTCATTTACTGCTTTAATTTTATATTTTCTCTTCATCTTCTGGCTTATTATTATTATTATTATTAATACTATTATTATTATTATTATTATTATTATTATTATTATTATGTCATCTTTCATCATATTTCGATTTCCGCAATGGTCACACTACCAACCAAGTCTGCGGGAAGACCTAAGGCAGGTCGTGGTGTGTTGTTATGGCTCCATTTCATGTTTTTTATATCACCCCTATTATCCCTAGCGTGACAAAAACAAAGTTCTCCTTAGTGTGTGGGCTGTACTTAACAAGAATTTTTTTATATCTCTTAAGCTGGGGTTTCTAAGGATTCTTTCAATGTATTGTTTTGTTCCATTTTTTATCATTCCGAGTACACCTACTATCACTGGTACAACTCTTGTTTTCAATTTACACATTTTTTTTATTTCAATTTCTAGGTCTTTATATTTTGACAGTTTTTCAAATTTCTTGGTTGCTATGTTACAATCCGCTGGACAAGCCATATCAATTAATAGACAAGTTTTTTCTTTCTGGTTTTCAGCAATAATGTCCGGCCTATTTGCTTCAATTTTTCTCTGTGTAGATAGTGTAATCACATAGAATGGTGACATCTTCTCTTTCTGTAACCGGTGCTGGGTGATGTTCATACCAGTGTTTGTTTATAAATTTTCCATAGTGTTTGCACATTGTCTAACGTTAATATTGCCTCATGCCATCGTGGCGATTTTTATATTAATTTTGGGCAAGTACAGAACATTCTGAGATTAGATGGTCTATTGTTACTTTGTGTTTATCACAGAACCTGCATTTTGGATCCATATTATTATGCATAATATTTGCCTGAAAGTTTCTAGTAAAAGACTTTGGTCTTGCGCTGCAAGAATAACGACGTTAATCTAGGTGCACGTAACCATCGATGAGTATTAACTTTATCAACATTGAATTTATTGGCACGTTCTGGATATTAGCCATGCAGAGGGTTCTCTTCCCGGAGTTGTTTCATCTGTTCAAGAGCTTTAGCCTTCAATTTCATTTTCATATTTTTTGCCGCAATATTTCGTTCTTGGCATCTGTTTTGCTTTTCTAGAGATTCTACTAAATGTATGTCTTGTTTGTATTTACTGCCTTCTTTTATTATTGAATATTTTTTCTTTGTTCATGTTGCCTTACGAATTGTATCATCCAATCCTTTGTTGTTTCTATGTATGTTAGTAAGCCAGTAGTTGTTGTCTTGTATGAAAATTCTATCTAAATAAGACCTCTTCAACCTTCTTTACGGGGTATGTATAGACGGTCTACATCAGCTTTTGGATGATGCAACTTAAGCTTAGAAGGAAGCGTTCCTGTTTTAGAATCCATTCGCCTGATGTCGTTTAGAATCCAGTTTAAGATGTTGAAACTATATTGAACTACTTGGATTGCAAGGCTATTAATGGCCATAATTCTGTTCTGAGAATTCAATTCAGTTTTTAATATCAGTCGTAGGCTTCTGTAGTACTCTTTACGCACTATTTTTTTCATTTTTTATGGTGAATTCTTTCACTCTCATTGACACTTAGGTATTTATAAGCTTCTTCTGGTTTTAATTCTTTTATTGTTACAACAGAGTCTAAGCTAATTGAGGATGTTAATTGTAATGAATTATTATTATTATTATGTCATTTATCATCATATTTCGATTGCTGCTATGGTCGCCCTACTAACCAAGTCTGCGGGGAGACCTAAGGCAGGTCGTGGCGTGTTGTTATGGCTCCATTTCATGTTTTTCTATCTTCCCTATCATCCCTATCGTTACATAGATAAAGTTTCCCTTAGTGTGTGGGCTGTACTTAATAAGACAATTTTTATATATCTTTAAGCTGAGGTTTCCAGGGATTCTTTCAATGTGTTGTTTTGTTCCATTTTGTATCATTCAAAGTGCACCTACTATCACTGGTACAACTCTTGTTTTCAATTTACACATTTTTTCTATTTCAATTTCCAGGTTTTTATATTTTGACAGTTTTTGAAATTCCTTGGTTGCTATGTTACAATCCGCTGGACAAGCCATATCAATTAATAGACAAGTTTTCTCTTTCTGGTTATTAACAATAATGTCTGGCCTGTTTGCTTCAATTTTTCTGTCTGTGTAGATGGTGTAATCCCATAGAATGGTTACATCTTCTATTTCTGTAACCGGTGCTGGGTGATGTTCATACCAGTGTTTGTTTACAGATTTTTCATAGTGTTTTCACATTGCCCAATGTAAATATTGCCCAATTCTATCGTGGCAATTTTTATATTCATTTGAGACAAGCACAGAACAGCCTGAGATTAGGTGGGCTATTGTTTCTTGGTGTTTATCACAAACCCTGCATTTTGGAGCCATATTATTATGCATAATATTTTCCTGAAAGTTTCTAGTGAAAAGACTTTGGTCTTGTGCTGCAAGAATAAAGCCTTCAGTTTCAGACTTTAATCCAGATGCACGTAACCATCGATGAGTATTAACTTTATCAATATTGGATTTATTGGCACGTTCTGGATATTAGCCATGCAGAGGTTTTTCTTGCCAGCGTTATTTCATCTGTTCAAGAGCTTTATCCTTGGCTTTCATTTTCATATTTTTTGCTGCAATAGTTGGTTCTTGGCTTCTGTTTTGCTTTTCTACAGAATCTACTAACTGAAAATTTTGTTTGTATTTACTGCCATCTTTTATTATTGAATATTTTTTCTATCATTCTTCATATTGTTTGACTAATTGTATCATCCAATCCTTTGTTGTTTCTATGTATGTTAGTAAGCCAATAGTTGTTGTCTTGTATGACAATTCCAGCTGAATAAGACCTCTTCCACCTTCTTTACGGGGTATGTATAGACGGTCTACATCAGCCTTTGGATGATGCATCTCATGCTTATTATTATTATTATGTCATTTTTCATCATATTTCGATTTCTGCTTTGGTCTCTCTACCAACCAAGTCTGCGGGGAGACCTAAGGCAGGTAGTGGCGTGTTGTTATGACTCCATTTCATGTTTTTTCTATCTTTCCTATCATCCCCAGCATTACACAGATAACGTTTTCCTTAGTGTGTGGACTGTACTTAATAAGACAATTTTTTGTATATCTCTTAAGCTGGGGTTTCCAGGGATTCTTTCAATGTGTTGTTTTGTTCCATTTTTTATCATTCCAAGTGCACCTACTATCACTGGTACAACTCTTGTTTTCAATTTCCACATTTTTTCTATTTCAATTTCCAGGTCTTTATATTTTGACAGTTTTTGAAATTCCTTGGTTGCTATGTTACAATCCGCTGGACAAGCCATATCAATTAATAGACAAGTTTTCTCCTTCTGGTTTTTAACAATAATGTCTGGCCTGTTTGCTTCATTTTTTTTGTCTGTGTAGATGGTGTAATCCCATAGAATGGTTACATCTTCTATTTCTGTAACTGGTGCTGGACGATGTTCATACCAGTGTTTGTTTACAGCTTTTCCATAATGTTTGCACATTGCCCAATGTAAATATTGCCCAACTCTATCGTGGCGATTTTTATATTCGTTTGGGGCAAGCACAGAACAGCCTGAGATTAGGTGGTCTATTGTTTCTTGGTGTTTATCACAAAACCTGCATTTTGGATCCATATTATTATGCATAATATTTGCCTGAAAGTTTCTCGTGAAAAGACTTTGGTCTTGTGCTGCAAGTATAAATCCTTCAGTTTCAGACTTTAATCCAGATGCACGTAACCATCGATGAGTATTAACTTTGTCAACATTGGATTTATTGGCACGTACTGGATATTGGCCATGCAGAGGTTTGTCTTGCCAGCGCTGTTTCATCTTTTCAAGAGCTTTATCTTTGGCTTTCATTTTCATATTTTTTGCTGCAATAGTTGGTTCTTGGCTACTGTTTTGCTTTTCTACAGAATCTACTAACTGTAATTCTTGTTTGTATTTACTGCCTTCTTTTATTATTGAATATTTTTTCTTTCTTTCTTCATGTTGCCTTACTAATTGTATCATCCAATCCTTTGTTGTTTCTATGTATGTTAGTAAGCCAATAGTTGTTGTCTTATATGACAATTCCAGCTGAATAAGACCCCTTCCACCTTCTTTACGGGGTATGTATAGACGGTCTACATCAGCCTTTGGGTGATGCATCCTATGTTTAGAAAGAAGCTTTCTTGTTTTAGCATCCATTCGCCTGATGTCGTTTAGAGTCCAGTTTAAGATGTTGAAGCTATATTGGACAACTGGGATTGCAAGGCTATTAATGGCCATAACTCTATTCTGTGAATTTAATTCAGTTTTTAATATCATTCGTAGCCTTCTATAGTACTCTTTACGCACTATTTCTTTCATTTTTTTATGGTGAATGTTTTCGCTCTCATTTACACCTAGGTATATATAAGCTTCTTCTGGTTTCAATTCTTTTATTGTTACAGCAGGGTCTAGGCTAATTGAGGATGTTTCTTGTATTGATCCACGTAAAACTGTAGCTTTAGCACATTTATTCAAATTATTATTATTATTATTATTATTACTTAGGACCGGATTGATGAATCGTCCAGTCGTGGTCAAATTTTAGTCGAGTTAATTACATACATTTAGGTGATGATACCACTGAGAAATGTAGCAATTCATATCTTCTCCCCGTTTTTGTAAAAATAGTGGGACATACTGGGTTCAAGAGACTTGGTTGACAACTAGCCTAGCATGTGGCACATTTTTAATTCAAACTGGCTTAGATAGGATTGACCTCCGTCATACTGTGTTGCCAAAAACACATTTTGTCGAAGATGTGTTACAGGACACGTGAGGCTGATCTTGAAGTTATTATAAGTATTATTATTTTATGTAGGGTTTTTATTTTTTAATCGGATATCTTACATTTTGCGTGTTCTTGATCAGATGTTCTACCTTAAAAAAATAACACCTTTTGAAGAATATTTGCAGAGACAAACAAGGAAAACCCGTGTAGGGATTGGGTATTATTATTCAGAAATCTGCATTATTATTATTATTATTATGTCATTTTTCATCATATTTAGATTTCTGCATTGGTCTCACTACCAACCAAGTCTGCGGGGAGACCTAAGGCAGGTAGTGGCGTGTTGTTATGACTCCATTTCATGTTTTTCTATCCTCCCTATCATCCCCAGCATTACATAGATAACGTTTTCCTTAGTGTGTGGGCTGTACTTAATAATACAATTTTTTGTATATCTCTTAAGCTGGGGTTTCCAGGGATTCTTTCAATGTGTTGTTTTGTTCCATTTTTTATCATTCCAAGTGCACCTACTATCACTGGCACAACTCTTGTTTTCAATTTCCACATTTTTTCTATTTCAATTTCCAGGTCTTTATATTTTGACAGTTTTTCAAATTCCTTGATTGCTATGTTACAATCCGCTGGACAAGCCATATCAATTAATAGACAAGTTTTCTCCTTCTGGTTTTTAACAATAATGTCTGGCCTGTTTGCTTCAATTTTTCTGTCTGTGTAGATGGTGTAATCCCATAGAATGGTTACATCTTCTATTTCTGTAACCGGTGCTGGATGATGTTCATACCAGTGTTTGTTTACAGCTTTTCCATAATGTTTGCACATTGCCCAATGTAAATATTGCCCAACTCTATCGTGGCGATTTTTATATTCGTTTGGGGCAAGCACAGAACAGCCTGAGATTAGGTGGTCTATTGTTTCTTGGTGTTTATCACAAAACCTGCATTTTGGATCCATATTATTATGCATAATATTTGCCTGAAAGTTTCTCGTGAAAAGACTTTGGTCTTGTGCTGCAAGTATAAATCCTTCAGTTTCAGACTTTAATCCAGATGCACGTAACCATCGATGAGTATTAACTTTGTCAACATTGGATTTATTGGCACGTACTGGATATTGGCCATGCAGAGGTTTGTCTTGCCAGCGCTGTTTCATCTTTTCAAGAGCTTTATTTTTGGCTTTCATTTTCATATTTTTTGCCGCAATAGTTGGTTCTTGGCTACTGTTTTGCTTTTCTACAGAATCTACTAACTGTAATTCTTGTTTGTATTTACTGCCTTCTTTTATTATTGAATATTTTTTCTTTCTTTCTTCATGTTGCCTTACTAATTGTATCATCCAATCCTTTGTTGTTTCTATGTATGTTAGTAAGCCAATAGTTGTTGTCTTATATGACAATTCCAGCTGAATAAGACCCCTTCCACCTTCTTTACGGGGTATGTATAGACGGTCTACATCAGCCTTTGGGTGATGCATCCTATGCTTAGAAAGAAGCTTTCTTGTTTTAACATCCATTCTCCTGATGTCGTTTAGAGTCCAGTTTAAGATGTTGAAGCTATATTGGACAACTGGGATTGCAAGGCTATTAATAGGCCATAACTCTATTCTGTGAATTTAATTCAGTTTTTAATATCATTCGTAGCCTTCTATAGTACTCTTTACGCACTATTTCTTTCATTTTTTTATGGTGAATGTTTTCGCTCTCATTTACACCTAGGTATTTATAAGCTTCTTCTGGTTTCAATTCTTTTATTGTTACAGCAGGGTCTAGGCTAATTGAGGATGTTTCTTGTATTGATCCACGTAAAACTGTAGCTTTAGCACATTTATTCAAATTAAATTTCATTCCAATGTCTTCGCTGAAGCATTTTACAGTTTGCAGAAGACCTTCCAGCTCATTATCATTCTTAGCATATAACTTTAAGTCATCCATGTAAAATAGATGGCTTATTTTCTTTTGGCCTATTTTATAACCACATTCTGTCTTATTAAGTTGACTGGTTAGTGCTATTAATGAATATTTGCAGAATAGTAAGGGAGATAAAGAATCACCTTGAAATATACCTCTTTTGATGTTTATTTCATCAGACTTATCGGTTCCATTTATATGATTGAGGTAAAGGGTTGTTTTCCATATAGACATGCACTGTTTGATGAAATTGATGATGACGGGCGATATCTTGTATATATTTAAAGTCTTTAAAATCCATTCATGTGGCACACTATCGAATGCCTTTCGGTAGTCTATCCAGGCAGTACTAAGATTTTTCTTTGTCTTGTAGCAGTTTTCCAGGATCATTTTGTTAATTAGCAATTGGTCTTTACAGCCATAACAGCCACGTTTGCACCCTTTTTGTTCAAGCGGTATCATGTCATTTCTTTCTAAGAATAAATATGTTTGTTTTGTTAAAATAGATGTTAGTAGTTTATATGTTGTCGGAAGACATGTAATTGGTCTGTAGTTTTTCGGGTTGTTTGTGTCACCATTCTTGGGTAGAAGAAATGTAATTCCTTTTGTCATCCATGCAGGAATTTTAGTGGGATCGTCAACCATTTCTTGGAGTTCTTTGGCTAATTTTTTATGTGCTGCATTTAAATAATATAGCCAAAAGTTAGGAATTTTATCTATACCTGGAGTTTTCCAATTGTGTGCTTTTTTTAGTGCAAATTTAATATCATCTTCTGTAATTCCAGACCATGTCTGTTCGGGTTTATTCTTCATTCGTTCTATCTCCTGCGTAATCCAATGTACTTCCTTACTAGGTTCTTTAGGGCAAGCCCATATCTTTTCCCAGAACTGTGTGACTTCTTCCATTCTGGGGGGTACTGTCACTTCAATTCTTTTTTTACCTGTTTCCCTGTAAAATCTCTTTGTATCAGTCTGAAAGATCTTGTTTTGTCTGTAAAATTTTGCTCTTTTTTCATAGCGTCTTATTCTTTGAGCCTTCAGTTGGATTTTTTGCTTTATTTTTTCTTTATTTGATAAGACGTCATTTTCATTCCTGATGTTATATTTTTTTTCGGCTCTTCTTCTTTTCCTAGTTCTTACATTTATTCCTCTACTCAGTTCATCCAGTACTGACAGTTCACTTCTTAGTTGTTCGATTTCTTTTTCGATTTTTCTTTTCCAAGGTGGATCTTCACGTCTGCGTGACTGCCTTGTTTTTATTTTGATGTTTAATTTTTTTGTTGCTGCTGTTGCTGATGCATATATTACTTCGTTAAGATTTGTATTCGGGTCTTCATCCAGTATTGATTTCAGTGCTGCATTGTACAATTTAATAGTTCGGAGGTTTTGTTTTGTTGGTTGGAATTTTGGGAGCTGTTCACGTTCCTCCATTGTAATACTTTGTATTTGACTTAGCTGGTTTTTTATTTCTATCTTGGCTTCCTGTATATTGTTATTTTCCGTCAAATAATTATCTTCGATGTGTTCTGAACTAATTTTATTTTTGTCTTTTAACTGACTCAGACTCAGATCGCACCTTTCCAGCACTTTTAGACTTACATCATTATCTTCGCAGTGATTTGCGTGTTTCACGGTTTCTACATTATGACCTGTGATTTGTTTGATGTTATTACTTTTTATTTCTGGTTCCGGTTCCTTTTCATATTTTGTTGATTCGACCCTTCTTGTTACAATTCTTTTAATTTCGTGAATCTCAGCCTCTGACAGTCGGTTATTACGAATAATGTACCTACGTACATTGGCCAATTTATTTTCGTCAATATACTTTCTATTTGTTTGACCAACTTTTTCACGCCAAATGTCATATGTTTGGCGAGTCATGTTTTTTTGAGGTTTGAGTAACGCTTCATGAAATGCAGTCATAACGACTTTGTACTCCTCACGAGACCATTTTATTTTTTCTTTCTTTAAATATACGGTTGTAGATCTAGCTGGTGAATTTTCAGGACCATCATTAGGATTATCCTGGTTGTGGGGACCTGAAGATACATTCTTTGTGTAGGAGT
Source organism: Ascarosepion bandense (assembly GCA_037127315.1). Lineage (NCBI taxonomy): Eukaryota > Metazoa > Mollusca > Cephalopoda > Sepiida > Sepiidae > Ascarosepion > Ascarosepion bandense. The sequence continues at coordinate 2,796,937 of JBBBDQ010000501.1, read as the reverse complement.
TTGTTCCTATGGCAGATTTTTCGACCTCAGGTAGGTTCCCTCCTGAAGGACGGGCTCCCTGTTTATCCACTGGAAGAGCCATACTGGACTTTTTATTTCTATTTGTGTTTTTCATGTTTTTCCCACGAGTGACGCACGGGTCCAAAAGTCCACCCAAAGTTGCCCGGCACGTTGGGTAACGGTCTTTTACAAACAGGGTCCCGAAGCCTGTAGGGAATCGTTTGTGACCTCATAACGCAGTAGCCATTCACTCCTCGGCACGATTAACACCTTGAGTTGCGGGTTGTTGTTCGGAGTTTTCCTTCTCCTAAATGGGCTGCCAAGCAACATCTGACATAGACGCGATTGGAATTCAAGGAGAAAGACGGCTCAACGAAACAAAACATCAATATTACTTGAGTAGTTTGTTTAAAAAAAAAAAAAAAAAAAAAAAAAAATTATAATATCTTAAGAAAAAAAAAAAAAATCCTGTTTATATTAAAACAAAATTTCATATTGAGAAAAGGAAAAATTCAAATAGAGAGACGTTTGTTGAAAAAAAAAAAAAAAATGTAATAATTTGTTCGTCCACTTTATCTTTCATTTTTTCAACAAAGTCGTTGGTCAATATTGGATTATCATAATAAGATAAATTAAATAAGTAAATTAAAACAATAAATAAATAAAAATAAATTTATCAAAAAAAATACGTAGACTTTCTATAAAATAATACCATATAAATTGTTTTTCATCGGATTTAATTTATTTTCTTGTTTTGTTTTGTTTTTAAGAAAATTATAATAGTTAAAAAAAAAAAAAAAAAAAAAAAATAATAATTTACACGAAATATCGACAGCTAAAGGAAATATAATACGGATGATTTTATTTAGGTTAATTTAAAGAACAAACAGATAAATTAAAATAAAGCAGAATTTCGTTAAAAAAAATTCCCTAATATCTAAAGAAAAAATCCTGTTTATATTAAAACAGAATTTCATATTGAGAAAAAGAAAAATTCAAAGAGAGAGACGCTGGTTGAAAAACAAACAAACAAACTTGGATGTAACGGCCGTTCATCGGAGAAAAAAAAAAAAAACATCACTGCACTTAGAGAGTATTGTTAAAAAAAAAAAAAAAAAAAAAAAAAAAAAAAAAAACATTTATTGCTACTATTAACCTTTGTCCTTGCAAAAAAAAAAAAAATTCAAAATTTAATTTAATATGAAAAAAAAATTATTATTATTATTATTATTATTATTATTATTATTATTATTATTATCATTATTATTATTATTATATCATTTTTCATCATGTTTCGATTTCTGCTATGATCGCACTACCTACTAACTCTACGGGAAGACATAAGGCGGGTCGTGGTGTGTTGTTATGGTTCCAATTCATATTTTTCAACATCCCTAACATCCCTAACGTTAAACAGACAAAGTTCTTAGTATGTGGGCTGTACTTCACAAGATTTTTTTGTATATCTCTTAAAATGGGATTTCCAGGGATTCTTTCAATTTGATGTCTTCTATTTCTTATGATTCCAAGGGCACCTAATGTCACTGGCACGATTTTACATTTTTTCTATTACAATTTCCAGGTCGTTATATTTTGACAGTCTTTTTAATTCCTTGGTTGCTTGACAAGCCATATAAATTCATAGCAAGTTTTTTTCTTTCTGGTTTTGAACAATAATGACCGACCTTTTGCTTCAATTTTTCTGTCTGTGTAGATGGTGTAATCCAATAGAATGGAGACATCTTCTATTTCTGTAACCCGTGCTGGGTAATGTTCATACCAGTGTTTGTTTACATATTTTTCAGTGTCTGCACATTGTCCAATGTAAATATTGCCCCATCCTATCGTTATATTATTATTATTATACTTGATCTCTGCCATAGTCACACTACATACTAAGACGACTAAAAGACTTAATGAAGATAGTTTATGTTGCTATTGTTAGATTTTATCATTTTTTTCTAACTTTCGTAGCATTTCAAGCGTTACATGAAGAAATTTCTTCTCATTGTAAGTGCTTTAATTATGAAGACATTGTTTTGTATTTCTCATAAGCTAGGATGTCCAGCAAATTTATCAATGTATTGTTGTGCTTTTTTTTATTATTCCAACAGCACCTACTATGGGGATTTTCTAAGCACAGCTTAGATGTGGCACAAAGCCGAAAGTATGGGATACCCAGTAAGGATCAAACCTACAACTCATTTGTAATGATTCTAGTGAGACAAGCTTGATAAACATTACACCAAGTCGATGTGTCCAAACAGCACCTACTATGGCTAATACAATTTTTGTTTTCAACTTTTACGTTTTTTTTGCTTAAATATCTAATATTTTACGTTTTGATAGATTTTCAAATTTCTTTGTTGCTATGTTTCAGTCCGCTGGGCAAGCCATTAGTACGCAATGTTTTCTTTTCTGTTTTTGAAAAGTATATCAAACATTTTTACTTCAATCTTCCTGTTTCGAGAGATGGTTTAATCCCATAGAGTTGTGATATCTTCCATTTATGCAACAACCTGTGTTTTTAAAATATCTTTCTAAGTTTTTACACATTGTCCAGTGTAAATATTGCCCTATTATATCGCTAATGTTTTTATATTCATTTTGCGCAAGTAAAGAACATCCTGAGGATAGATGGTCTATAATTTCCTGATATTTGTAAAGAACATTCATTTCAGATTCAAGATATTATGAATGATATTTGATTGAAAGATTTAGTGAAAATATTTTGGTCGTCCGCCGCAAAAATAAAGCCTTCCGTTTCAGCCTTTAATCCTGAAGCTGCTAATAATCTTCGAGTCTTATGTTTCTCAGCATCGGGTTTATTAGCATTTTGGTCCCTCGAGTTGGTTCTTGGGTTCTGTTTTGACTTTCTACAGAATCTACTAAATGTAGTTCACGTTTGTATTTGCAGCCATCTTTTATGATTTAATATTTTTCTTTGTTTTCGCGTTGTTTGACTAATTGTATAATTCAGTTTCTGGTATGTCCATGCATGTGAGTAAACTAACTGTTGTCGTCGTGTATGATAATTCTACCTGAATACGATCACTTATCCCTTTCTTTAAGGAGTATAGACGATCCGCATGTATTTTGGGTGGTGCATGTTAAGCTTAGAAAGAATTTTACTTATCTTAGAATTAATTCGTATTACGTTATTTAGAGTCAAGTTCAAGATGCTGAAACTATACTGAACCACTAGGATGGCAAGGCTGTCAATGGACATAATTCTGTTGTGAGAACTCAAAGGATGTGCGTTGTGGCGCAGTGGATACCGGTTCGGAATGAGAAATCGGAGAGCCGAGTTCAAATTCCAGTTGAATTCCTTGCATTCACTTACGCGCAAATGCCCTTGGGAAAAGTATAATCCGTCTATTCCGTCCAGTTATGGGTTAAATAACAGGACAGATTGGGTTCTATGGCCTTGGCTAGCAACCAGTCTACCGCAGAAAGCAATGGCAATCTACTGTGGGATAGAAGCATTAAAATTTACGTGCCATTTCTTACCCCAGTCCACCACGGATTGGAGGTCCTTTCCAAGCTCGGCTGCAAGGTTAGCTTTGTCGCCCACACCAGATTTTTGAGCGAGGCGAGAATAAACTGTGGTGTCATCGGCGTACATACCTACTTGGGATCTTATGGTATCAGGGAGATCATTAATGTAGATCAGAAAGAGCGTAGGACCTAGGATAGAGCCTTGAGGGACACCCACGTTCGTATGGTAGTTCTGGGAGGCATGTCCGTTTAATACCACTTTCAATGTGCGGTTAGATAGGAATGACTGGATTAGTTCAAACAATTGTCCAGCTATACCATAGCTCCGCAGTTTGCATAGAAGGCCAGCATGCCAAACTCTGTCGAACGTTTTAGAGATTTCCAAGGCAACGGTTCGGGCTTCACCATTCATGTCGAGTGCCTGATATCAATCGCTGATGGTCGTTAGCATATCAGCAGTATACCTGGTGAAGCGGAAACCATACTGCTTGTCCGAGAGGTGCCAGTGTGCTTTGAGATGCTGAACCACCTCAGCGTTGATAATGGCTTCGAATACTTTGCCAAAGATCGGAAGAAAGCTGATAGGTCGGTAATTTGCGGGGTCCGAGGGTTCTCCAGTGTTTTTAAATATAGGAACTACAGAGGAAGATTTACAACAGGCAGGACACCAGGAAGCTGATAGGCAGAAGTTGTAGAGCTTAGAAAGTACAGAGGAAAGTTTGGGGGCACATTTCTTTAAGACTATGATTGGGATTCCGTCCCCTCCGTTCGCTTTGTGAGGGTCAAGTTTTGAGATTATCTTAGAGATAAGCGACGTCATTCAGTTGAGCATCAATTCTAGGTGGGAAGTCGGGTGTAGAAACTCCAGACGAGTCCAGTCTCGAATTGTTCGAGAATCTGCGGCCAAAGCATTCAGCCTTGTCCACTGGGGAGGTGAGGACCTCAAATTTGTTTATTATTGGGGTTCTGTGGACTTGCTCTTGTTAAGTACTCTTTTACAGAGTCGCCAGTAGTCTTTGGTGCCGGACTTAGAGGATGCTATGCGCTGCTTCATTCTGGCAGCAAATAACATCTTAGCTTCGTTAAGTATCTTTTTACACTTATTACGAGCTGAACCGAAAAAACGCGTAGCTACGATAGAGTCGGAAGAAATGATTCCGGTGGGCAATGGCGGCCGAGCAAGCGGGCGAGAACCATGGAGACGAATGAGATTTAAGCTGAAATTTCCTGGCAGGGATGAAAGCATTGATGCCAGCCTTAACCCAGGAGGAGACCTCGGATGCACATTCTTCAATGGGAAGACTAAAATCGTTGTTCCATGGGACGTCACAGAGGAAGTCTCGGAACGAATTCCAGTCTGCTCTTTGGTAGCAGTAGGATATTCTACTTGTCTGGGTTTCTTGGATTGGGTGGGAGTAGAATGAAATGTTGACGGAAATTACGGTGTGGTCAGAGTTACCGAGTGGGCAGAGTTGTCTGGTAGTGCAAGAGTCTGGGATGGAAGTGAAGCAGAGGTATATAAATGTTTTCATTACACCCAAGCAACGCCGAGCTATACTGCTAGTACACAATATTTACAGTCTCTCGCAGGAGTAGGTGCAACCTCTCGAAGTCTGTGATAATGACAACAACACCCCGTGCTAAGTGCGCATTTCTTGTACACATCCAGGCAACCGGATATCACATGGTACGAGCCATGACACAACATAGATGCATGGTGACTTTTGCATTTTGATTGTATTCCGTAACGTATGTACTCCAGCATAGTGCAAGTTTTTACGATCAGTTTTGTTTATATCAAAAATAGGGGACCCAAATATATACAGTTAATTTTGTTTGAAGCAGTTAAAAATTCTTGCACTTTCAGGGACACGTTGCAGTATATACAGGTAATGTTTTTCATTAACAAAAACTCATCGCATGTAATTTACATTGACTTATACCCGAGTGTTTACGGCATTTGTTATATACTTTCATTTTTAATGCAGACTTAGTGTTTAGCTCATTTAATGTCTTATAAAAAACATCTACATTTTCCGTTGGTTAACTGATGTTTCCGTCATAAGTTAAGGCAGCTGAGAAGAGTTTTTTGCTACTTTATACATAGAAGAAAATTCGTTGTAAATATACATTGACTTTAGATTTTTGAAAGTTTATTACTTTTTTTTCTCCACCTTTAAAGACAATTGTACAGATGAGTTCGAATTCCATTTAAATTATTCGTATTCACTTACACACAAATATCCTTGGGAATGATATTAATCCGTCTCTTCCGTCCAGTTATCGGTTAAATAATAGGACAAATTCGGTTCTATAGTCTTGGTCGGCAACCATTCTACTGCATAAACCAATAGCAACCTATTACGGGATAAACTTCAGCCCTGTCAGTCATGTCTCTTTGGAGATATGACGCCCAAAGTGTGTATCACGTATAGCACTTAACTGACTGACTAAATATAATAGTTGAACACATGATTAAGGTTTCTACTAGTTATAAAGTGGGGGATCAGTTTTATATTTTTATAAAGTAATAAACTGATTACCCTCCTAATTACTACTTAATAATATACTACATCACTTCTAGCTATGAGTCAAATAAGACAAATTGGTTTCTTTAGCCTTGGCTGGCAAGCATTCTACCGCAGAAAGCAATGGCAACCTACTGCGGGATAAACTTCTGCCCAGTCATTCATGTCTTTTTCGAGACATGATCGCCCAAAGCATGTATCACGTATAGCACTTAACTGACATATGAGAATTATGTGTTTTTAAAGTAATTATGATGACAGTCTACTAAGCAGCATACATTTTTAATCTGGTCTTCGCATTTCTGTCACTGTTATAGGTTATGACCTACTTTAAAAAGCGTATCATAAGGAAGAATTTTAAATGTTTTCCAATAGATAATTAACAATTTGCTTGTTTCAGTTAAAGGATGCTATTTTAGTATGTTTAGTAACAGGTAGTGAAAGATGCTGTTTTTATACGTTTAGTCACAAGTAGTTGTATACCTGCTGGTCAGAATTAAATAAATCAAAATGAATTTTAAAAATATAATTTCAATAAATATCCGATAGCACATATGTGTAAATGTATTGGTACTGAGGTATGATCTATACAAACCGGTTAGACCACAACCTATAACAGAATCAAAGAGGTAGGCCACACAATATACAGGCACCGAAATTATGATATTATTGTATTTGTACTAAGAATAACTGAAAATATATTGTTTTAGTTCAAAGAGAATTATCGAAAGATTGGGCCACTGATTGGGTCTGTTTACTTTAGAAAGAGTACAGATGACGATCAGTTTTTCCTGCTGAATAACTTTCCCTTGTTCCACATTTCACATTCTATACAATAAATATCAGTAGTAAATTTCTATTGGGTGGTTGTAAGCAATTTTCATGACATTTCGAAGTCTTAATTTAGTTTTATATTTTCTTTTACACTTTCGTCAAAGTTGGTAAATTAGTCACATTGCTCGATCTTTAAGCTTCTGCTAGTTTCTAGTCCTATATAACATTCTGAATAGATCTTAAATATGATTGAAAAAAAAACCCCGTACATATCTTTTATATCTTATCAATCTCTCAATCAATTATCTAGGTATCTATAATACTTTCATTTTACAAAGAACTTCACACCAATCCATTTATACATTTGGATGTAAATTTGGGTATACATTTGGTTATACATATGTACATATAGAGTGTATTTATCTAAACAGTGAATCATGTTTATATGTTGAAACCGGTAACAATTAGGATAGTGTTATTTCTAGTAAACAGTTATCTTGGATTCTCTAATGAAGGCCTCATCTCATTATTTCCGTCTAATTTGTAACGAAACGAAGAAATAACTCCATTTATTACTTCAGGGCACTTATTATTATTTTTTTTTACCAAAACGAAACACTTCCAATTTGTCCATAGTTAATTGTTAGGCATAATTAAATATCAGGCGTGTGAATCCTTTGGGAAATCAAGAAAATACAAACAAAATCAACTAGCATGAATATTTTGCGTTGTACTGTAAAAATGAGTTCACTCAGTTGTATGAATATGAGCTGAACATTGTATATGTATATTAATGAAATAAATAACTATAAATTAAACTCGAAAAAGAATCCAACTTCTACAGATAATTGCTTAAAATAAATATACAATTAATAAATAAATGTTAGAGTAATTTGACTGTTATGGATTTGTATTTAATTTTCTAAGGCGGTCGCTTCTTGACATTATCAGCTTCGAAAGACAGTCCCAGCGTCTCACCACTGCTGATAAGTTCGTGCAAACAATGCAAATGTTTGGTCAAAGCTTTTTGGGGTGAAATCGGGGAGACCCACCGTTTGGCAGAAGTTGATGTTTATGCTAGTAAATCATCACGAGTCCATACATAATAAACAATTTGAATGTTTTTTATATTGTTTAGCAATCCATCTTTAGTTTCACGACAGAACAACCAAATTCCCATCAGATCGTCGAAATCTTACAAGAGTGAATTTCTGTAAATAATAAGTAATCACGTGACCTGTTTTCGGTGAAAGTCTTACAACATGATAAAACTTGGTTCTATCAACTCGGATACATATATTTCTCAATTAAATATGAAAGTTTTAAGTAAGAGGGTGGACGACTTTCAATTTTCAGTCTGAGGAGCAAATACAACGGGGTTTCTTACCTCTTCCAGAACCAACAGAAAATTAATCAAACAAAAAAAAAAACAATTAGAATATATTCATGACTATAATAAGGCAGAATGTCGTGTGTTATTTGTTTTTAATTCCTGAACTTTGAAAGTTCGTTTTTTGGCAACATAAAAGAAGATTTGTGCATATATGTACATGCGTTATTATGTAATGGTCGTTACGGTAGCAGTGTTCGTGACGACTCTTGGCTATGCTCAAGGCGCTCTACTCAGGCTACCCTCTCAGGCCACTTAGGCTATCTACGTGTCTATCTATTCTCGCCTCTTGTGAGGGGACGTATATGTAATAGTTGGAAGAGTTCATTCCGATGTGGGTGATGCCACCATGACAATAATGCAATATATCTTTTAATTTTTATACTAAGGATCATTCAATACAAAACACATGGGCTACTTGTGATTGATGGAAACTGAATTAAAGAAGATGTAGGTGGCATTAAAGAGAAAATGTTATGGAATAGGTAGGACAGTTAGCAAAAAAACCTTGATAATTATAATGATCAAGAATCGATACCCCAAGTGTTGTTTAGAAATCAGAGTTCTTTGGTAAACCCTATCTGAGTTAGACTTTATTCCTCTGAACAGATTAGGGAGGAAATGTGTGTGACCCGATAACGTGGATGTAGAAATACGGTTCTGTTGTGGAGTAGTTTTTGCACTGAAGGTTATAATCATGCCATGTCGGTTGCTAATCGATTAACGTAACCAAAATGTTAGGAACTTGGTAATCTTCAACTGAAAGCTGACTCCTTAGTATTCGATTAACTGCCGACTAATTCTACTGAACTCCAACAGAAGTCTAAAGAACTCTTATGAACTTTCCAAGTACTTCTAAGAACTTCATTATTTATTGTACATATGTATAAATGTGGCACGAGGCCGAAATTGGGGATGGGGAAGGCTGGTCAACATCTGTTTAACTTAGCTATTCACTTTCGTCGACCATGATACACTTACAATAAACCTTACACCACAATACCATATTTTTACTTACCATTTTTACCACGTTCACCATAATACCTCAGGTTCTCTATGTAGTCCTACTTAACTCCCATATGTACAATTTTCAGTGGAGGGCATGGGCAACAAATAACAACATTAAAAATTCCCCAATGTCTATTTACAATGAAATACAATATATACACAAGTAACTAAACAAAATCGTATTAGTAATAAAAGCCCCCCACTACTCTAAGACTGTGACAGCAAAATCACTTCCCCGGACGAAAAATAATGCGTGGCTTTATGAATATTATAAATATCACTTATCCGATCAGCAATTACTCACACAAACACTCACACATTTAAACACTATAACAAAAACGAAAAACACACCTGAAAAATAACGAAAGACGCCACGCATCCACCGAAGAACTAACATTGCTGAACACCTAAAGCGGGAAGGGGAGGAGAATTAGACCAAAAGAAAACTGGGGACAAAAGAAAAGGGACCAATGAGCAATCATAACCTAGCGAAGTTAATTTTAAGTGAAAAACAGAAAGTCAAAATACTCCTAATCTAACCTAACAGGGAAGGGTATCCATGTTCCGCACAGCACACTCAATATCCTGATGCCTAACCAGCATCAAACAACCACTCCAGGTCAGCACCTTTCACTCGACAGAAACGTGCAAGACTCACCTACCTTTTGCCAAATTCAGATAGAGTGAGTCGTTTCCTTTTCCGTCCTGATCTTGACTTTAAAGAACAAGATCAGTTGGGAAGAGGTAAAATTCTCATCACCATAGAATTCCTTCTGTCGCGTCGTCCAAATCACGACTCTCATAACGCCTAGTAAGCAAAAGAGCACATAGTGCTCAGCCCTAGATAACGAAGGTACGACATTGATACAAACAGAACTAGCCTCAAGGACAAAGAACTTTCCACGCAGCATACTTACCATGAGATCTTCAAGAAAATTACACAACGGAGCAACAACACTGCAGTGGAAGAAGTCATGATCGACGGTTTCCACCGACAGCCCACAACACACAACGCACGCAGGTTTATTTCGGAGTGAGGCTCGCTGCATGAAGCTTCTTGCCTACCCAGAGAGCCTTTCGAATCATCAGCCAGGTGAGTGATGCCTCATCGTTAGTGAGACATTTCAACGCAGACGCCCAAGGCCATATGGAGCGAGCCTCCTGCTTCATAAGCCCGAGCTCGCCAATCACTTCATCTTGAACGGCCCCCGTAACTAAAACCCATACAATGCCCTAAGAGACAACGCTTGGGCGTTGGAGAGGCCATCCGCAGCCCGCAAGAGAAACTGGAGAGCAAAACGACATTCTTTATAGAAGGAGCACTCGCCACGAAGAGTACGACCGGCCTCCTCCTCCGACAAATGCACACTTCTCAAGGATGGAAAATTTTTATGGACGTCCTCTTTAACGAGGGCGCCGTTCTCATCCGCTAGCATACACATTTGATCCAGGAATCTAATGCGAAGCGTGTGTTGACGAATCTCAACGCTAGGCATACCCAGATCGCCCTCAGAAGGATGAAGGCAACAGATCTCGTGACGCACCTTGGGAGCCTTGCCTTTTCCCCAAAGGAAGGAGAACAAGAGCTGAATTAAGCCCAAACGAATGGCACACGGGAGAGGAAGTACCGAGAGTCGGTAAAAGAGATCGGGTAGATGTGCGAAGCACATATTTCCGCCCTCCCCTTTAAGGAGAGCTTCCTCCGAGTCCACAGACGAACTGCGCACTCGGCCTTCTCTCGAACCTCCGACCAATTCATTTCCAACTGGAGATCAGGACCAAAGAATTGAATCTTGATCGACCCGTCCGTCCAGAGGAAAGGTCCGGGAAGAGAAACACCCTTTCACGCACCCAATCGCAAGCCAACAGACTTATCGCGATTGATTTTGGCCCCTGTCACCGTCTCATAACATCTGATTTCTTTGCTAACTTCGTCAATCTCGGCTTTGCTCGACACAAAAACCGTCGTCAGCATAGGCGGAGTACCTGGCCGAGGTGGTAGCACCAGGTACGGAAATTCTGCGAAGGACCGGATTAGCCTTTAACTTGCGAAGGAATGGCTCCAACGCAAGAACTTAGAGCAAAGGCGAAAGTGGACAACCTTGACGAATGGAGCGAGATAATGTGAAAGGCTTCGATCTTACTCCATTCACTTCCACCAGAGCACCGGGGGACTCAAACAGCCGTCGGATCCAGGAGCGAAAGTACGGCCCGAAACCGGCGGCGGAAAGGACAGACTCCAAGAAGCGATGGTCAACCCTATCGAATGCCTTGGACTGATCCAAATTGATCAGCGCGGTTTCAGTATCGGTTTTCTCGATGATCAGGCGTACCAAATGAAGGTTGTCCTGAATAGTCCTGAATAGTTGGGGCCAATCAGACTAGGGAGGACAGCCTGCAAACGGCGGGCCAAGACCTTGGCAAAAATCTTTAAGTCAGTATTTAACATCGTTAAAGGCCGATAATTATCTATGAAACCCCCACCGTCCTTGATCTTGCGAAGCAACTTGATTACACCCCTGGTGAAGCGACGAGGTATAGATGCCTGCTCCATCCAGTTGTTATAAACAAGCGCCAGCAGAGGAACAAAAACGGACGACTGCCTCAAGTATAGTTCGTAGGGAAGACCATCCAATCCTGGAGTTTTGTCCCGGCCAACCAATTTCAGCGCATCCCAGATTTCCGACTCTGTTATGGGTCCCTCGCACCTAGCTGCTTCAGCCGCCTCGAGGCGGGGAAAGTCAGTCAAATAGGTGTCGAACTGAGCAGAGCTCAGACCGGGCTCCCTGGTGAAGAGATCCTGGGAAAGTAATCCCAAAAAGCCCCACATATTCCCACGTCTGTAGTCACGGTACGTCCATTCGGCAATGTGAAGTCTTTGATATGCCGATTAACTGCTTGCCTATCTTTCTCTGCACGCAATTCTGCGGCCATATTTGTTGCCTCAGAAGACATTCTTTTTAACCTAGCCCTAACTACCAGGGCTTGATCCTTCTTGATAAGCAAGGATGCCAGCTCGGCCCTAGCTAAGGCTACATCCCCACTATTACGGGATTTAACTGCCCGATCAACATTTTTCTCTATCGCCGTTTGGGCCGCTAAATTAGCTAAGTTGAGCCGACGGCTTAAGTCGGCAGCAAACGACCTAATTTTGGATTTAAGTGAATCCCACCACTTATTCCCAAACACAGCCCCCGTCAGTTCCCGCTTTAGTGTTAGTAACAGCTGTTCCTGGAAATCTTGGCTATCAAATAATGACGCGTTCAATTTCCAGTATCCAGCCAACTTAACCTTAGGCTTATCTAAGTTTACACGAACCCGGACGAGCCTATGATCCGTGTAAATTATCGAATGGAAACTTGGACAACCTAAGAGCCCTACGTCGACTCTCCTAACTAGGACTCGGTCGAGGTAGCTTGCGCGTACCTTCGAATCCGAACTGCCCCTATTAGTCCAAGTCCACACTACCTCCCGGGGTGTTCATTTCGGTATTTATCTACAAGATCATTCCTGTCGATAAATTCCCGAAATGGTTTAACATCCGGTTTGTTAGTACCCGATCTTTCTCCTATCCGATCTTTCTCAGGGTCAAGGACGGCATTCCAATCCCCCGCTAAAATTACCCGCCTCGATGCTGCAAAGAACGACTCGAGCCGCCGAAACAAAGCAGGACGCTCCGCATGGCTATTGGGTGCATAAACCCCCATGAGCCGAAAAGACTTCTCCTTTATGGTAATATCCAGCGCACAAATCCTGCCCGCTGGATCCGATGGAAACATCCACCCCGAGGCGCTGGAGATCAAGAAGGAGTCTTACCCTCCAAAACTGACCTCAGCCCCCGGGCATTCAAACTTGCTAACCATAGAGCCATTGAGAAACGTAATTAGGGTTGGGGTCCTGGACAGAACATGGACGGGGATAGGATGCCGACAGCCTTTCCCATTGAACCATGGCCCATCTCATTCTTGATAGTGCCGTCAGAGGAGACGCCGCCAACACCCAGGGAAAGGTTAATTTCAGAGCCCTATAGAGGGAGGGATGAACGAAAAACGGGACCCGTCCTGAACAAAATTTTTCCAAATTTGTGATCCTTTCAGATTTGGTGGTAATGATTGGTGGTGACATTAGTATTGCTTTTGCCGCCTCCTCGACCATGCCCCACGTCTGCCGTGCCCCCGGCCCAGTGCGGTTGACTGTCAATACCCACTTGGAGAATTTTGAGGCACTTCCACATCCTTATCGCCGCACTTCTTCATGGCCTAGAGCGCGTTGAGCTGCTTGATCCGCTTTCCGAAATTCTTGGCTCTTTCAGCCTGGGCTGGGGAAATAAGACAGATGTCCTCCCCTTGCCTGTAAGGCACTTTGGCTGGTTTCTTGCGTGCCTCCTTGTCCTCAGCCGAAGAGCTCCGTTGCCTTTTTGATGGCATCTGTTTCGGGGGAGAGGGACAGGGAGAGAGGCAGGGAGAAACTTTGAAATAGTTTATGATCGGGCTGGGGTCTCGACTTCGAGGGGACGGTTTTCGGGGTGTAGGCTGTGATGAATGAATTTTCTTTGTTGGATCAGGCTGAGGGGAGGACGGGGCAGAGGCCGAGGGGCGAGTCGGACGATTTTTAAGTTGTTGTTTTAGATCTTCTGATGGGCGAAATGGCCGTTTTTCGAGTTGCTTTTTCAGCTCTTGGATTTTTTTCATTTTTTCATAGCCTGGATCATAAGCCTTTCTCAGTTCTTCCAGTTTTGGAGCCGACCAGGCCGAGGCGTCGCCCTTCTTGCTGATGGTGGGAGTGGGGTTATTAGTGCCTTTCGTCTTAGAGGTTTCCGGGGACCGAGGTTCTGCTGCTTGGCGCTTCCCCTCGGCCCTGCCAACAACCAGCCACTCCCCCTTTTACTTCTCCGTGGCTGCATTAGCAACTGGTGATGGTTTTTCGTGGGGTGAGGTAACTTTTTTGTTCCCAACCGGGAGAACTACTGCGCCGGTTCTGTGTATTGGCATGCCCACTACAGGCGAGACAGATGTTACAGAAGCGGCCAGAGGGGGATTTTGGTCTACTGGGGCCTGGCTTCCAGAGACCTTCTTCTCTGGGCAGGAGGAGGAGAGGTGACCAGTCTCTCCACACCACCAGCATTTTGGCTTTCGGCCGGACACGATCACCGGCAAGCTCAGACCCCCTACGTCAAGACAGTTGAGGATGGTCAGGAAGGCATGGTGGTCGATCATTATTTCGAAAGACCATCCCCCGGTCATGTCATCGCAGGATTTCGCCGAACTGCGAAAAGTACGCAGCAAGAAGCTCCCCTATGACCTGAGGAGGAACCTCATATACTGCTACTTGGTCCTTCGTTTGCCATCATACTCTGTTCTTATTATATATTCTTTTGTTATCAGGTCTTGAGTAGCCATTCTAAGGCACTCTTCTGGCGTGGGTAGCAGTACGTCCCACATGAAGCCCGCACCTTTAACTATTCTTAAGGGCTTAACCCCTGTTGACTTTAGTGCTTTTAACACTGTGTCTTTCGTGCTGCGAAAAATTTTGCGCGTACGCTTGTCCACCACGAAGACTGACACTATTCTTTTTTCAATCTTCTTTAATTCTTGGGGATCTTCCAAGCGCCCACCTCCTACTACAAGGTGTGCGTATCTCTTAGCTCTCTCCAAGAACTCCGTCAGATTGATCTTAACTTTCGGAGGGGACGTCCAGCCACAGGGTGATTCCCCAGCCTCAACATCTTTCCTTGTCTTGTCTTTGTTTATTTTTTCCTTTCCTGGTTCTTTAACCTGTTTCTGACCATTCTCAGCCATTGTTGCTTTCGCTACATTTTCTTTATACTTTTCTTTGTCCTGCTCTTCTCCCGGAAAAGGGGGAAATGCCTCATCGGTTTTTTCTGGAGGACCCTTCCAAGGGGGGTCGAAACTTAATTTTTTCTTTATTGACCGACAAAAGTCGGTCATTTTAAAGTTTTAAAACTCCACGCAACACTTTTTTCCACCAATCTAAATTAAACTTATATGGAGGGGTGGGAAAAGGCGGGAGTAAAAATGGAAAATATAAAGAAAACAAATAGATAAAAACACAAAATAAACAAGCAACAATAAAGACAAGAAAACGGTTTTAAAATAAAAACAACAAACCCCGAAGGATTTTAAAAATAAATACAAAATAAGATTAGCCAATAACGGCAAAACACTAGCCTTTAGCGGCCAAAAAATAAACTTTAAAAAATAAACTACAAAAACAAACTAAAAACTTGCCTTAAAAAAAAAAAAAAAAAAGATAAGCCTCTAGAGAGGTTTACCAGAATAAAAGAAAACAAACGTGAACAATGAATAAACTTTTACAAGTTACAATAAAAGAAATAAAACAAACAGAAAAAAGGAGCTGCCTGAAAAGGCTACTCTCGTAAAATAAAAGGAGGAGGGGTTAAAAATAAACTTTGATGGGATTAAATAAAGTTTACAAAAAAAGAATCAACAAAATAAATTTGTACAACGAATAAACTTTACAAAATTAAGACAAACTACACAAAGAAAACAAATACGAAAAATAAATCAAACAAAAAGCGAAGAGTCGGCTAAGGCTACCTCCGTAACTGAAATATGGGGAGGGGTCAAAAAAGAAACGTGGAAAAAAAAAGTTAATTAAACAAT
The DNA here is from genome assembly GCA_037127315.1 of Ascarosepion bandense. Taxonomy (NCBI): domain Eukaryota; kingdom Metazoa; phylum Mollusca; class Cephalopoda; order Sepiida; family Sepiidae; genus Ascarosepion; species Ascarosepion bandense. The sequence continues at coordinate 2,781,095 of JBBBDQ010000501.1, read as the reverse complement.
TGTTTGGTCAAAAATTCAAATGAAAGTTACTATTAAAAGAAAAGTTTTTAAACAAAAATAAATATGGCACTTTAGGCCAAACGGATACTGAAAAAAAGAGAAACAAAAATTAATTCAAGACGGCCGACCTAAACAAAAACAAATATGGCCGCCAAAAATACGAAACTAAAATACAAAAAGCTAGAAAATAAAAGAAAAAGAACAAAACAAGAAAACGAAAAGATAAATAAAAATACATTTATCTAAACAAAAGAAGGGTCTTTTCTGCAAAAGAAATTTAGTCCAAATTGGTTATAAAATAAATTCCAACAAATAGTTCAAACCTCGCCAAAACAAGGTCGGAGAAGTCTGAAATTGACAAAAACACGTCAAAAGTTCCCAAGAACTTCTCCAACTTTTCAAGTAGTGATGTTTTGGCAAGGTTTTGTCTGTGTGAATACACTATTTCCACTGTACAGTTTTGGCGAAAATAAGCTAATTATCAAGCATATTTACATATATAAAGTATTTCGTAATGAGTGAGCTTTACTTCTTACTATATTCGTTAGTAATTTTTAGATTTACACTAGACATCGCTATATTTTCTTCTTACATTTGACGCATGCTCAGTAAAATATACAGAATTCGATTTATCTTAAATGCATCATCTTCAATCAATAAATTAATAAAACTTTAAGTGACTCAAAATTTTATATATAGGTCGATAACAACACAATGCGCTTGAACTTTTCATGGTTTATTGAATATTATCGCTGTGATCATCTATTGGCCTTCCGTTGGCGAAAATGTCTCCTTAGATTAAAAAAACGCGTGAAAGTTTATAAATCTTTATGAATTTTCTCAGTATTATTAATATCATTTGTTGTGGAGCAGCTAAATCCCAATTTGCATTCTCAAGTGTGTAACTGACTGCGGAAAAAGGTAACTATAAAAATAAAAAAATATAGCAGTCAGTATTAAACTTCGAAATGTTATTGAAACTTTATGCGAACTCTCTATGTCAACTTTCTGCTTCCGAGCAGAGAAAGACCCAGGCGGGTCTATGCCGAAGGGTAAAATCTCGTGTGGGGTTATTAGACAAGAGCCGCACCTAGCCTTAAGCTGAGTCTACGGGATATTTTTGGCTAAACTTTAGGGTTCAAAATCCCCTTTTAATATACTTTGTGTTGCATCCACCTTGGTGGGAAGGTGGTAAATTCCAGCAGTCGGAGTGTTATTTACCCGTGATCCAAACTCTGTCGTTCTTAAGTCTCTGCTTCTGAACGAAGAACCCAGACTGGTCTTCGCCGAAGGACAGAATGTCGTCTGCGGTAAATAAAGAAGCGTCCGATCCAGCTTTTAGCTGGGTCTACCAGTTATTTTAGTTTTTTTTTTTTTTTTTTTTTTTTTTTTCATAAGCGTTTCACCCCGAGCAAGGCATGTCACTGCCACTACTGTGCAGGGGGCTACGTAGAGTGGAGAAAGGCTGGTTAAATATAGGAAATAACAGAGGGTGGGTGATAGGCGGGTGAGGATACCGAGAATGAGGGTTGGGTAGATGAGAGTGTTGTGAGAATGGTTGGGAGTTAGTGTGATAGGAGGTGTCTATTGACCCTACATTTAAACACCTGGAGATTGTAACTGTCGGGAAAGCAGACTTGTGCTCTCTTCTTTCGTGTGGAGAGGGAGCTAGACTGGACTTCGTCGATGTGTAGAATCTCGTCTTGGATGAACGGATAAAGGCCTGACTCAGCCTTAAACCAGGTCTACGGGATATTTTGTCTGAGGTTAAGGGCTCTTAATCCTATTTAGTTGACTTGTAACGCATCCGTCTTGGTGGTGGGGGGGGGAGAAATGTGGTATATACCACATTTCAGAGTGTCGTTGAAACGTGATCAGTGTTTTCTGTTTTTTCAATACTCTGCTTCTGAGAGGAGAGAGCCAAAACAATATTTTCCAACCCATCCGAAAGGTCGAACTACAAATGAAATTGTTGATGTCCCCATGGGTCACATTTCTCAGATTTACACTTCCAGATGCTTGTATTTTGATGTTTTTGAAGATCTTTGAAATACAATCCAATCTGCAGAGACTACAAGGTCAATAAGAAAGGGCGCCCTTGTTTTTGTGGACTTTGATCACGATATTTAGGCGATTAGATTTCAAGGTTTGTCTGCCAATATTGTGATTTTTTTCCTGTTGTTGTTATTATTTCCTGTGATTTTTGTTGCGTGCACATTTTAATTCCGGTTCCAAACCAGATAATTAAGGGTGAAGATTCCTATTTTCCAGGAGATATTTGTCATCACAATCATGACGTGTTTTACGTTTAATAACACTGTGCAACCTGATAAGTCATTATTTTAATGTTGTAATTCTTCATCATATATCGATTTCTGCTATGGTCGCACTACCTAAGGCGGGTCGTAGTGTGTTCTTATGGTTCCATTTCATGTTTTTTTTAATCTCCCCTATCATCCCTAGCGTTACATAGACAAAGTTCTCCTTAGTGTGTGGGCTTTACTTAACAAGACAATGTTTTGTATATCTCTTAAGCTGGGTTTTCCAGGGATTCTTTCAATGTGTTGTTATGTTCCATTTTTTATCATTCCAAGTGCACCTATTATCACTGGTACGATTCCTGTTTTCAATTTCCAATTTTGTCTATTTCGATTTCCAGGTCTTTATATTTTGACAGTTTTTCGAATTCTTTGTTTGCTATGTTACAATCCGCTAGACAAGCCATATCAATTAATAAAAGTTTTTTCCTTTTGGTTTTTAACAATAATGTCCAGCATATTTACTTCAGATTTTCTGTCTGTGTAGATAGTGTAATCCCATAGAATGTTGACATCTTCTATTTCTGTAATCGGTTCTGGGTAATGTTCATAGCAGTGTTTGTTTACAGATTTTCTATAGTGCATGCACATTGTCCAATGTAAATATTGCCCCAATCTAACGTGACGATTTTTATATTAATTTGGGGCATGTACAGAACAGCCTGAGATTAGATGGTCTATTGTTTGTTGGTGTTTATCACAGAACCTGCATTTTGGATCTACATTATTATGTATAATATTTGCCTGAAAGTTTCTAGAGAAAAGACTTTTGTCTTGCGCTGCAAAAATAAAGCCTTCAGTCTCACACTTTAAACCAGATGCACGTAACCATCGCTGAGTATTAACTTTATCAACATTGGATTTATTGGCACGTTCTTCATATTGGCTATGCAGAGGTTTGTCTTGCCAGCGTTTTTTCATCTGTTCAAGAACTTTATATTTGGCTTTCATTTTCACTTTTTTTGCTGCAATATTTGGTTCTTGGCTTCCGTTTTGCTTTTCTACTGAATCTACTAAATGTAAATCTTGTTTGTATTTACTGCCTTCTTTTATTATTGAATATTGTTTTCTTTCTGTCTTCATGTTTTCATGTTGTTTGACTAATTGTATCATCCAGTCCTTTGTTGTTTCTGTGTATGCTAATATAATAATAATAATAATAATAATAATAATAATAATAATAATAATAATTATTATTATTATTATTATTATTATTATTACTACTACTATCTAACTTATTTCTCTTTAAATTAATTCTCATAACAAATTTACAATTCCTATTTTGTTTATTCAAGATCATTAAGTAATCTAATAAAATAGGGAATATATTTTAGAAGACTCATGTTGCTACAGAATACATGCTCCTGGGAAAGAGAAGTGAACGAATATTGTTGGAATTTGGTGGATATTTTCAGTCATTATAAGAGCAAATCTCTAATAAAAAATTGCATGCAAATAATATTTATAACTCCAATAAAAACGCGTTATAAATGACATATATTTACAAAGGCGATAGTATATTTTTCAATAATAGACGTATTCATCCTTATTTCATTCAGGATGTGCTGAGGTCTAGACTGAAAATTCAATTATCGTTTTTTTCTGATACAAATATATTTTTTAACAATATTAAACATTTTTTAATTATTATGTACAAAATTTATTACATAATTTTGGTGCATTTTCTTTCGTAAATGTTTTTCCGTACCAGAGATTTTAATGCATTCCTGCATAGTTCATTTTTCATTATTTTTTCTTGTCTGTGTGCTTTTAAATTCTATTGAATCTTTTTTTGATTTGCTTTGATTTTTCTTGCAATTTTGCAAGTTACACAGAAAAAAATAATTCCAAAGAAGGTTTTATGTAGTTCCATATTTCTACTACTTCAGATTAAATTTTGGTAATGCATCTACATGGGCAGTTAACGTTTCAGAATTACCGTTTATCTTAAATGTTCAGTTTTTTATTTAATATTTTCTTTACGACACAGTTCTTTTATATTTTGCAATGGCAAACTTGTTGCCAATGTTGAAAATTATTCTATACATGTGTACAATCCTCCTTATATATTTATAATAAATATTTATAATCGTAAGAATACGTTTTGCTGTAGTGAAGTAATCGTATAATACTTAGGCTGTCCATTGATCGCAAACAGATAGCGAAACTGTTCATTAGGGTAGAAAATCAAAAATTAAATTCAGGTTTACCTCTGACCTCTAGCTATAATATGAATATTCATGGGATGGATGATGTGGTTTAGATGAAAAGAGAGCAACAACTATAATCATATCTCTTTTCTTGATTTGATGTCCGGATTTAAGTTAACGTTTTATTCTATGATGTCCATTTCATGCGAAAGGCTTGTACCCAAAAGAGCAACATCTTCATTCTGGTATTATACGATCGAGATTAGCTGATTATCGTCTATGAATCGCCTGATTGATCTATTTCTATTTCATCGAAATATTTTATTTTAATTTATTTTTATCCAATTATTTCATTTATTAATATTTTTCCTGTATTTATTTTTATTTATATTTCATCGTGTTTTTTTTGTTTAGAAAATACGTTTAAATGATTTTTCTTATTAGTTTTCCACTGAATCCGAGACTGTAAAACTCAGATGAAAGATTTAAATAACAATTGCTTTGCTACCAACATTTAAGAATCACCAAGATACCTGTATCGCCAAATTTTAGAGCAACCACGCCTTCATCGATTCCATAACCCCACGCTGACATTCGGAAAATTACAAAAATAAAAAAAATATTTATTTTTAATTTAAGGATTGAATTTTCTTTTTTTATAATTCTTTTTCGGCATGATTCTAAATTCAAATTTTGTAATTCGTCCTACGCATTTTGTCTCTTTCTTTTAACAAATAAAAGCAAAAAAAGGAAACGTTACCACATACAAACTTTGGAATACAAGTAAAGATAGCTCAACTTCGATACTAAGCTATCAAAGCTTGTCAACTTCAATTCCTCTAAGACCAAGCTGTTGTCTGTCAACCATTACAGGCAACCTCTCCTGCCTCCCACAAGCATCCATTTATGGTCAGGCGCCCTTGCTGTTCTCCTCAGTGTTCTCGACAGGCTCCAGGGGAGAGTCTGTAATGTGATAGGTACTGATCTTGGCGGCTCGACTGCAGCCACTTCCCCACCGTCGAAATGTGGCCTCCCATTGTCTGTTCTATAAATACTTTCATGGCTTCTGCTCCAACGAACTTAAGTCTCTGGTGCCTTCTCAACTCGTGCAACCAGACTGGCAACTGGGTCCCACCCATTGACAGTCAGGTTAGCCAAATGCAGACGACAATTCTACTCCTGCAGCTTCTTCTCTTGCACTTCCTCGCTCCCATATTCTTGCTTTCCTGACGGTTACAACCTCCAGAAATGTAATGCAATGTCAATACTCATCTATTAACCACTGGATTCTAGCTCTCTCCCCACCACCGTATATCCTTCCCTTTCTCTCCACCTATGTATCTGTCATCGCACCTGCATTCTCAGCTTTCTATTGCTCCTTTCTAACTAGTTTGTACTCCTCACTCTTTTCTATTTAATCTTTTTACAGTTATGTAGCCCCCAGCTTATCAGTGGCATTTCTGCCTTGCTCGGGGTGAAATGACTAAAAAAAATATTATCACTACAACTTTTGAAGCGCTAGGAATTTATAGAAACCCTGGGTAATTCTGTCATTCCCAGGGGTCACATCAACTTTCCAAGTGTGCAAATCCTGCTTTATTTTTTGTCTATGTTTTTAACCATTTCTCACCAAGCAAGCCATTAAAATCACTACGACGCTAGAGGTTAATTAGTGCTAGATAATATGAGAAAAACTATTAAATAAAGAGGACAATAAGAATTAAGACAAGAGAAGGTAACAATTGACATTGCCTTTATATTTCTAGCGCTCAGATATGACTGGAAAGGAAGTATGAAGAAGAAAGTTCCGCAAACTCAATAGAAATACTTAGCATAGAAGTATTGGTTCCTTCTAACCATTTCAACTGTAAAATGATAAAACCTTTTAGCAAATCTAAGACTTCGCGTAAATTCATAAAGAGTCGGTACCATAGCGGAAAGTTAATCAGAACAATTTGAATGAAAGTATTTAAAGAAATGTCACAGAGAAATTATGTTTCCTTAAATTTGGCAGATATAACTAAAATTATTTATACCTGTCAACTTTAATACCGGTAATTCTAAAGCGTTTGACAGAATCTGGCATACTGGCCGATATGAAAGCTGCGAAGTTATGATATAACTAGACAATTGTTTGACCTAATCCAGCCCTTCCTTTCAAATCGTACAATAAAGGTAGTATTGAACAGACATGCCTCCCAATACTATCATACGAACGCGGGTGTCCCTCAAAGCTCTATTCTAGGTCCTACGCTTTTCCTTATCTACATTAACGATCTCCCCGATGTAATAAGATGTGAGTGTGAGAAGGACTTCCAATCTGTGGTGGACTTGGGGTAAGAAATGACTCGTAAATTTTAATGTTATCTATTAACTATCATAGACAATCGCTCCTACCCGACATTAGCATGGATCAGGCTAGCTTCCCTGAGAGCAAAACGCAACGCCTCCTTGACCGAACACTCTCAGCGGACCACAAGTGGAATGACAATATCAAATCCATAGCTAAATCCGTTTCTAGGAAGGTCGGTTCACTGTGCAGGGCCAAGAACTTTTTCCTGTCTGAATCCATCCTGCACATATATAAATCTACCATTAGCCCGTGTATTGAATACTGCTGCCACATCTGGTCGGGTGACCCTGCTATTCACCTCGAGGTTCTTGACAAAATTTAACGGAGAATCTGTAATGTGATCGATACTGACTTGTCAACTCGGCTGCAGTCGCTCTCTCACCGACCTCACGTGTCTTTCCTGTACTCTTCTACAAATACTTTCACGGCTTCCTCTCTCGTGAACTTAGCCCACTGGTGCCCCCTAGGTATGAATTTACAGGAGCTACTAGATTATCAACTAGTTCTCACACTTTTACAATGAAACCGATAGAATGTAAATGCAATTTCTACTCTAACAGCTTTTTTCTCGCACTTTCTGCCTGTGGAATTCCCTTCTGTATACTTGCTTCCCCGACAGCTACAATTTTTATGAATTCAAATGTAAGGTCAATATACATCTCCTATCTTACTAACTTGCATCCTTTCTCTCAAGCTCTTTTTCCATTCGCTCCACCCCCATTACACCTGTATTCGCATCCGTCTATAACCCTCCTCCTGACATTACCTGTAACTAACCCCTCTTTCTCAACACTTTCCCCTATGTAAACTCCTGCACAACATTGGCAGTAAAACTGCCTTGCTTGGGGTAAAATGATTATAAAAAAGAAATAACAGATTTTTTTGCGACAACGATCTTTAGAGTTTGATGCTTTTTTTTTGTCGATAAGTTTAATTTGTGGGTTCAGTACTGACCAAAGCCGAGATAAAATTGAATGGCATATTACTTGCTTGTGTCAATAACGTAAAGTTTACTTTGGTATTTTCATGTCAAATTCCAACATTCTGTAGGTTCCTCCTCAGCGATAGAAAACAATACACTACTCCGTTGCCTCTTATCATATATTGGCATATGAATATAGAACTTCACAAACTTATGAATATTGTAATCGAGCCAAGAGTTACGCTCACCTTATAAAACAAGGTCGACTCTTGGAAGATTCAAACAACAAAAGAAAGTTGAGAAAATAATTATGTCAGTCTTCGTGTTGGACAAACGTACGCGCAAAATTTTTGGCTCCACGAAGTATACAAAAGTGAAAACACAGTAATTCCTTTGGGTTAAGCCACAGAGAATAATTAAGGCTTCGGTTTTTTTCATGTGAGATATATTGCTATCCACATCATGAATAATGAATATTCAACTAATAATTCGGATGACAAAAAAAGCATCATTTTAACATTCATAAAGGAACTAGTATTGAAAGTCAATGAAACTAAATGAAAACCGTTTGCTACTTTCGCACACGGAAGGTGTGGCCAATTATAATCAGCAATGATTCGAAAAAAGGAAATCAAATAAATAAAATATGCCAAGGGTCTAGAAGAAAAATTCAGATTCAACGCAGAGAATAGTGTTTCCTCCCAAATAATGAATGAAAATATTACCGTAACCAATTCTTGTAAGATAGAACATGGAAAAATATATAAACAACTAGCAGTATAGCACGGCGTTGCTCGGGTGTAATGAATGATTTAAAACTAATCCATGATCCTGGTGCTCAGACCCTTTGGA
>JBBBDQ010000501.1:2717500-2770000 GCA_037127315.1 Ascarosepion bandense | reverse complement strand
CAGGCAAATTAAAATCACATAAACCTCTTAACATCTCTTTTAATAATATCCGCGATTTCCGAACCAATTTCAGTAGCCTTGAATCTTTTCTCCATCAAAAGTCCCCTGACATCCTAGCTCTGTGTGAGACTAATCCCAACTCCTGAATACCCTCTTCTAACTTCTCTATCCCTGGCTACATTCCCCTCTGCAGAAAGGACTCCAATGTCCACATACATGGGCTTAGTGTTTACGTCAGTGAACGCCTTCCTCTAGCCAGGATGATTTCTCTTGAATCCCCACATGGTTCTAATGTGTTTCCGTCTCTCTCTCTCTTCTAAGCTCAGTTAGCTACCTCTTCTTTCTCTACCGCTCTCAATCATCTCCTGACTTTTCCGTTCTTGACAGCATCTCCAACAATATCGACAATGCCATTTCCTCCCACCCGTTTGCTCATATATTTGTGTTTGGCGACTTTAACGCCCATCATGCTGAGTTGCTGCATAACTCCGTCACAGATCTTGCAGGTGTACACACCATGAATTTTTCTATCACTTAGTCCCTTATGCAGATGGTGGAGTTCCACACGCGTTTTTGTAATAATTCTAACGGACACGTTTCACTACTAGATCTGTGCTTTACCTCCACCCCTGACTCTTGCAATGTCGAGAAACTCTGCTCTCTTGGAAATTCTGACCATGTATTTGTTTCCGGCAATATCTCCTTCCACCTCCACTCCACACAAGAACTTCAGACTAGCAGAATATCTTACTGCTACTAAAGTGCCGATTGGGACTCGTTCCGCGACTTCCTGAGTGACGTCCCTTGGAATAAAGTATTTAGCCTTCCTGTTAAAGACTGCGCGGCTGAGGTCTCCTCTTGAATTAAGGCTGGCATCGATGCTTTCACCCCTGCCAGAAAGTCGAAACTTAAATCCCACTCATTCCTTCTGGTTCTCCCCTGCCTGCTCAGCTGCTACCACCCACCGAAATCACATCTTCCGGCTTTACCGGAGTCACGCGTCAGATCATAAGAGGCGCCTTTTTGCCTTAGCTATAAGAAGGTACTTCATATAGCTAAACTGATGTTCGCAGCCAGAATGAAGCCGCGCATAGCATCTTGTAAGTTCGGCTCCGAAGACTACTGGAAGTGTGCTGAACAACAGTAAGCACTCAATCCTACCTCTAATCAACGAATCCGAGGTCTTCACCTCTTCAACAAACACTTGCAGATTCTCCACTAACTCGGCACTGGACACATTTGGAGTATCTATACCCGGCTTTCCTCTCCGAACCCAGGCCCAACTGACTGACATACTAAATACTCCCTCGGTAATCTCCAGAATAATTTCTAAGTTTGATCTCCATAAGGCGAGCGGTGGCGACGGAATAACCATTATTGTCCTAAAGTGCTTCTGAACTCTCCCCTGTTCTCTCTAAACTCTATGACTTCTGCCTTTCTGCTTACTGCTTTTGTGGTTGCTGGAAATCCTCTTTCGTGGTTCCCATATATAAAAATATTAGAGAACCCTCTGACTCCGCTAATTATCGCCCTATCAGCCTCCTACCGATTTTGGCAAAGTGTTCGAAGCCATCATTAACGCAGGGGTGGTACAACATCTCGCAGCCCATAGAATCTTCTCTTACAAAAGCTATGGCTTCCGCTTCACCAGGTCTACAGCTGATATGCTCACGACCATCACTGAGTATATACACCAGGCCCTCGACAAAAACGGAACCGTGGCCATTGACATTTCCAAAGCGTTTGACAGAGTCTGGCATACTGGTCTTCTATGCAAACTGCAAGGCTATGGAATAACTGAACAATTGTTTGACCTAATCCAATCCTTCCTTTCAAACCGTACAACGAGGGTGGTATTGAACGGACAAGCCTCCCAATACTATCACATGAATGCGGGTGTCCTTCAAGGCTCTATTCTCGGTCCTACGCTTTTCCTTATCTATATTAATGATTTCCCTGACGTAAAAAGATCCCAAGTGGGCATATATGCTGACGACACGACGGTTTACTCTCGTCTCGATCAAACATCTACAGAGGTTAAAAAAAAAACTCGCTGCCGAGCTTGAAAAGGACCTCAAGTCTGTGGTGAACTGGGAAAGAAATGGGTCGTAAATTTTAATGCTTCCAAAACAAAGCTGCTATCTAATAAACACCACAGAGAATCGTTCCTTCCGCCCATTAACATGGATCAGGCTTCTCTCCCTGAAAGCGAAACACTAAGCCTCCTCGGGCTAACTCTCACACAAAAGCTGAAGTGGAATAACAAGATGGAATCCATAGCTAAATCCGCAAGATTACTGGCGTCTCTGCAAAAGCGTGCTCCACAAGAACAAGACTTCAATCAATGAGTTTGAAGTTCTCACCTACCCAGCGGACAAGGCTGAATGCTTTGACCGTAGATTCTCCACCAATTCGACACTGGACTCGTTAGGAATACCTACACCCGGCTTCCCACCCAGAACTACGGCTCAACTAAATAGCGTCCGCATTACACCCTCGCCGGTCGCCAAGATAATTGCACAACTTGACCCACACAAAGCGAGCGGCGGTGACGGAATTTCAGTCATACTACATATATATATATATATATGTGTGTGTGTGTGTGTGTGTGTGTGTGTGTGTGTGTTTAGTAAAAATGTAGTTTAAAACTATGCTATATTTATGCCTAAAATAGTCAATATTAGGAAAAGGGAGTATGTAAATATAAGATTTTACACTGGACTCACTACCGAGTGGCAACAGTCATTTTCATACTAAATTGAATCTTCAGAGGTTAATGTTAACCTTTTATTCCCACTGAACCCTACTGCGGTTGTATACAGCAACTATGTGGAACGAATGTTAGTCATTTAATCTTCCGTGAAATGATAATCTCTCATTGACATCAGCTTGAACAACGTCAGAACGTTCCTTTTACCACTAAAGATGAACTGAAGACATATCACCACATTAAAGATAGAGACAATCCAAATGAGTTGAAAGATACCCCGAAGTCGTCTGGAGGCTTTGATTGAATTCAATGACTTTATAGAATAAATGTACTTTTTTGATTTTGCTATGGATTCCGTGTGAGGAACCACACAATATAATGAACAAAAAACTGGTATTTGAGATAGAAAAAAAAGTTATATTAAACGTAAAGATACAACTTGAACGCAGGTTAGTAATCCAAGGAATAAATTAGTAAAGGATATACATATATATATATATATATATATATATATATATATATATATATATATATATATATGTATATATAAGTTTTTCAAGTGAAGCCGTGCTGGAAATAGTATATCCTTGTAATATTATTATTGGTTGAGTAAAGCTCAGAGCTACTATGACTACTGACGCGGTATTCTCTGTGCAACTTAGGTATCGCTCGGTAGCTTACGGATCAGACCGGTACTCTTACGGATCTCATTATGGCAGGAGTATATGTATATTCAAGTCGAGTCCATTATCATAGAAAAATTCGAAATCCCACAACAGATTTTAAGATATTTTTGTGTAAGTTTGGTAAATATAACAATATCTAATTATTATTATCTCTCAAATACTGAGGTCAGTTTTATTTTCATTTTTGCATAATTTACACGACAACTGATACATCACACCCAATATATATATATATATTTTTTTTTTTTTTTTTTAATCATATCACCCCGAGCAAGGCAGTAACGCCACTGATGCGCAGGGGGCTACGTAAGGGTAAAAAGAATGGAAAAGAGAAAGCCGAAAACCGCATCCTAAACAGGAAACAAGGGATGAGCCTCTTCACCTGTTCAATAGATGTGGGTGGAGTGTGAACCGGGCGATAGTTTAGTCTATCTACTCCAATTGAAAAAAAAAATAAAATAATAAAGGAAAAGAGTGAAAAGATTGGAAAAGAGAAAACCGGAAACCGCATCCTAAACAGGAAACAAGGGATGAGCCTCTTCACCTGTTCAATAGATGTGGGTGGAGTGTGAACCGGGCGATAGTTTAGTCTATCTACTCCAATTGAAAAAAAAAATAAAATAATAAAGGAAAAGAGTGAAAAGATTGGAAAAGAGAAAACCGGAAACCGCATCCTAAACAGGAAACAAGGGATGAGCCTCTTCACCTGTTCAATAGATGTGGGTGGAGTGTGAACCGGGCGATAGTTTAGTCTATCTACTCCAATTGAAAAAAAAAATAAAATAATAAAGGAAAAGAGTGAAAAGATTGGAAAAGAGAAAACCGGAAACCGCATCCTAAACAGTAAACAAGGGATGAGCCTCTTCACCTGTTCAATAGATGTGGGTGGAGTGTGAACCGGGCGATAGTTTAGTCTATCTACTCCAACTGAAAAAAAAAAATAAAATAATAAAGGAAAAGAGTGAAAAGATTGGAAAAGAGAAAACCGGAAACCGCATCCTAAACAGGAAACAAGGGATGAGCCTCTTCACCTGTTCAATAGATGTGGGTGGAGTGTGAACCGGGCGATAGTTTAATCTATCTACTCCAATTAGTTTAATCTATCTACTCGGGAACCCCTTCCTAAACTAGAAACAAGGCGATCAACTCTACTCCTGTCCAAAAGAAGGGGGTGGAGTGTGAGACCTGGCGATAGAAGGTACTATCTACTCCAATTAAAAAAAATAAATATGTGACTGAAGTTAATGAAGTTTTAACTTGGTATAAGTCAAACCTAAATTTCATAATTAAGAACAATTTACACAAAAATTAGGCAGAAAAGATAAGAACCGAAAAAGAATAAAATAAAATAAAAAATACAAGTAAAAATAAGTAAATAAATAATTCAAAAAATAATAAAAAATAAGATCACACTGGCTAAACTCACCAAGTTGCAGGCTTGCTGACAGAAAAAAGTTAAGAAAATTTCAAAAATTATCTTCATTCTGTTTCTTCTATACAGTTCTGGAGAGTTCTGGAGAGATTAAGTTACCTTAAGCAAGCAGTAACAGACAGTAGTGTGATGGAGGGGGGAATCACCTCCAAGCCATGTGTCCAGTTAGCAAGGGAATGACAGAGAACAATAAAAAAAAAAAAACAAAAAAAAACATGGCCGGTCTTAGAATTCCTACATATAACCAAAACCCTAATATACCAAACCTAAATTTCATAATTAAGAACAATTTACACAAAAATTAGGCAGAAAAGATAAGAACCGAAAAAGAATAAAATAAAATAAAAAATACAAGTAAAAATAAGTAAATAAATAATTCAAAAAATAATAAAAAATAAGATCACACTGGCTAAACTCACCAAGTTGCAGGCTTGCTGACAGAAAAAAGTTAAGAAAATTTCAAAAATTATCTTCATTCTGTTTCTTCTATACAGTTCTGGAGAGTTCTGGAGAGATTAAGTTACCTTAAGCAAGCAGTAACAGACAGTAGTGTGATGGAGGGGGGGAATCACCTCCAAGCCATGTGTCCAGTTAGCAAGGGAATGACAGAGAACAATAAAAAAAAAAAAAACAAAAAAAAAACATGGCCGGTCTTAGAATTCCTACATATAACCAAAACCCTAATATACCAAACCTAAATTTCATAATTAAGAACAATTTACACAAAAATTAGGCAGAAAAGATAAGAACCGAAAAAGAATAAAATAAAATAAAAAATACAAGTAAAAATAAGTAAATAAATAATTCAAAAAATAATAAAAAATAAGATCACACTGGCTAAACTCACCAAGTTGCAGGCTTGCTGACAGAAAAAAGTTAAGAAAATTTCAAAAAATTATCTTCATTCTGTTTCTTCTATACAGTTCTGGAGAGTTCTGGAGAGATTAAGTTACCTTAAGCAAGCAGTAACAGACAGTAGTGTGATGGAGGGGGGAATCACCTCCAAGCCATGTGTCCAGTTAGCAAGGGAATGACAGAGAACAATAAAAAAAAAAAAACATGGCCGGTCTTAGAATTCCTACATATAACCAAAACCCTAATATACCAAACCTAAATTTCATAATTAAGAACAATTTACACAAAAATTAGGCAGAAAAGATAAGAACCGAAAAAGAATAAAATAAAATAAAAAATACAAGTAAAAATAAGTAAATAAATAATTCAAAAAATAATAAAAAATAAGATCACACTGGCTAAACTCACCAAGTTGCAGGCTTGCTGACAGAAAAAAGTTAAGAAAATTTCAAAAATTATTTTCATTCTGTTTCTTCTATACAGTTCTGGAGAGATTAAGTTACCTTAAGCAAGCAGTAACAGACAGTAGTGTGATGGAGGGGGGGAATCACCTCCAAGCCATGTGTCCAGTTAGCAAGGGAATGACAGAGAACAATAAAAAACAAAAACAAAAAAAAAACATGGCCGGTCTTAGAATTCCTACATATAACCAAAACCCTAATATACCAAACCTAAATTTCATAATTAAGAACAATTTACACAAAAATTAGGCAGAAAAGATAAGAACCGAAAAAGAATAAAATAAAATAAAAAATACAAGTAAAAATAAGTAAATAAATAATTCAAAAAATAATAAAAAATAAGATCACACTGGCTAAACTCACCAAGTTGCAGGCTTGCTGACAGAAAAAAGTTAAGAAAATTTCAAAAATTATCTTCATTCTGTTTCTTCTATACAGTTCTGGAGAGATTAAGTTACCTTAAGCAAGCAGTAACAGACAGTAGTGTGATGGAGGGGGGGAATCACCTCCAAGCCATGTGTCCAGTTAGCAAGGGAATGACAGAGAACAATATATATATATATATATATATATATATATCATGTTACATTTAGAAATATTTGCCTCAGGCTTTCAGGCTCTCATTAGCTTGAGTATAATTTATATATATATATATATATATATATATATATATAAACATGGTATGAAATAACAATATTAATTCGTTTATGCTATCATTTATTTCAGTAGGATTTTACAAGTATTACTTTGATCTGTGTGGATTTTAATTAAATTAGAATTAACTAGCTTCTTGTTTTATTAATTAAGTCATGTTTACCGAATAATTAAAAAGAAAAACATTTTAACGCATGACAAATGAATTTAATTTTTCCTCGAGATTATCGCGAAAACGGCAGGTTTTGCGCGTGTTTCCAGTAGCACTTTTTAATTTTTTTGTGAATTTTTGATGTTCATCATCACGAAAGTTCGTGATGCGTTTGCTAAAAACAAAAATTTTAAAAAGATTTTTGGGACATTAGTTTCCGCGATAATCGAGATGTGACAACAATACGCAAGTTTGACTTATGGAGAAGTTATATTTGTAAACAAATCAAGAGGTTTTTTTCCATTTTATTTTCTGAAAAGGAAGCATGCATGACAATTTTATCAAGTCACTCAATGTGAAATATAGATAGGTAAAGAAGTATCGAAGACAAACCATTGTGATAACTTTCATTAATAACAGCATCAAATAAATTATTTACTTGTTTTAAAAATTACGTTTTTTTAATGATTTCTTCTGAACTGACAGTTTTTTCTTAGCATATTCCTCAGATAATGAACTCTCCCTCCTATATTAATAAGACCTAAAAGGAAGTTAACGGGAGAAGTTCTGGGGAGTTCTTGGGAAGTTCATAGGAGTTCTTTAGAGTTCTATTGGAGTTCAGTATAACTACTAGGCAGTTGTTATTAGTCAGCAGTTAGCCGAATACTAAGGAATCAGCTTTCAGTGGAAGATGACCAAGTTCGTAACATTTTGGGTGCGTTAAGTCGATTAGCAACCGTCATATCACGATTATAAACTTCAGGGCGAAAACTACTCCACAGGAAGTATGTAGTGCCTCAACAATCCTATGCGGTACGACAATTTTGACCTCATTTGATGTGTTTTTAGGACGTGAAACTTGATTAAACCTTTGTAACATATTATCTTGAACGGCGGATTTAACTGACATATATAGCAGGCCAAAGATCAACGAAAATGACAACCCATATGATAGGGATGGACCATCGTACGTGACTGACAGAAAAATCCGCCCTTAGATAATGCCAATATATGGCAACCCGACAAAGCAAAAATGCGTGGATGAAGAAACATTGCCAGAAGCGCCGCGTGGGCGTTTTAATACTATATAAAGTTTAGAATTTGGCTGGAAATAAGACTCCCTCTAGCTTCCGACTCCCTTCTTCTTTTTCTATGTTACTTGTCATTACAGGGCGTAGGCGATCATGGCTTCCCACGTCTCCCTCTCCCTGGTCGCTCTTAGTAGGCTTTCTCTTGTTATACCATGCAACCCCCGTTATCTCGTCCACTAGCTCAAGCACATAAATCTAGAATATAAATGTATAGAAACTAGCACGGCCACAAAATGAGGGATCAGTTTATATATTGATTACAATATAGAATTGATCCCCCGTTTTTATACCATATTATAATTTCTTATAAACTGTTGACAAATATATTCTTCTTCTATGTGCCCTGTCCTTTCAGGACGT
Organism: Ascarosepion bandense; assembly: GCA_037127315.1. Lineage (NCBI taxonomy): Eukaryota > Metazoa > Mollusca > Cephalopoda > Sepiida > Sepiidae > Ascarosepion > Ascarosepion bandense. Next base: position 2,761,600 of record JBBBDQ010000501.1, on the reverse strand, counting down.
AGGCGGTCATGGCTTCCCACGTCACCCTCTCCCTGGTGGGTCCAAGGACGCTTTCTTCTGTTACACAAATCAACCACCAGCTCAGACCCTTCTAATATGTTATCTGCTGCGTTCCCCTGTCTCTTTTTTCCCTAACTGGCCTGTTAGTATCTGCTTCTCCAAGCCATCTTTCCTCATTGCATATCCCAGGAACTTTAGCTGTCTTTTCCTTTTTGGTTCAGTATTAATTTCTTTTCGTTTCCATCCTTTCCAAACCCTCATCATTGCTCCCGTGCTCGATTCATGATATCCGCATCATCCTTCTGTAGAACCACATTTCAGTAGTCCAGCATTCACTGCCATATCGAGAAACTGACATGGCATAGCAATCTATTATTATTTCTTTGTTTCTAGCGCAATTTTCCTGTCTCTTAATAGACTCGAGATATATTTCACACACATTAAAAAAAGTGTTTTAGCTAGTTATAGATGTTGCTAATGTGAGACCGGAAAGATATTTTGAAAGCAAACAGAGAACCATGATTGAAGAAAGAAAACAAATGTTTACTGAGGGATGTTGATATTTTATGAAAGCCACTCCTTCACCAAATTCAGTAAAATAATTTATAGATGATTAACATTCCTTTCTAATAAAGTTTTTAGCCGGTTCCAATTTGTTCCATTTTGTTCACATACACCCGATTGAAAGCTTGTGAAAAATTACGGAGAGTGAGGCTTCTATTTGTGAACGCCAATTTAAAAATATACAGAACCTTTTAAATTATATTTCGTTTTTTTTTCTTTTTGTATACTGTTCGGTATAAAGATATAAATCGCTTCATAAAATTACTAGATAAACAACTTACTAAAAACGTTTCAATACGGCGACCACACATTTCATGTCTTCCTTAGAATTCTAATATTAGAATGACACTAAACTCCGTTATTATTATCGATTATCCTTCCAGCTATGACTTATATAGCAGGACAGATTGGGTTCTATAGCCTTGGTTTTTAACCAGTCTACAGCAGTATGAAATAGCTACCGACTGCGAGTTAGTCGGCCAAGCGTGTATCACGTATGAAACTTAACTGACTGATCTATCTATCTATCTATCTATCTATCTATCTATCTATCTATCTATACATACATACATACATACGCATATATATATATATATATATATATATATATATATATATATATATATAAAATATATATAAAAATAATAACTAAATAGACTCTGTAAGTATGTGGGCCGTAAATTTATACTAAAATAAACCTTCCAAAAAACCACTAACAGAAACTAATTCCGTTACAATCCGGTGTACTAAGGCGTCGGATAAATGGGGAGGAAAAAAAGAAATCCGCGAAACAAGAACAAAACATTCAATACTCCGCAGCAAAGAAAAAAAAAAGCCTTTGCCCTGACGATCCGTAGTGTGAAACCGCGGTAGGTTTTGGCTCACTTTAGATTCTTGTGTATATATATATATATATATATATATATATATATATATATATAAAATATAAAATAATTATTCAGGCATTTTATACCCCCCATATATATATATATATATATATATATATATATATATATATATATATATGAGGGGGGGGATAAAATATCTGAATAATATGTAAAATATAACACATCAAAACCTAAAATCACACATCTAAATAATATGGTCTTTTTTATTGAAGTGTGCAGATGCAGTGAAATATCATTTCATTTTATTTTATATATGTTGTAACTTTAGTCACGTTTTACCATGAGCTCAGATTTTGAGATTATGTGACGTAAGCAAATACATCCTGGAGATACTTTCAGTACTGAATACTTCAGGGTGACAATTGATTCTTGAATGCATCTTATTGCCATTCCAACAGGAACATGATATTAGTGGCAGTCAGGCTAAAGATAAATGTACCGCACTCTTGTTTCAGTTAAACGAAAATCTGGGAACTACATGATCTTATACGTGCTTTTACATGCTTCAGTACAGTCCAGTTGCGAAATCGATCTACGAGTAGCCCTCCTGAAAAAGGATGTGTTGGATTTTTTATCTGTTGTCAAATTCAAAACTCTATCGACATGCCACATGCAATATACACTGGAAATCTCCGCTGTTCTGTGAAATACTCTAATGTCTCTGAGGCCCCAAATAAACTGGTCGCTTCAACGGCTGTAATTGAACAAAAGGAACACCTGTGCATCACCGTTGAATAATACATGCTTTTAGGGTTTTCTTACGCCACAGTGAAACTCATCACAGCACGCATTGTTGCTTAAAACACGGGCACTGACATCGATCTGGTATTAATATTTCGACATCAAAATTATCTGTTAACTCGCGACATTGAACTTACTCTATGTGACAGGTCAAAATTGTTAACGGCATCCATACCATCGAGAATCACTTTTACTCACTTTATATCTATCTATCTATCTATCTATCTATCTATCTATCTATCTATCTATAGTGTATCGAGGCAGCAAATAATTTTCTAAATATATACTGTTAAGTATAAGAGACAATGAATGTTTATTATGTTTAATCATGAGCCGTTCTAACCGTCATATTTTGGCTTTAATTTTAGTTGAAAATAAAGACGAAAATTCTCCAAGATTTGGATAATTTTTATTAAGATGGTTCCATATAGGTAATATCAGACAGAATTTAGTCAACAATACAATAATCCTCACTCATAAACACGGTAAAAAGAACCTTCAGATATTGGAGGCCATCTCCATTAAATCCAAGCTACCCACACTTAATACAATCAAGTTTAAATCTGGTCATAACACATTACATTGCATTTGAATATATGGTTCTGTTAGAATTTCGCGCGGTGTGACGTCAGAGAACCGCATTGAAAATTGGCGAAATGCGTTTGTTATTTTTGGTAACTATTGCCGTTGCTTAGCGGATTTTTCTGTTAACACATGATAAAATCATCGCTGATGGTGGATGTTTTAGTGTTACCGTCCTTATAACCGCACCGAAGATGGTTTATGTGAGCCGAAAGCTTAGAACCAACTTAATAAAAAATATCCACATGTTGGAGAATTTTGGCCTTTATTTCAACTGAAATTAAAGCAAAATTACGATGTTTAGAGCGGCTCATAATTAAACACAATAGACATTCATTGTCTCTTATATTTAACAGTATATGTTTAGAATATATATATATATATATATATATATATATATATATAGTTATAGTTTAGAATATATTTATATATATATATATATATATATATATATATATATATATATATATTTATAAATTAATTGTACATTGCGACAAGGAAATGTCTGTTTCGAAATAGATAGGTCCAACATTTCCTGATAAAGAGAATCTATCTCGAAACATAAAAATCTCCTTGTCGCAATGTACAATTAATTCATAACTATATGATTATATTAAGCACGATAATATTTATTATATTTGAGTACTGTTTTTAATAAAATAAATGCCGTGGTACTCAAATTAGTAAAACATTGAGTCTTCTTCACCTGGATATATATATATATATATATATATATATATATATATATATATATATATATAAGGTAGAAACATCAGACTACAACAATCAATATGAAAATTGTAGACTATGCCTGGAGAAAAAAAATAACTATAATTACTTTCCCAGACCAAAACAAACTTCAAAATAAACGATCAGAATTCATTTTCAAATGTAGACAGGAAAACAGATTTTACTACGCTACTTAAAAATCGAAAACTGAAAACGCACAAGAATAAATGAAAATAAATAAATAGAAAAAATAAATAAACAAAAGCAAGTAAAATAGATTTATCTAAACGAACAAATAAGTAAATCAACTAAGTAAATAATAAACAAATTAACACACCACACCCATAAAAATGACCGTTAGAATAATACAACAGACTGCCCGCAATTGAAATATATTGACACAATGCAGCACTCACATATATATATATATATATATATATATATATATATATAAAAAGTGTATAAAATAAATAATATATATATATATATATAATCGGGCAAAAACACAACGCTCATCACACGATGAATTCATTTAGCATAAAACAGACGGTCCCTTCTGGTTGCTGACTTTAATGTCAAGTTATACAAGATGGCCCCCCCCCCAAAAAAAAAGGAAGTTGGAAGAGTTTATTGGCAGACATGAGCAAGTGGCAGCACTGCAAAACAGTGGCCTCACGAAGTAAATACTCTGCCATTTCAATAAGCATGGATCAGTGGAACGGCAACAATGAGGACAGATATCAAATGAAGCCCATTTTCATTTAGATTACGTGAATAAACAGAACTACCGTGACTGGTAGACACATTTCTTAATGAAGTTCATGAGCGCCCTTTATACGCTAGTAAGGTGACAGTATAGTGTGATGTTTTATTACATAGAAACGTTAGATTTTATTTTTTGGAAAATAAACAAGAATGCATTCGTACAGGAGGACGCCATATACAGGACGTAATTTTTTAAAAAAGGAAAATCCCATCATTGTTTCTTAAATGGTATGTTTTAATGTTTCAATTACTTTGAATAAAATATTTTTCTTCCATCACTTTTGGTTTTATTGGATTGTTAAAAAGTTCCCGTATTATTGGGTCACTCTATATAAACTATATTAAAAACAATCGCGGTTTGTGTTTTTCAACTTTACAATTTGAAACTTTACAACTGTTTCTCCAAAGTGAAACTTACTTGTGACTTTACTAAGAATATATTAAACACTAAAAGTTTTTATCTATGATCTAGCATTATTACTCTTTACTTTAATTCCGATATATAGATGCAAATATTCACGTGGATTCATCTATTTTTTAAACACTGAAAATAATGCCAACATCCAATAAACTAGATAATCCATTTAATGAAAATGTGCCTCTATTCTTGGATTGAAAATATATTCCGTTGAGCCGGAAGACATGAAATTCACTAGTATTGTCTGTATTTCTGAGATGAGGTAGTATTTAGAATATGTATATTATTCAGACTATTGTCCACATCTTTGTTGTCATTTGTACGACGTTTTGGCCGTTGTAGACTCCGGCCGTTTTCAGGTGCTAAAAATTTCGGATTTCTTAGGACACATGGCCCAGTGGATATAGACTTGACTCAAATAATCGTGAGTTCAATACCAGGCTACAGCAGTGGTGAACAGGTAACTTGCAGGGTTAGTGGGAGATAAATCATGACTTCCAATCAGGGCATTACGCAAGGAATGACGATGATATTTCCAAGTGACTGTAATAAAGGCTTCGTTTCGAAATTTCTAGCACATGAAGTAGGCCGGAATGTACAGCGTCCGAAAGGTCGTACAAATGGCAACAAAGGTGAGAACAGTAGTCCGAATAATGTAAATAAGAAAATTCACTGTTAATAGAACAGAGATCCCTACTCAAATATGTGTACCTGTCTAATTAAACAACATTTCTTAGAAAAACATGTAGGTAATAGTAGACAGATTTTAGTCAACAATACAATAATACTCACTCGTTCACACAGTAAAAAGTATTTTCAGAAAATCTCTGAAGATGGCTTATGTGAGTCAAAAGCTTAGAACGAACATAATAAAAAAATATAAAAATTTGGAGAATTATTGTGTTTATCTTCACCTGAAATTAAAATCAAAATACGATGTTTAGAACGGCTCATGATTAAACATAATATACATACATTTCTCTTATATATATATATATATATATATATATATATATATATATATATATTGTGGTGTCCTCCCTCTAAAAGCCTATGTTGGACTCTTCTGGCTAACATAAGATTAGTTGGAGAGGAGGCCTTGGAGGACCCGCCGAATTGATTGTACGCTGGACAACCGACACACTGACTAGTCGTTTCATAGTCTGTTGTATTTACTGTTAAATATAAAATATTTCTATAACAAATTTTTTGTTATTTCTTAGACCTTGCACTTGGCTATAACAATATATTTATATATATATATTTAGTACTAAAGTGTTGTCACTTTAACTGAACAGCCACATGCATGAACCTGCACAGTTAAGTTGACAAATTCTTTGCACTAAAACTTTCAACAGTCTAATTCCACCCCTATAACAACCACTTTACGATAAAACATCTGCTTGCCAAAAGACCTGTTATCAGTAAAACTACAGAAAAAAAAAAGAAAAAGAAATTGAAAATTCAACTTTGTCTTTGAAATTATTTAGAATAATTTTACCGTTTCACAGTTTTATGTTTATCAAATGTAAAATCGAGATGGAGAGATGTCTGCCTATAACATGGCAGATACGAAACTAAGCACGGCATAGTCACACGTCTCTTCATCTCAATTTAACTTTTGGAAAACATAGGACTGTAAAACCGGTAAAGTTACTCTTAATAAATATTCTTGAAGATACTAGTTGACATTTCGACTTTTTATGTATATTTGTCAGAAATTAAAAAGAATATGTTTTTCTATTGTTGTGCAGCAAGAATTTTTAATATCAGGAATATAGTCTTCGTAGCTATCAGCAAAACGGGCATCAGAAACAGCACAGCATGGTACCTTTCCTGAGATCTGCAATCGCCGGAACACTTAGCCATTCAGTCTTCAAATAAAAGTATTTATGAATTCATTATTAACAAGAAAATGGCAATGGCTTTTGACCCCTGCTGATCATTTTTCTCGGATCCTGACTACTTATCTCGGTTACTTCTTTTACTCTACGTTCATAAATCTTTTGAATTTCAACATAGCCAATGGCAATTTTAGGTACAGGGAATCAATATCGATTGCAATTTCAGGCCCATCTCGTCATTGTGAAATCAATGAAGAAATTGTTATTCCACTGCTGTTTAAGTATCACAGACATAGAAGATGCATGAAATGTGAGGTCTCTTTTGATGAAGAATCGTGTCACATCTATGCGAGCTAAACAATAATTCAATTATCTTACCATTCTCTTTTTCTAATACAAATCAGAAATCCCACTCGATGTAGAGAATTACTGAATAATATTGTGACAATTATATACTAGGATGAAATTAAAAGAACATATGGAGGAGATTTAACGCTTGTCTGTATTTGGGGAAAGGTTAAGATTGTAATGAAAGCGTCCTCTCCAAAAATGCTCATCAAATGAAAGTTTCTTCCTATGAAACGGGAACTCATGGCAGGTTTCAATTGTAAATGTCTAAAATCGTGGAACACATGAATGTAGATTATATGTGCATTTTTCATGGAAATAGCAATAGAGCAGCGATACATTTGCAACATTTAGTCAAAGAGGAAATGCATTGTAGTGTGGAAAATAATTCATACACACAATACCGTGTAGAAAATGTTTAAAAACTATATCAAGACTGGAATGTGAAGACATATGTATATAGCAGCAATACGCCATTTTTGGTCTATTCTAGCACCAGAAAGTACCAGATAGCATAGCAATCACTAAGTATTTCTGGAGTGTTACGTGTAACTGACCATTTTTCCAGGATCTTTAGCAATGATTCATATACATATTCCACTACCGATGATTTTTTAACTTGATTCCCAACAGATGATCAAGGTAAGAAGTCTCCTTCAGAGATCACAATGGTGGACTAAAATTATTGCCCTCTTCCGTAATAATAAAATGTTACTAGTTTGGTTTCGGAGGGATTAGATATTTATTATTAGAAGCCACATCACATTACAATGAGTTTAGAGGAAACAGATGAAGCCAGGCTTTGGTCATCTACATTTTTTAGGTGAAAGGTAGGTGTGGTTTACCATAAGTTGAGGTCATGGAAACGCCCAGTATAAATTATGTTCACACTTATTTTAATCAAGTTGGACCTCGGCTACACTGCTGAAAGCAATGCGCAGATATAATCGGAGTGTGAATGTAATGTGAGAGTTGATTTTCTAAGGGCCGCAATAGATGTGTCGCAAGGCTGAAGATATAGAGCACCCAGTGAGAATCGAAATCACTACTCAGTTGTAATAGGTTGGCAAGTCAAACTTGCTGTCACAGCATGTCGAGGTGACCAAAAAGGATTTTCTAGACAATGTGATAACGTTGGTTACAAAAATGGGAAATTTCCAATCCGAGAAAAGCACCCGATGATGATGATGATGATGATGATGATGATGATGATGATGATGATGATTTCAATTATTTAATTAGAAACTGGAGACGTTAAATATTTTATCTTCACAGAAAAATTCTCATTTCTGAAATACAAGCATGAACAACAGTGGGCTAGTCACGATTAACCAATTAATCATTCATCTCTGGTGGCGACAACTAGTAAAGGATACTGCGGAAAGCATAAACTACGGTCAGGGGAGAAATAGTATATATGTATGTATACAATAAGATAAAATACTATAATCTAATATATATATATATATATATATATATATATATATATATATATATATATATCATTACGCAATGCTTGATGTTAGTTGTGTAGATGATTTACATTTAAATTTTTTAAATGTAGATCATCTGCAGAACTAACATCAAGCTTGCCTGATGATGAGAATTTATCTCGAAACATAGAAATTTCCGTGTTGCAATCTACAATTAATTCATAACTATAGAATTATATTATGCTCTATAATACTTATTATATTGTGCACTGTTCACAATAAAATAAATGCCGGGGCACTCAAAATATTAAATCCTTGAGTCCTCTTCACTTGGAATTATATATATATGTTCTCTGGTAATTTTTTGCTGAAATTTGTAACGCTCGCATCAAGTAACATATTGCACGCAACTGAAAATGTTTTTCTGCACAATAAAAGCATTAAACGTCTTGTTCAATTGTACACGATACATTGTAATATAACACCAGGGATGGTTTTTTTTACTTTGTTTTCAAATTTCTGAAGCAAGGAAAACTAGGTTTTCTTTTGTGGAATTGACAGAAAAGTTCGTTTACTATATAGGTTAAGAAAAAAACAATGTTGAGGTTTATTCTTTATTGTCATGCACATAGTGACTCTCAATATTGGTACTGGCAATGGAAGAGACGTGTACAACGTAGTACAGCATGCCAGATGTGGATTCAATCAGATATCACGCGATACCATCTGAGACGTCGGCAGATTAATCCTACTTGACACTGACTGAGACCCTTATTTTAAGTGCACTCTTCGAGAAAACACACTTTTAGAAGAAAAACATTAAGAGAAAAAGTTTTTCATGAATCAGTTTTTTCTTTAGATTATTTATTCTTGCCAATGATCTTCTACAAGTTTTCACATTGCCAATGATATTTTACAAGTTTTCAGATTTGTGGTACAGTGGTACTTGGAACGAGAAATCAGCGAGCCAAGATCGAATTCCAGTTGAAGTCGTTGCATTCACCTACGCGTAAATAACCTTAGGTAAAGGTATCATTCTGACTCTTCCTCCAAGATATGGTTTAAATATCAAAATAAATTGGGTTCTAAAGTCTTCACTGGCAACCAGTCTACGGCAGAAAGTAATGCCCACATACTTCTTCACAGTCAGTCATGTCTCTTTGAAGACATGATCGCCCAAGCGTGTATCACGTATGGTACTTAACTTACTGATATTAATTAATAATTTAACCTTCCAGATTACACAAGATAATTACTTTCGACTATACAGTCGTTTTAGTCAGAAAACATCAACTCACGTTTCACTAGAATAACCGGACCATTTGCAAGAAAAATATTTGTAGCATTACAGACATATTATTTTACAAGATTCTGCCCGACATCAAGATATCTTAGTATAAAGTCCAACTTAATAAGAAATGTTTAAGCAAAGGATTATTTCACTTATCAACATATCAACATACACACGCATATATATTGTTGCATATAAACCACAACTGGTTATGAAATAGAGAAATATAATTAATTTAACTTTATTTCCTGACTTCAATTAAATATATTTCGAACGCAGTTGTAAGCCTTCACCTACAGATAAAATGCATGTACTTTTTTTTATATAAAAATGTATAGCAGGTCTTTCTGCTATTAAAATGTATTTTTATTCATTTATATTTTTTCTGTTGGTGGGGAGCACCCTATTTACCCATAGCTAGAACAAACAGGAATTTGTAGGATACAAATCCTATATTATGCAACCGTTAACTAAAATACACAAAGTAAAATTGCACACCCGCAAAATCAGAGTCAACCGACCAAAAACATTTTGAAAAAAAACCAGACCAAGGCAAATTCTACAAGTCAGTGGTAAAAGTAAAATTCTGGATTATGATAGGATAGGAAAGCGAAAATTGATATATGACGTCGGTTACTTTTTTTTTTCACAATTTACTTACTAATATTCTTAGATCCTGATTGATACAGACAGATTTTTCTCTACGTTTGTCAATTTCTTTCTCTTTCACTCTCTTTCTATTTTTATATTTCTAAATATTGTTATTAATCATTACAAATTACGCCATGTGAATTAATCTCCTTGCATTTTAAGATTTTTTAATTTAACTTTTTTATCTTCATGCAAGTTTTCTCTATTTTAATTTTACTGTTGAAAAAATAGTACCTTAGCTTTACAAGATCAAGATTCAAGATCACTCGATGTTCCTGTCTGTTAAACACAGGAACATCGAGTGATCTTGAATTCAAACTCTTATATACTCAGTTAGTAATATGCACCTGTTCATTGCGAAACGCATGAAATTTCGAGCAGTAGCACCTACATAGGATAATTTGTAAATTAATATGTAATTTATAACTCAGTATGGTATATTTTGCCCGCATTGACATTGAGAACTTTTTTGTTGTAAAATTATTCCCGCGTTTTTTTTCTCCTCTTGGCTTTCTGTTACAGCTTGGCATATTAGGGTGACTCTCCCTACTAGGTAAGTTCAGTTGGTATTAACCTTAAGAAGTTTTTACCAACTTATGATCGACCGGGTAGATAAGTATCCTTTATTTTTTCTTAACATTTACCGACGTTCTGTTAACTGCATTCAGGTGCACGAACTGTAGTCTAGCACGGTCATGTTTGCGGAGTTTACTATATATATATATATATATATATATATATATATATATATAAGCTATTCTTTGTGTTTAGAAATGTTCTTCATTCTCTGTTTATAAGGGATCAAAGAATGCATGCCTTAAAATGATATGTTTTTATGTGTTCAAGTGTTCATATATCAAAAATAGAGAATATGTAAATATGAACAATAATGTTTCATTGATCACTAAAAAGGAGGAAGGGGAAAGAAAGAGAAAGTAAAAGGTATTTTAGATTTGCAGACAGGAGAATAAACTGGCCAGAGGGATAAAAATGAAAGATAACGAGCTTTGCTCGATTTTCTCGAATTTATACAAATTTTTTACCATTTCAAACTAAATTAGGCCCTGAATATAGTTGAGATCAAAATAACTCTCGTTAAAATTTACTTCAGCAATAAAAAGGAAATATATGAAATGAATTATTTAGATAAGTAAATAATATATAATATAAATAAATAATATACCTAAAGAAAAATCAAACTAATGAGAGAAAAATTAAAATTTAGATAAATTAAAATAGAGATAAATTCGAGATAAATTCAAGCAGGTATCAACATTTAAATATTACTGCTAATGTAAATAAATGTCTAATTTGAGAAATAATAGAAATTAATTTATATTATGAAAAAAGAATTGTATAAACATATACATATGAATCTAATGATACTTCACTTACATTACTGATAAAAGGGAAAATCTTAAATTAAGGTAATTTAGAATAATTAAAATTATGAAATAAATTATATTAAAATAATTAAATTAGGTTTAGATTATGACAACTAATTTCTAATCTAAATCTGTTAAATATGTGAATATATATATATATATATATATATATATATATATATATATAATTCCTGGTGAAGAGGACACAAGGTTTTACTATTTTGAGTGCTCCCGCATTTATTTTATTATGGACAGTGCTCAATATAGCAAATATTTAAGGGCTTAATATAATTATATATTTGGGAATTAATTGTACATTGCTACATGAAAATTTCTATGGTTCGAGATAGATTTTCTTTATCAGGTAATGTTTAACAACATTGCCTGATAAAGAAAATCTATCTCGAAAGATAGAAAATTTAGTTTCGCAATGTGCAATTAATTCATAATTATATATATATATATATATATATATATATATATATATATATATATATATATAAATATATATGTTATGTCGTGAGTAAGAATAAATAACTCAACAACAGGAATAGATTAATTGTTGTATTCCGTGAAAATAGTATTTACAAAGGTTATTAGTATCCAATACAAGAATAAAGGTTAATCGTCTCAACCGTCGTAAGACGTAGTATGAACAATGGGTACTTCCGGGTCGTCACCGGAAGTCTACGACTGACTTGTCGATCGACTGCTCGGCACACTCTCTTACGTAGATGCCACCATTACTTTACATAATAATGGAATAGTCCATTATAGCCGAATAGGCGCGGGCGTCCCAACAATATATATATGTCAAAACCGGAGTGGTCAAATCTGGAACTGTATATATGTATTGGGTTTGATTGATACTTTGGCGTCTAAATTACTAAGCAAAAGGAAGGAACTATGACATAACATTTTAACAGGTCAATTTGTCAAAATTACGCAAAAATATCTCGAAATACTAAATATACATTTATTCAATAAAATCGCTATTGGCTTCAAACAATCAAACTTCTAAATTTTTTCTAGATGCTCTCTATGTTTTTAGTTAGCCATATTACTTACCCTTAGGTCATCTTTGGTGTTACCAGAATTTTTCTCGGTTACTCGCACAAATGGGCCCCACACGTAATTATCAAGTAGGTCGCAGTTTGTTGAATTAACTGTACCTATGTAAGAGATGATGTGGTTACAAACTGTCAGAAAGCCATGAATGTGTTCTTTTTAATGTGTGGCATAGTGAAGAATAATGTTGCCAGACGTAGGCATTTCTAGCAGCTCTCATCTCGACCAGGGCCGATCTATCTCAGGCCTTTGTGTTGAGACCGAGGGACTCTGAATAGGGGCATAAGGCTGCTATCACTACTGATCACTTTAAACATTGATATATCATGCACTATTTTCCGAATTTTTGTCCTAATATTGTAACGCAGACACTCTGAAATGTTTCCATTGAAACATCCAGCCTAGATGCAAAGCAGTACGGAATGCTGTTTCTACATTCCTGGATGAGTAAATTACATTATCATGGGTTTTTTCTCACAGATAGTACCCAACTAGCATTAATACAGTATTGTGCAAAAGTATTAGGACAAGAACTATTCTATCTTTTATGAGGCATATTGACAGAAAATAAACAATTTAACTACAGTAATTTTATTTGATTTACTCAACGAATGCTTTAACAAAAATAAAATACTTATTACAAAATAAATTTAATATTTAGTATGATAGCCTTCTGCTTTGATCACAGCCTTCATTCTGTCAGGCATTGGCATCACAAGCTTCTTCAATGTATCTAATGATATCTCCTGCCAAGCAGTTTGTATTTGTTCCCAAAGTGTGTCTTGCTAAGTAAATTTATCAAATTTTAAGAAAAAAGTCAGTCATATCCAAGGATAATAGAATAATGAGTAGTGTGCAAAAGTGTTAGGACAGGGATGATTTTAAACTTTATTTTGATGCCTCATAAAAGATAAAATAGTTCTTGTCCTAATACTTTTGCACAATACTGTATATTATGCAGTAAAAAAAAAAAATGAAACGCGCTTGCGAGAAACAAAATCATAAAATGTCGACAGTTTACGTAGAGAAACCTAGAAAGAAAGTGCGATGGAGAAAAAGATGGATAGAGGTGTACTTTTCTTTTGCTTATCTTCTTATTAATTATCTACTTCTCTTGATTTGAAAAGCCAGTTTTTAATCATAGACGTAAAGTTAATTAATTGTTTTGTCACATTGCGAAGAGCAGAATACTTCTCATGTCATGAGACATAAAGTTCTTTACAAACTCCTCCGTTCAGTTAACAACACTGAGATGGTTTTACAAGTGGAAGTGTCAAAAATGATTTTCGTATCCCAAGAGAAAGTCGAGACGATTATAGAATCTACCTCATCTATATTTTGATTAACACTTAATGGACGCAAGATAATTAAAAAATTATCTCGCATGATTTTTTACACAACACCCAGAAGATATCGTTTCCACATATCAAGAATCTGATTATCTGATCAGGGTTGGCATTTTGCATTGGTAGTTTCCGTAATTCTTTATAACAAATTAGATATTAATATTATACATGAAGAAACTTATATCAAATGAATTTTAACAGCTTGCGATCAGGATTGGCTGTCAAAAACGTTGCGTTGCTATTAGGAATAGAATACGTTTTATCAAATCGTCAGTCCAGTCCCGCAGGCAAAAAAAAAACAAAAAAAAACACAAGTTTTTTTTATTCAAAACAGCAACATTTTGCAGAAAATAAATTGTCCCATAATTTCTGGTGATATAAGAACTAGTGAAATCTTGTATAGTACTTAATGCTTTCACGGCTTCTGCTCCGATGAACTTAGATCACTGGTGATCCCTAAATACGAATTTGAACGAGATACTAGATTAGCAACTAGATCCCACCCTTTTACAGTGAAACCAATAAAATGCAACCGTAACTTCTACTCCAACAGTTTCTTTCCTCGCACTTCCCGACTGTGGAATTCTCTTCCACACGATTGCTTCCCCGACGGCTACAATCTCCAGGGGTTTAAATGTAAGGTCAATAGACAACTCCTAACAAACTAACCTGCTCCCATTCTATCAAACTCTCTTCCCATCTGCCCAACCCTCATCCTCGGCATCCTTACTCATCTGTCATCTTCCTTCTGACATTCCCTATGTCTAAATACTCTTTCTCTTTACCTTCCCCTAAGTAGCCTCATGCGCAATAGTGGCAGTGGAATGCCTTGCTTGGGGTGAGATGATTAAAAAAAAATGCATCGTGGATATATTTCTTAGTTTAAAGTTTTCAAATCATCTTTCATTAAATGTATTCACTGTTCTATTGGACAGATTTATTTTACGAAAAGAAAAGTGTATTAGACATGCAATGATGTCTTTCGATTTTCATCAACAAAAATCCGACAAAAGATTTGTATTATTAAATTCGAGATCTGAAAAAACATTTACATGGCCCAATATTCCATGTCAATAGCAGTGCTTGTAATAAAATTGTGGTCATGTCACCACACCTAGTGTTTCAATTAAATGATCACATCTTCTGAAACAGTTTTGGGCCAACTATAACATTCCCCAGGTTCAACAACCACTATATTTTTCTGATTACGTCTCTGAAGATGTTTCATCTTCAAAAATATTCTCCCGTCATGCAGGAACTTATTGTAAAAAGAAGAGTTCAATGAATATTTAAACCAATAAAAAAAATACGCAGAATAAAATATATGGTTTAAAAGGGGAATAAATTCGAAAATTATTAAATGTCGAAATGTGTAGTTTTTCTTTATAAATTTAATCACTCCATATATATATATATATATATATATATATATATATATATATATATATATATACGTATCTTTGATACGTGTCTTTGCTCTACATTGCTTCCTCTTTGTTATTCCGCTTTGGTTAGTTCTGTATCGAGCACTTTCTTCCTTTGTGGTTGGTTCCGTTTGGGGTTTTTTTTTCTTTACTACGGGATATTGTATGTATTGTCTGTATTCCGCAGTTTTCTTTTTTTTCCCCCTCTTGTCCAACGCCTTATAGCAACGGACAATAACGGAGTTAGATTCTGTCTGTTATTTGTTGTCCTCAAAGTTTATTTTCGTATAATTTTAGGATTTAGATACTTACAGAGTCGGTCTTGTTATTATATATATATATATATATATATATAATTTTTTACAATTTCCCAGCATGCAACACCAATAACATACTAAGACTGAAGGAGTATATATATTGTTGATTTATGATAAAGGTTAACGCCAAGATTGTTTTTTTTTTAGTAATATTACTGATGAAAGTTTTTTTGGTGAGCATGTGTCTATCGTAAAGTGTTAGATGTCTAGCTGGAGATAGAGCATTGATAGTTTTAGTGCAAAACATTTATCACCTTAACTAAGCAGTTTCATGCCAATTTCAAAGTTTCGTGAGGACACTCTAATGATTCCGTCATTCATCGGGATTGTTTTGTTTTGTTCTTTTTTATTTTGTGTTCTGGTTTTTTCTTTTTTATTTATAAGTAACTCGATGACATTTGATATTTTAGGGGATTTGTCTTGTTTACGATTGGTTGGTTTCCTTTTCTTTTTATATATTTTTATTGGATAAGTGTTTGATTTCTTTATAATGCTTTTTTATTGTTTTTATTTTGTACCCGGGAGTGGGTGTTTGCTTGTCTTCTATCAAATAGATGGCTGTTTAATTGGTTTTTTGTTAGTAGGTTTGTTCATGCAATTTAGATTGACCACTTTTTTATATACTAGCTTCTCCTGTTTGCTTGAATTTCTTACTGTTATGGGGTGTTTGCTCGTTTAAAGGTTTCTTTTTTAATTTATGGTTTGGTGTTTGTTTTCTTATGTATATTTGTTTTTCGGGTCTTTATGTGTGTGTGTCTTTTTAGGTTTGGTCTGGCTGTTGTTATACTATTTTCTATTTTTTTCTTGATTGAGAGTGTGTACATTTATTTTTAAGTGTAGAGTGTTGTTTAGTAGCTTTTGAATCTCTTTGAGGGATGTTTCTACTGCTCTTATGTAAATATTTTTGATTGTGTCGGCGTTATTTATTACGGTAGCTTTGTACATAAAGTTATTTGTTAGACATTTATTATAAAAAGGACAGTTGTCTTTCTTTTAGGAGTTATATTTGTTCGTATCGTGTTGCTGTTTAAAAGAACAAAGTAAAATATTAAATAAAAGAAATCAGCAATAACAAAAAATAATAGTGCACTGTTAAAGAACAAACAGGACAAGTACCTTCACAAATGGTACTAAAGTTTATTAACTAGTAGGAAAGAGAATGAACTGAACCGACAGTATCTCACTGTTGTTTCTTTCCATGAGCGTAACAAGAAATAAATCATATATATATATATATATATATATATATATATATATATATATAACATGTTTTGTTGAAAACAACCGACAAAGAAGATTTTATCAAATTTTAATTTAATTTTTTCAGTGTTCTTATGTATTTCTTTTGTTTATGGAGATAAGGAATGTAAAAACGTTGCATAATTTTCGACTTCACAAGCGATTTCAACTACTTCACAGGCCATTTTCAAGGATTTTATTTTTTCAGGTGTTGTTATGTCCTCATGTTTGACAGTATGTAAATTTTCTGTTATTAATGTCTTTTTTTTGTTTTTTGAAAAGAGGAGTTTTTTTAAAGTTGTGACCTGATGGGCGTGTGGGGCATCGTGTGAACGTCTGTCTATTTTTTTTAACTTTTCTAACACCGCTGTCTTTATTATGGCAGAGAATATATATAAAGAATAAGGGAGACGGCCTGGAAGAAAAAGAGAAATCATGAGATATTTACTTCATTTTTAATTTATAACCTTGTCTGCTGTACTCACAAAATACACATAAACAACAAGCATATACAAATATCATCTAGAACATTCCTGCTGGTTGAAACTTTTGTAAATACAAGTCTAGCTTTATTTAACTTTAGCAAAGTTATACTGAGGCAAATAAAATTATCTTAAATTTGCTTCTTATTTCGAACACGCGGTTCCAAATAAGAGGCATGCATGTACGCGAAGGAAATTGAAAGAAATCGTTTAATCAGAACAACAATTTTAATTAGAACAAGTCTTCTTCTATATTCTGTTTCCATTCAGGACGCTGGCAGACGCTTGGGGTCTCATTCCGCCATCCGTTCGCCACCTCATGCGTTGATTTCTTCTCAGTCTCTCAGCTTCAATCTCTATTGTGAGTATGAAATTTTCCATGCCCTCTTGTTGTTGCCATTTGTACAACATTTCGGCTATTGTCCGCTCCGGCCTTCTTCGGGTGCTAGGAATTTCGAACCGAACCCTTTATTACAATCACTGGGGTATATAATTCTCATTCCTTGCGTAGTAATGCTCAAATTAAAGTCATGAGTTATCTCCCTCTATTGTCGCACTCTGACTGAAGACAGAAATGTACTTGTTTACCACTGCTGTAGCCTGGTATTGAACTCACAACGCTTTGGGTCAAGTCAAAGGAACTAAATAACGTTTATATCCACTGGACCATGTGTCCTTCAGGATGGGCCATGTTTCCTTCAAGACTGGGCCATGTGTCCTTAAAGTTCAATACCAGGCTACAGCAGTGGTGAACAAGTAACTTACAGGTTTAGAGGGAGATAACTCATGACTTCCAATCGAGCATTACTACGCAAGGAATGAGGATGATATACCCCAGTGATCGTAATAAAGGGTTCGGTTCGAATTCCTAGCACCTGAAAAAGACTGGAACATACACAGACCGAAACGTCGTAAAATGGAAACAAAGATGAGGACAATAGACCAAATAATACTACCACATTTCAGAAACTAGCAGTATAGCCCGGCGTTGCTAGTGTGTAATGAGAGCTTTAAAACTAATCCATGGTCCTGGAGCTCAGACTCTTTGGACGTTGGCACGAAAGACTAAAAAGCAATAGTTGTTTCCAGTTAAAGCGAAACCGTAGACTAAAAGAACAATGAATGGATGTAAGTCAAATTTTGATTTCCTGGTATCGATACCAAATTTTCTGCACTATCTTACTATTGTAAGAACTGCAAATTTGAAACTTCTGAATATCGTTTCTTATGTCTTTGTCTATGCGTGTATCAAATTTAATTAAAATCGGACCGCTCCTTCTATAACTCGATTTTTTCGATTATCAATTTTCGATATTTATCAGGGATACCTCGACACAAAACCTAGCTAAGAACACTCGCAGATGCTTATAGTACAACTGTGTAAATTTTCAAGAAAATCGGTTCAGCCGTTTCGGAGTCTATAGGTCACGGATACACACACACAGACACACACAGAGACAAAGTTCCATTTATAAATAAGTTTAGACATAGACAAATACCTTCTTTCCTCATTATGTGCTCGAAGAATTTAAACTGTATCTTCCTGATTTCAATTATCAGTATCCTTTTTTATTCTTTTGTCTCTAGAACTTCGTCGTTTTTTACATGTTCGGTCCATTTTATTCTCAGCATCCTTCTGTAAACCACTTTTTTTTGGTTGATGTCTCTTGTTCATTTGTGAAGAGATTATTGGGCATTCACTGCCATAGACGAGGACCGATACTCCATAACATTTCAGCTCTCGTTCCTTTGTTTCTAAGGATATTTTTTCTGTTCAGATACGGGCCGATGAAATATGTCTTAGATGGTTCAATAGTAAAATATTATATCCATATGTACCCTTAAATTTGTTATATAATCAATGATTATTCTATATTTTCTCAGACATCAAAATACATATCAGATAAATTTTGTTTTCCTGGAATATATTTTTTCATTCAGTTAATTCTTTGATAAAATAATTCCATGTTTTTAAATGTCTAGCGACCTAGGAATATATCATTGCACAGCCCCAAACAATTACAAGACGAATGACAATATTTCTAGAGGCAGATGCCTCGTGTAAAATACATTATTTCATTGAAGGGGAAACTTACGATGCCACAGAATTAATAGTCGACTGTTTTGCTCAGAAAAATATTATTTCATTAAAGACGGAACCTACAATGTCACAGCGTTAATGGTCGATTCTTTTGTTCAGAAAGACATTATTTCATTCAAGATGTAACGTACAATGTTACAGAGTTAATAGTCGATTCTTTTGCTCAGAAAGAGATTATTTCATTCAAGATGTAACTTACGATGTCACAGAGTTAATGGTCGATTCCTTTGCTCAGAAAGAAATTATTTCATTCAAGATGTAACTTACGATGTCACAGAGTTAATGGTCAATTCCTTTGCTCAGAAAGTGATTATTTCTTTATAATCCATCATCTAAATTAATTTTACGCGCTCGTCCATGTCCATTTTTAAAACTTTATCATCAACGTACAATAGATTTTCAAGCAGTAAATAAATGAGTAAACGTCAAATTATCTGTTAAGATTTCTACATAAATTAACATTACGGTGATTTCTCCTACAACGAAGTAATTTTAGTAACTGACAAGAAACGAATTGTTTATAAACAGCTTACCTGCAGTGTTATCTTTTAACGTTTCAACTAGGCTACATAGTAACCTTATATTTAATATTTTTGTTCTTGACATCATACAACACTGAACACGTTGCAGAAAAATCTTGTTTTCTGGCGTTAACATTTTTCTAGTCATCTCGCAATGTTCTTGGCATTTCAAGTTGCAAATTCGCTGCCATCCAAAAATACATTGTTATTCCTCTCAGTTCTCTCAACATCATTGCAATAATTTGCAAAAGTTTGCCTCTGAAAATTACATTAACATATTTGATAAATATTCTCCATAACAGCCATAAAACTTTAATTCATGGCGATGAAATTACGTTGCCTTGCAACGATGCCTCAAATTTATTTTTAAAAATATTACCACAACATAACAGGCCGGATCATATCAAATTTTAACCTTCTCAAAGTCATTTGCTCGTAAGTTAATGTAACGGACCCAACAGGAATTGGAACACGGCTCACAGTTTTCAATTCCGAACCATTATTCATTACACCATCCGCACATATACGTTTAAAGCTAATTCATATATATATATATATATATATATTTAATCGTATCACCCCGAGTAAGGCGGTAATGCCACTGATGTGCAGGGGGCTACGTAATAGTGAAAAGATCGGAAAAGAGAAAGCCGGAAACCACATCCTAAACAGGGAACAAAGGGACAAGCCTCTTAACCTGTTCAATAGATGAGGGTGGAGTGTAAACCGGGCGATAGCTAGATCTATCTACTCCAATTGAGAAAAAAAAAGTGAGAAGATTGGAAAAGAGAAAACCGGAAACGGCATCCTAAACAGGAAACAAGGGATGAGCCTCTTCACCTGTTCAATAAACGTGGGTGGAGTGTGAACCGGGCGATAGTTTAGTCTATCTACTCTATTATATTTGTGGGAAAATGAATGTACCTATCTCGACTGTAACTCAAACTTTTCTCCCGGGTTTCTCTTTTTGGATAGCTGGTAATAACACCAGCAGCATATTCATACCTATATATCTTCAGAAGTTTATGTTTTAACGTACCATATCATATCAGGATATAGATAGACATGGTACACACAAAATATGAAAGTGATTTATCGTTGATATCACAATATTTTTTGATTTCGAATATTCGTTCACATACACAGGTGCTTTAATTACCCTAAGTGAAGGGTATCAGGGTGAAGAAATTCGTTCAAGACTTTCTGAAGAATGATAGTCCGAAAAGAATGGTAGACACAAATGATGTGTCTGAAACCCACCCGGTCAGAACCTGAACTCAGAGCCAAATAAATATACAAGAGTTCATTTTCCATCGGTTCATCAAATAAATTTTTCTACATAATAAGCGATCACAACTTTTGGGTGATCCAAGTGGGAATGTGTAAGTAAAACTTCGTCTGTTTGGTAGGTGCGATATTTTTTCACTATTCACATATCAAGCGTTTTACCTTAGCATTTCACCAGAAAGAAAATTTAGTTGAAATGAAATTCGATACGATATAGATAAAATATAGAATAAAAATATTTATACCGACGTGAAAGAAAAAAATCTTAGATTTTAAGTAATAAAAACGTAGTTGTTTACAAAGATCGACTTGTTTATCAATGCCTTGAGAGAGTAATCAAAAGCAAGAGTATCATACAACAAATTAATACACACACACACATATATATATATGTGTGTGTGTGTGTCTGTGTGTGTGTGTGTGCGTGTGTGTGAATGTGCGTGCGTGTATAATACACATACGTACATATAAAATGTGAAAAATGAAATAGAATTTTTACACAATTTTTGCATTCAGAATAACAAAAATACAGACCTACAGAATATGTAATACCCAAATACACACAAAAAATTTCGCTTACGCATTTCGTGTGTGCTATTTCTTATTTTGTTTTCCACATCCACACACACTCAATAAAAATTAATTCACACCACGTGTATCTCAAAAAATACAATTGCGCGGGAATTCACTCTTTACCATACCCTGTGGGGTCAAAAACAAGGACGGCGCACCCAAAAGCTCGGACGCAGTGGAAAGCACACCACGTGGTCAAAGATATGATTTATTGACCAATCAGGGCTCGACATAAGAAACCCATTTCTTAATCTCCACGTGGCCTCGCCATTCAGATATAAGGAAGGTAGAAACTCTCAACAGACCAGAGGGAACACCTATCACCTGACACCAAAAGGCACACGGACAGCTCACAGCGCCCACACAGAGATAATTCAGCAGTTCACACAACAGGCAGTATCACGTACCAGTGAACACTCTTTCACACTCTCTTTCTCTCATCTCCCTCGCTATACATCGTCCTACCTTTCCCTCTCACATTCCCAGGTCCTTTCTTTCTTTTTTTTACAGCTTTACGGACAATTTCATTTTTGAACAAAAAAATTATTCTTTTATTTTTTTTTACAAAAATACACAAAAGATTATTTTATTTTATTTGTAGTGCATTTTTCTTTTTATTATTTGTTTGTGGGACTTCTTAGCCCCTCTACACGTGCTTGTGTTTATAAAAATTCGAACAAACGTACACATCCAGTGTATCAGACCAGCTGCAATTTTCAGCTGAGTGCCGTTCTTCAACAAAGTTTCGACGCATTAATCACACTACCTCTCCACTCGGCTAAAAGATATTGCGTAAAAACTGTTAATTTTGACTTGATAAGAATTTCTGGCTAATCCATGCACTACCTTCCATTACTTTCACACACCAGGCTTATATTATTGTATTCATCTTTTAGATGCCAGCACATTTGAGGTATTCAGTCAGTCAAGTGCCATACGTGAAACACGCTTGGGCGATCATGCCTCGAAAGAGACATGACTGACTGGGCAGAAGATTATCCCACAGTAGTTTGCCATTGCTTTCTGCGGTAGACTGGTTGCCATCCAAGTCTAAAGAACCCAATCTGTCCTGTTATTTAACCCATAACTGGAAAGAATAGACGGTTTAATACCTTTCCCAAGGGTATTTGCGCGTAAGTGAATGCAATGAATTCAATTGGAATTCGAACTCGACTCTCCGATTTCTCGTTCCGAGCCGATATCCACTAGACCACCACGCACATCCTGAGTTATTACTTTACGGAAACAGCAGGAAAACCCCTCCATCCACCCTCAAACGGCACAAAAGGCACAGCTGTATACTTTCTCACGAACTTCAGGAACTTGTTCCTCATACCGAAGTAGCTTTCTTTTATGAGCCTCTACCTTCCATGCTACCGTTAGCTCGCCAAGCAACAGATGTTTCTTCTCTTTATTAATCAACACTAGATTAGCACAAGGCCTGACACAATAACGTCAGCTGGCAGCGTAACATCAATCAACTCTCCATTTGAGTCCTCCCTCCGGGTGATCTGCCCTGTGCCAGTCACATCTTATAAAAAGCCTAACATACTCATGCAATATATATATATATATATATATATATATCCGCAGACAGATCTGTTTCTCTGTACCACAGCTCATCAGTACGGTTAGACATCCGATTGCTTTTACCCATGATTGAAAGCCGATCAAATTGGCGTCAGTCGGTGATTCTACATCTGGGCTTGATAGAAGGAGGCAGACTTTCAGCGTGTGATATACCATGTATTCATGCGCCAGTAGTGAGAGTTTTCTAATTCATTACTGAATGCGTAGTTGCTAGAGTAGATAACGTTTTTCAAAGTCTACAGTTCTTCCATAGTGCTCAATCAGGGTGCCATGCGCAGACAAAACTGTATCACAGTTCATCAGTACCGGTACTTATCAGATTATATTTTAGCCTGATTGAAAGCCTACCAAATTGGCGCCAATCGGCGATTCTACCTTTGAGCTATAGGCAGATATATATATATATATATATATATATATATATATATATATATATATATATATATATCAGTATAGCCCGGCGTTGCTCGAGTGTAATGAAAGCTTTAAAACTAATCCATGGTCCTGGAGCTCAGGATTTTTGGACGTTGGCACGAAAGACTAAAAAGCAATAGTTGTGTCCAGTTAAAGCGAAATCGTTGACTGAAAGAAACATGAATGGATGTAAGTCAAATTTTGATTTCCTAGTATCGATATCAAATAAGTTTTTTCGTCGTAAACTGTATTTTGAAGGCTAAATAACTCCTCTGAGGAAATGGTATCATGGCTGAGACTAAGAACTGCAATTATACCTACTTAGAGCCAAACCCGAAGCAAAAACTAAAACAAAAGGGATGAAAAAATACAGATATACAGGCAGATAAACAGACACACAAAAACATCTTGCCTTTTACATATATATATTATCGATTTTTTGCACTATTTTAATAACAGCAACCTTGAAACTTCTGAATATCTTTTCTTATGTCTGTCTATCAGTGTATCAAATTTGATTAAAATCGTACCAATCCTTCTATAACCTGATCTTTCGATTGTCGATTTTCGATATTTATCGGGGGTACCTCGACATAAAAGCTAGTTAAGAACACTTGCAGACGATTATAGAACAACCGTGTAAATTTTCAAGAAAATCGGTTCAGCCCTTTCTGAGACTATATTTAACGGACACACACATACATACACAGACTCACACACATACACCCACAGAGATCCAAAGTTCGATTTATAAATAATTATATATATATATAACAATTCCTTATATTTCATAAATAATATTGTAAACTATTTTTAAGTATATATGAAATGAATTGTTTGAACATTATTTTTATCGATACAAGTATTTAAATAGATATTTTGTTTTTAATTAAACAGTATTATATATTTATATTTACTGGCCTGATTATTTTCGATAAATGTTTATTACGAAAATGTGTGCCATTCGGTGGGATTCGAACCTGCGACCCCTATCTACATAGAAGAAGCTAGCATTTGATCTGGTAACGTCTTAGACCACTCGACCACGAATGACCTCCAGTCCAAGCAAGGTTTTAATCAAGCCTATATAACATAATTTTTGATTCATCGCAACATCCATATCTGCTCTGAAATATATCGTTATGTCAGCAAATGTAAACATGTTACGGAAATTAACGAATTGTAACGAAACTTG
The DNA here is from genome assembly GCA_037127315.1 of Ascarosepion bandense. Classification (NCBI taxonomy): domain Eukaryota; kingdom Metazoa; phylum Mollusca; class Cephalopoda; order Sepiida; family Sepiidae; genus Ascarosepion; species Ascarosepion bandense. Next base: position 2,736,384 of record JBBBDQ010000501.1, on the reverse strand, counting down.
GTTATAAACAACCGACAATTTGAAATGAATTGTTTGAACATTATTTTTTAATTAAAAACAGAAAATCTACTTAATATAAGTATCGATAAAAAATAATGTTCAAACAATTCATTTCAAATTGTCGGTTGTTGATAACCAAGTTTCGTTAAAATTTGTTAATTTCCGTAATTGGAGGCCACAACTTGAACAACATAAGGTATGTAGATGATACAGTGCTGATTGCAGACACGGAAAGAAAACTACAAGGCCTCCTACAGAAGGTAGCGTCGGAGAGTGACAAAAAAGGACTGCAAATAAATTTTTTCAAAATCTGAATGCATGGTCATCAGCAAAAGGAACAACCCAAAATGCCAAATACAGGTGTGAGATACCAGAATCAAGCAAGTACAAAAATTTAAATACCTAGGAAGTGTTCTAACAGGAGATGGAAAGTGGGACAGAGATCCGAAGGCGAATTGGCATGGCAAAGGACGCTTTTTTTAACACACAGGAAAATTTCACTAGAAACAAAGAAAAGAGTGCTGGATTGCTATGTGATGTCAGTTCTTCAATACGGCAGTGAATGCTGGACAATATCATCGAAAATGAGGACAAAACTGGAAGCAGCGGAAATGTGGTTCGACAGAAGGATGCTGCGGATATCGTGGACTGAGCATACAAGCAACGATGAGGTGTTGGAAAGAATGGCAACAAAAAGGAAGTTAATACTGAGCATCAGGAAAAGACAATTAAAGTTCCTGGGAAACGCAATGAGGAAGAAGAGCTTGGAGAACCTGATACTGACTGGCCAGATAGAAGGAAAGAGAGACAGAGGAAGGCAGCGGATAACATATTTGCAGGGCCTGATCAGGTGGATGACGGAACTGGGGTTGCCAGGAGTAACAGGAGTAAACATACTAAGAGCCACAAGGGTTAGAGACGTGGAGAACCATGATCGCCTAAGTCCTGAAGGTACATAGAAGAAGAAGATATATATATATATATATATATATATATATATATATTGGTAAATAAAAGAGGAGAGACTTAATTTAATAGTGCTTTGACGATTAACAGTTTTGGTCCGAAATCCCTGTAACCTTTAAGATGCATGCAATCTATGTATCTATGTTTGTCTGAAAAATTTAAATCTTTTTTTTTTAATCATGTCACCCCAAGCAAGGTATTCCACTGCCAATATAGAGCAAGGGGTTACATAGGGGGATAGACGAGTTAGGATGTACATAGGGGGAGAGTTGGAGAGAATGGGTGTGGGTTAGTGTGTTAGGAGGGTCTATTGACCTTACTTTTAAACTCCTGGAGGTTACAGCCGTCGGGGAAGCAAGCATGCGGGAAAGAATTCCACAGGCGGGAAGTGCGAGAAAAGAAGATGTTGGAGTAGAAATTGCGGTTATATTTCATCGGTTTCACTGTAAAAGGGTGGAACCTAGTTGCCAATCTTGTATCTCATGTAAACTCACACCTTGGGGGCACCAGTGATTTAAGTTCATCAGAGCAGAAGCCATGAAAGTATTTATGGAAGAGGCACAAAGAGGCTACGTCACGCCGGTGAGAGAGTGACTGCAGGCGGTCAGCTAAGTCGGTATCAATCACGTTACAGATTCTTCGCTGTGTTTTGTCAAGAATCTCGAGGAGAATAGAAGGGGCACCCGACCAGATGTATTCAAAACACGGGCGGATGTTAGATTTGTATAAGTGCAGAATAGATTCAGACGGAAAGAAATTCCGGGCCCTGCAAAGAAAGCCGACTTTCATAGCAGCGGATTTAGCAATGGATTCGACGTAGTCATTCCACTTGAGGTCCGCTGAGACTGTCAGGCCAAGCAGGCGTAGTGTTTTACTCTCTGGGAGGCATGCCTGTTCGATGCTAATGGGAGGGAGGTACGGTTGTCTGTGGTGGTTAATTGACAGCAGCTTCGGTTTGGAAGAATTGAATTTTACGAGCCATTTCCTACCCCAATCCACCATGGATTGGAGGTCCTTTTCAAGCTCAGCTGCGAGGTTCGCCTTGTCATCAACATCAGATTTTTGATCGAGGCGAGCGTATACTGTGGTATATTGAAATCTTCTCTAGGTACTTTCCTGAAATCGCTAAAAAGAGCATAGTAATAATAAATCATGTCCCAAACTTAATAAAAATGAACTTTTCCCATCAAAATGATGATATTAGTGTTAAGAGGAAAGATAAAAGTAATTTTTAATTGTTTTTAATTTTTCTTTTTCTGACACTTCACTAGTCATTCTCAACCAATGTTATACATTTTTTATACATCAACAACACTGACATTTGCGGAGCACTATTTGCAACAAAAAAGCGCAATATATTTAACAAACATAAAATGTCCTTTTTAAGACGCGCAACCGTAAACACCCACTGACACACACGCACACACACACATATATATATATATATATATATATATATATATATATATATATATGTGTGTGTGTGTTTCTGTGCGTGTGTGTGAGTGTGTGATTGAGTGTATACAACAAACTAATACACACATAAATGCTTTAACAATTTGAAATAATAGTGTTTAACTAAAAAGAATACATATTACTACCGATTCTAAAAATACGTTCACTTGTCATTCCTTCTTTTTCCCCCTCGTGCTCGACCCATACGCAAACATACAGCCACCCACACACTCATACATATATCAACCCTGAAGAGTGAGGACCTTATAACAGTGTTGTCCTGAAACTTCGAAATCGGGATGAATTTGCTCAGTTAAAATTGACAAACTCTTTGGGCTTATCAAAGCTATATCCCCACCCTAATATCGACAACTTTACGATAAAAACCTGTTTGCAAAAATATATTTTAACGGCAAAACCACTAACTAAAATAAAATTAATGTAATCACGCAAACACTCGTATGAGAGCGGGCGTTGAATTTTTAAGATATCCTCCTTTAGTGTATTGGGCTTACGGCCTACCACGTTGAATACACCGGTTCTCGCTCGTTAAGTAACGTTGAGCCTGGTCAGTACTTAGATGGGTGACCGATTGGGAATACCAGGTGCTGTAAGCGTTTAGTGACGGATGTGCGTTGTGGTGCAGTGGATATCGGCTCGGAAAGAGAAATCTGTGAGCGGAGTTCGAATTCCAGTTGAATACCCTGCATTCACTTAAGCACTGGTACCCTTGGGAAAGGTATTAATCCGTCCCTTCCCTCCAGTTATGGGTTAAATAACAGGGTAGGACTTGGGGACGCTGATCTTAAAACAAATTCCAATGAATCTTGATACTCAAAAAGAAAAAATGTATTACTAGACACAAAACTTTTATAAAAACAACAATAAATTGTTGAAAGAAAAATCTATTACCAGCAACAAATAAATAAAATTTAGTTTGCAATAAATGACCCGCCGAGGTTGAAATGTCATAAAAACAAAACAACCAACTTTAATGTATTGATGGATATTTAGTCACAGAAGTAATGAAGGTGAACGAAACATTTAACAATTTTTAAACAATATTTATTGAAAAAAAAATGATAATTTACATTGTGATCTAATTTTTGATTCACGTGAAACAAAAAATCTAAACAATGGCGACTAAAAATATCCCCTCAATTAAAGAATATACGTTTTTATTTTTTCTTGCGTAAGTCAGGTCAAGAACATTTGTGCAACAACTCAGGTACCCATTTTAGCGTATCGATGTGTTAATGGCGATAAAGTTGATTTCGATCTTTCCCATGTGCCCAGTGCTTTTGGTCTTTTCTTGATAAATCTTCTTCTTATTCTATGTGCTGTGTCCCGTTATGGTTCATCTTAATTCCTGTTCCTTATAGCTATCAGCGGTTTTTTAATTTATTGCTATCCTTCCTAATCTTTATTCTGCCATACTAGCCAGGATAGTTATTCGCCACTTTCGCTGTCTTTTTTGCCTTCAGCATATCCTGTGAGTTTTGAATTCCCTAAGATCTCCTTCTTTGTTATGGGCCCACTGAATGCAATTATCTATTTGTGATTGTTTTTCGTTTACATCGTCTTTCGTCGTTATATTCTGATTTTACACTGGCTTGGTATATTACATCGTTCTACAAGTAATTTCTGCTTAAAGGGTATTCGTTCTTTAATCTGCAGTTACACGTGGGGTTAATTTTTTCAGGTCGTTTGTTGATGATTGTTTTGTTGTTGTGCTTTTTTATTATTTCAGTCATTTTTTGTATGAACTTAATGAACATTTTTCCTCGTTTGATTTAACGTTTTTGTTGTCGGGTTATTTTAACAGTATCTATCTTAAAAAATAATAAAAAGAAGATATAAATAAAATAAACAATTCAACTAACGTATTTATCGCAGCGGACAAAATTCATACTAGATAAGTCTACATATACACAATTAATTACTCCAATTCAACATAAGGAAAGCATACAAAATAGCATCAAAACAACAGAACACGATATCAATGAGTCAGTTAAGTGCCTACGTTATACAGAAAAGAGACATGGCTGACTGGGCAGAAGATTATCCCACAGTAGGTTGCCATTACTTTCTACAGTAGACTTGTTGCCATCCAAGGGTATGGAACACAAACTGTTCTGTTATTTAACCCATAGCTGGAGGGAAGAAACGGATTAATACCTTTCCCTCATTTGCACGTAAGTGAATGCCAGGAATTCAACCGGAATTGGAACGCGGTTCCCAGATTTTTCGTTGCGAGCCGATATCCACTGCACCACATGGCACTTCCTCAAACTTATATTTTTTCCTTACGTAAGTCGGGTCCATACGGAAGCTGTTTTAGCTTCCTTATGAACCCGACTTATCCGCAAAAAATTGAAGTAGACAATTTGAATCAGCAAGGCACAAGAATTTATCACATTAAAAGACCACAAAAATTTCAGAACAAACCCAGGACGAAGAAACATAAACCCTACCAAAAGTGAACTAATGTAAAATAAGTAAAAATGCATAATAATGAATTTATTCAGAGCTAAGTCAGAAATTAATAGAACATCAGTGGAAAACAAAAACAGCTATACACTACTCCCGCAATCTAAAAAAAAAAACAAACATAATTGCCAGTTTATAAAACTAGATATAAAAGAATTCCAGACTGTGAGAGAATTCAGGCGAGATAAAGACATTTGCTGAGTTCAAGATTAAATCAAATAATAAAAAAACAAAATAGAAATCATTTAACACTCCCGAAAATCACTATAATTCGAAAATTAAACCCATGGACAAAGAAAGAAAGGGTCTACTGACACTAAACATTGGAAGATTTGACAGCGCAGAGACCTGCTCACTTATAGGCATATATTTGCCACACGAACTAAGTAAAATAATCGATAGAAATAATACAGGACTCTACACAAACGGAGATCTCTTAATCTTACAAAATATAACAGAAAAGAAAACAGAAAAGAAAACACAGAAAAAACAGAAAAAAAAAAGATTTCTTTTTAATCGTTTCATCCAAAGCAAGGCGGTAACACCACTGTTGCGAAAAAATAGAGAAGAGGGAGAGTACAGTTACAGGAGGTGTCAAAGAAGGGAGCAAAAGAAGGATAAGAATACAGGTGTGATGACAGCTACAAAGGTAGGGAGAAAAGAAAAGATATACAGGGTGATGTAGAAAGAACTGCAGTCAGGTGGTTAAGAGATGGGTATTGACATTGCATTTAAATTCCTGGAGATTGTAACCGTCAGGAAAGCAAGAATATGGAAGAAGATTCCACAGGCGGGAAGTGCGAGAAAAGAACCTGCTGGAGTGGAATTGTCGGTTGCATTTGGGTGATCTAACTGTGAATGTGTGGGACCCAGTTGCCAGTTTTGTTGTCCGAGTAAACTCATGTAGCAGGGACACCAGTGACTTAAGATTGTCGGAGCAGAAGCCATGAAAATATTTATAGAAGAGACAGTGGCTGGAGTGGAGCCGCCAATTCGGCACCTATCACATAACTGATTCTCCTCTGGAGCCTGTCGGAAACACTGAAATGAACAGCAATGGCGCTTGACGATATATGACAGCAGTTTTCTAAGCACGGGCAGATGGTTGATTTGTATATGTGCACGATAGATTCAGGCGGAAAAACATCCTGGCTCAACACAGTGATCCAAACTTCCTAGCAGTGGATTTAGCTATTGACTCAATGTAGTGGTTCCACTTGAGATCGGAAGAGAGGGTAAGGCCGAGCAGGCGCAGTGTATTGTTCTCACGGAGATTCGCTTGGTCCATGCTTATGCGAGGCAGAAGAGGTTGCCTGAGGTGATTGACAGACAGCAGCTTTGTTTTAGACGCATTGAAATTTACAAACCACTTCTTACCCCATTCCACTACTGAGTGTAGATCCCTTTCAAGATCAGCAGCGTGGTTATGTTTGTACGCCTCGCCGGATTTCTTACTGATGAGTGAGTAAATTGTGGTGTCATCTGCATAGATCCTACTTGGCACTTGATCACCTTGGGAGATCATTTAAATAAGGAAGAGCGTCGGGATTAGGATAGCGCCCTGAGGGACATCAGCGTTTGTACAGTAGGATGTGGAAGCATGTCCATTTAGGACGACCTTCATTAAGCGGTTAAATAAAGATTTACAAAAGTATGGGATTCACGTAAACTTTAACGAAGTAGATTTTTCTAGTGTTACCTTCAACGTAACAAAAGTTACATATAAACCAGGCAACACATCATAGAGCAGAAGAAAAGCAAACAGGAAGAGAAACATCATATGGTTCAAGCAACTGTCAACAAAACGTAAAAACAAACAAAATATTTAGTTAACCAATAAACAAACACTTTAACACAAGATATTCAACAAAAACACAGTAACATCAGCTGAGATACGAACAAGAATAAATGACAGTAAGTAAATAACATATAATAAATAAACAAAATCAAATAAAACAAATTAATCCAAACAAATAAATAAGTAAATGAACTAAGCAAATAAGGAACAAATTAAGAGCTCAAGACCACCAAAATAACCGTTAGACTCCATAAAGTAGACTCCTCACAGCGCAATGTATTACGAAAAATGCATCACTGACCTGAATACGTAAAACTTCGAAAAAAAAAAAAAGAAAACCTAAAACACGTGGTTTGACAATTGTGTTAAACATAAAACCGTCTGTTGTCTCTGGCCGTTGATATTAAAGCCCGTTTTTTATTTTTACATACGCGTTTTTACTAATATTTGTCACTTTAATCCATCAATATAGCATATCTTAAACAGATATTTTATCACACACACACACACACACACACACACACACATATATATATATATATATATAATGATTTCACCGTAAGCAAGGCAGTTTTACTGCCAATGGTATCCAGGGGGTTACATAGGGAAAAGTGACAAGAATGAGTGACAGGCTATAAATGGTGTCAGGAAGTAAGTAAGAGAAGGATGAGAATACTGATGTGATAAGAGTGGAGGGGAGAGAGAAAAGACCATGAGAGAAAGGATGCGAGTCAGAGATAGGAGAGGACTATTGATCGGATATTTAAATTCTTGGTGAGTGTAGCTGTCGGGGAAGCAAGTATACGGAAGGGAGGTCTACGTGTGGTAATTGCGAGCAAAAAAGTTGATAGAGTAGAAGTTGAGGTTACATTATTTGGTTTCACTGTAAAATGGTGGGACATAGTTACTAGTTTAGTAGCTCGAGTAAATTTATGCATAGGGGGCACCAGTGAGCTACGTTCATCGGAGCAGTAGCCGTGAAAGTATTTGTAGAAGAGACACGGGGAAGCCACATTAGGCTGGTGAGAAAGTGACTGCATCCGAGCTACTTACAGATTCTCCGTTAAATTTTTTCAAGATCCTCCAGATGAATAGCAGCGTCACCCGACCAGATGTGGCAGCAGCATTCAATATATATATACTATAGTCATCCGCAGACAGATCTGTTTCGCTGTATCACAGCTCATCAGTATGGTTAGACTCCGATTGCTTTTTTACGCAAGATTGAAACCCAACCGAATTGGCGTCAGTCGGCGATTCTACCTCTGGGCTACGAGCGTGTATATATATAATCATTTGTATGTGTGTGTGTGAGCGTGTGTAGCCGTCTCTATCGTTTCTATCTCTTGAAATATATAAGTACTTGTACATATTTATTCTCTTCTATTCTGTTTATTTTTTATTGACTTTATAATCGATAGAACCACGTCTGCTGGTCAAAATATATGTTCAAAGACAATCTGAAATTATATTAAAATACAAAATATAAGACGATTATTTTTTCTAGTGTTTTAAGTTTCTTTCTGCTTTTTTTTTCTTTACAACCGGGAGAATGTGCAAATATTGCGCACTCAAACAAGTTTGCTTTTCAAATCGATCCCGTATTTCATCCAGTAACATTGAATACGGCTATATGATCAGACTCTATTATATGATCTCCGAAGCTGTCTAATTCCAATTAATAATGTACATTCATTGTTTAGTTTACTTTGCAATGTTAGGTTTCTACTATTCTGATGAGAGTCTTTTTCTGTGTCGTGTTCCTTCAGGATGTGCACGCTCGTCACTTATCAAAATATTCTGTCCCTTACACTCGTCAGCAGATTTATGCATTTTCCATGTCCCTCTCCCAAACATTTTGCTATCCATTTACAGGATGATTTCAAATGGATTTTGCGCTGCTTACTGCAGTTTCTTTTCCGCCTTGTAAGAGTTTTGTGGCGCAGTGGATATCGGCTCGCAACGAGAAATCGGGGAACCGAGTTCGAATTCCAGTTGAATTCCTTGCATTCACTTACGTGCAAATACCCTTGGGAAAGGTATTAATCCGTCTCTTCCCTCCAGTTATGGGTTAAATAATAGAACAGATTGGGTTCTATAGCCTTGGTCGGCAACCAGTCTACTGCAGAATGCAATAGCAACCTACTGCGGGATAATCATCTGCACAGTCAGTCATGTCCCATTCGAGACATGATCGCCCAAGCGTGTATTGAGCATGGCACTTAACTGACTGAAGTGTCAAATGGCTTCTTTCCTCATTTCGTGCCCTAGAAAATATCAGATGTTTTTACTCAATATGTGCATGCGTCCTTTTTGTTACAATTTCCCTTAAGAGTTCCTGCTTTTTTACAGCATGAACTCCTTCTGTCGAACCATATTTTCTTACCTCATCACTGTCCAGCATTTATTGTACGTGAAGACCGATATTACATGACATTTCTTTACTCATTCTAATGATATTCTCCTGTTTCTTAATAATCATTTGGAATACATTTTTTGCTATTCTAATCCGTCTCTTGATATTGTTTTCACATTCCCTATCCCTATTTAAAACAATTCCTGTTTATTTAAAATTATTTAACTGATTGATGTTGACATCCCGAATTACAAGTACCTATCCTGGGCGTTTTCTCATGCAGACAAACATGTATTCTAATTTAACACCGTGGATCGACTCTACTTCCTATCGTTTTTCTTACAGCCTTGTCTAGGTGAAGTATAACTAACTAAATTTGCGATTCATAAATATATTAACTACTGCATTAAATTAACTTTAGTGAAACATGGGAATGTGTTTTTAGGTCCTTCTTAGAACTTTCTAACTTCTTGTCAAGATGCAATGGATTCTCTTTCTAGCTTCATTGTTCGTGCGTTTATACATTTCATTCTTGTCATCTTGTACTTTTTTGTATATTGTAAATTCAATGATGTTCATTTGATTTATATCATCACACCACAGCTATATTTTGTGTTCTGCTTCTGGTACCGCTGAGCACACATTCTAGAACAACCATCATGGATCCTAGTCTTGTTGACCTTCTGATGTGACACCGAGTAGAAAAATACATGAGATATATCTTAGAATAAACTTATTCCATATTGCGGTAACTATACATAATCTCAAATCGTTCCTGATAAACATGACATTAGATTCAGATATCTGTTCTATCATCCGCGTTAAAAATATGCTACACTAAATTTAACAAATCAAATAAGCAATAAAACATTATGGTGCGAAATTATTTCGTATGCAGATAATTTTATGTTTTTCTTCCTCGTGACATATATTTCCTATCAGTTTTTTTACTTTGTTTAGTTGTTTGTAAGATAAACCACAAGAAAAGATATCTTCTAAATAAAGTAAACAGAAAATTAGTAACAAAGCCTGCATAACAACTATTTTAATATATATGTACTATACTCGAAATTAAATTATGATTGCTATATAGAAACGTTTTCTTGCGAGACATGTTATTTGTACTAAAATTGATTACATGGAAAGATATCTATAAATTTCATTTTCTCTCTCTCTCTCTCTCTCTCGCTATATATATATATACGGGAGAGCCAATGGAAACCCGTGAAGAGGGAGAGAATGATCTAAACATGTTATCTAATTTATATATACTATCAATTAGACATATCTACATATGTATAGATATATCTATATATTTGGTCATCCGCAGACAGATCTGTTTCGCTGTATCAATGTTCATCAGTACGGTTAGACATCCAATTGCTTTTTAACCCAAGATTGAAACCCGACCGAATTGGCGTCAGTCGCCGATTCGACCTCTGAGCTATGGGCGCTCAGCAGAAGGAGACAGACTTTTTAGCATATAATATATCATACACTAGTAGCCAGATTGCTCTAATTCATTACTGAATGAGCGATGCGCAGATGCTAGAGTAGTTACTGTTTTTTCAAAGTCTACCATTATTCCAGAGTGCTCAATCATATATATCAATATATGTGTATGTGTAAATGTGTGTGTTTTGTGTATGTGGTTTTTATTCTCAATATATGTATGTAGATATATATTTTACACTCAATATATGTATATAAGTATTTTTATTTATATTTTTTTCAATATATATATATAGATATATATACATATATATATTTATTCTCAATGTGTATAAATATAGATTTTTTCTTCTCAATATATTTTTCTCAATACATATATTTTTTCTCAATATATATATATATATATATATATATATATATATATATATAAGCTTCAATCCCATCATTTCTCCAGACACACACGGTAGAGTTACAGCCTTGTATAAACAACTGAATTCCGCCATATCTTAAAGGCAACAACTCCAAAAGATATTACTGTAGCTTTGCTTGATTCTTAAAACGTGTCTCTTTCAGGAACAATTAAGATAATTAATGATTGCGTCTACAAACACCTGTCATTCCTTCCTCCAAAAATTTTGTCTAGTAACTCTTTACAAGCTACTCATCACCTGTAACGTGAAAGCCCCTTTTTATGATGTTATCATGTCAACAATTACATATAAACTAATGGCGTCGCATGAGAAAGCCTTTATAGCCTGCTATCTTTAACTTTTACATGGCTTTTATTGAATAGAACGTTTCTAAAACGAATTAGAAAACAGGAATCTTCACAAGGTACGTAGAAAACAAAATTTTAAATCTAAAATCAACTTTTGAAAAAAAACTCAACATTAAAATTATCTATTAACTCATGTTTATTAAAGCCTTGCATTGCTTGATGTTCATATATAATTAAATAAATGTATTTAAGAATTGCCTGTGTAAATCCCTCACTATTACGAATTCTTGTCTTGTAAAATATAGTTTTGCACATTCAAAATAGCAGTATTAACAAACCTCTTAGATAGAGCACACCCATATTGCTCTTCACAAATAATATTTATGAGCGAACTAAACCATATAAACAATGTTCAACATTAATATTTCCAAATACATAACTGATAAACAAATAAAATTATTCTTACACAAATACACTAGATGAGTAATAAAAATAACTTACAAAAAAACATCAACATATTTTACTGCAACCAGATGCACTATAATTATAAGCAAGATGAATTCGTTATTCGAAGAATTATTAAACACTAGTTTTCTGTCGTAATTTGCGAAAACATGTAAAATTTATTATATATTACAGAAAATGGAAGACACCAAGTCTTATTGTAACTAATCGAAATAATCTCATCAAATCTAGAAATGACCAATAGAGTGTATCAAGTTCACTTCCCAGTACAAGACTGTTTCTTGTCACACCTTACTTACCTATATCGGACATACTCCTAACTCCTTGGATAGACGTCTCAGGTTCCATTATATTAAATATATATGCTATAAAAACAACTCTTGACCTATAGTTTACAAGAATCCATAAGTAAAATTCTGGTCGAAAACACAACAATTCTATATAACTCACATTATCATAAGTCTCTCGCTATTACAGATATGCACACTTGATATCAAACATTTCTCTCCAAGTAACAATCTCTCATGCTTAACAGTAGAATTTGGGTGTTAATATATTTTTTGAAAATAGAAAGTTGCTAAAGCGAATTCCAGCTGCGTTCAACACGTGAAGCCCATAATGAACCATACAAAATAAATTACAAAGTTTCCTGAGAATATGAGAAAAATAACAATGATTCCTCAAAATACGAAGAAAAAATAACAACACGGTAGACTAGACTGTCTTAACCATAGAAGTAACTGGTCAGTGTCAAATTAGCACATTGAAAACTATATATCACCATGACAAATAATTACCAATTGCAATTATATATATATATATATATATATATATATATATATATATATATATATATATATATAGTCATCCGTAGACAGATCTGTTTCGCTATATTACAGCTCACCAGTACGGATTAGACTCAGGTCGCTTCCTAACCCAAGATGGAAACCCGAGTGAATTGGCGTCAGTCGGCGATTCTACCCCTAGGCCACGAGCGTTCAGTAGAAGAAGGCAGGCTTTTTAGCGCGTATAAACATGCCCAATAGCTAGAGTGCTCCAATTCATTATCGAATGAGCGGTGCGTAAAATGCCGGAGTAGCTACTGTTTACAAAGTCTACCACTCTTCCAGAGTGCTCAATCAGGGTGTGAGAGCGTAAACACTATATATATATATATATATATATATATATATATATATAGTAACTGTATTCAAACGTGAATTAGGAACGAAGAAAAATTTACAACGTCCAAAACACTAATTTAAATCAGTGCTCGATATATAATATAGAGCTGTATATATTTATTATAAATGATATTTTAGAATATGTACAATTTTATTTATATATATCCACTACAAATTGTACGTTTTGTTTCGATATTTGACTTCCAATGTCTCATCAGGTGGTGTGGAAGGGAATGGAAGACCTTTACTTATATTTGGGGAGTTGTGTGTGGGATGTTGGCGGGGGTTAGCGATAAGGGAAGAAGTCTTGTAAATTGTCCGTTAGAATTTAACGGAAAATTTAACGGACAATTTACAATTCCATTACAATTGGAAGTCCAATGTCAAAACAAAATGTATAATTTGAAGTGAATATATATATATATATAAGTTTTTGAAGTGAAGCCGTGCTGGAAATAGTATATCTGTGTAATATTATTCTGGCTGATTAGAGCTCAGACCTTCTATGCCAACTGACGCGGTTATTCTCAGTGTAACTTCGGTATGTCTAGGTAACTTACGGATCAGTCACAGAACTCTATATAGCAGGAGTATATGTATACTCAAGTCGTATCCATTATAGTAGAAAAAGGGGAGATCCCACAACACCAAACAAATTTTTTAAAAAATCATGTCATTTAGGAAGATAAATGCTTTATATAAATAATATATTGCAAGAAGGATCGACAGGTAAAGACGAGATACTTTACAAAATCATCATCGGACATAAAGAATCCACGGGTAACTGACGCAGTAAAACCGATATAATACAAATAAATAACAGCTCTTATGAAAGCCTAATTAGACGATTTGTATTCCAAATCTCACAGGAAAACAGAAAATGCCCCAAAACATTGAATAAGAAAGTCTTTAAGAATGTAGTTTTCGGTGGTCCTATAATTAAGCACACACTCACTTTTTCCCTAGAGTATGTATATATATATATATATATATATATATATATATATATATATATATATATATATTACCGGTCATAATTAAGGCCATCCCAGCGTTTTAAAAAATGATGTATATCATATTTTTTGTATATATTGCCAAATGAATAATTTTAAATGAAAATAGAATGGTTCTTTTGTTAGTACTGCACAATAACATTTGTATCAAATGAATTTATAAATATTTAATAATTACCTATATTGCAGTTTCATCAATGAAACCATGAAGAAAATTTAGGGTGATTCGAACGAGTTCATCTTCGCTTCCTTGCCTTGTAAGATTTTGCAAAGTAATAATTACAAAAGAACTATACAATTTTTATTTCGAATTATCAACTTGTCAATTAATATTAAATAGTATGAAATACATAATTTCTTTTTAAAAACTGTGTTGGCCTAATAATAATGGCCGGTAATATATATATATATCTGTGTGCGTGTGTGTGTGTGCGTGTGTGTGTGTGAGAGAGAGAGAGAGACAGAGAGAGAGATAGAAGCGAGAGCGTTTGAGAGAGAGAGAGCGAGTGACTATGATAAAGAGCTTTAAATAATACCTGTATTGTACACCTGTCTCATATACCACCGCCACAGTTCTAATATTTTTTTACACTTTAAATCAATTTACGTCTTTTTGCTAAAAGAAGCCGTTTTTGATAAATATCTGCATATAAATAACTCTCAGTGATTATTTGTTAGAAATGAAACATATATAATTACGTCTTTGATATGACATCCCGAGCAAATATTTAAAAAGAAATGCACTTTTTTTGGTTCAAACCGTTCTTTATAAGCGGGTGCGTCTTATCTTAGATAGGTGAATATCGGGTGTGAAGCAGGCAACACCTGGTGATTTTTATTAAATTCCACGACAATGTCCTTGCAAAAATCTAAATCTTTATCAACAATTAAAATTACCCTTTCCTTTGTGTTGTGATGATTTCTAGGTCTTTTTTTTAAAAGGTTATGTCTAAAGAAGTCACAGTGAAAATATGGAAGAGATAACTAATAAAAAATGGTGTGGGAAGTGTAGTGTCGTTTCATCTGATTAATTGCTGCTGGTTCTAATGCTTTTTCTAACTGGCATAATATATTACAGTCAGGTTTGTTATAATGACGCACAAATACCCTTGGAGAAGTTATGACTCTATTGCTTCTGGCTCCAGCTATGAGTTGAATAGAAGTAGCAGTTTAGGCCCTACAGAGTTTGTTTTGAAACAGTTCACCGCATAAAGAGACTGCAACCTACTCTGCATATCCAAAAGAGTCATAATGACACAAACGTGTATTTCTTATGGCAATTAACTTACTCGTATAGATAAAATAATTGAATAGCAGGACAGACAGGGCCCTTGGTTGGCAACCTGTGTACTGCAGAAAGAAACGGCAATATACGGCTGGAAAATATTCAGCTTCGTTAGTCATTAATTGAAAGCGATATGATCGTAAAAGTACGTATCACGTATGGAACTTAACTGACTTATATCGTGGAAGGCATCTTTTAAGGGTACAGAATTTAATATTTGTAAAATAAATATGGCAAGAATATTTGAACTTCAAATAGAATCAGCTTACAAAATATGATGTCGTTATCTCGTAATTTCAATTTTTTTTCTATCTTACATCTGATTAATATTCTGTTATGGTTTTTCTTTTTTTATTCTTGTAAGCATAATCGTGAACTGAACATGCAAGCAAAGATGAGGTGTTGGAAAGAATGGCAACCAAAAGGAAATTAATACCGAGCATCAGGAAGAGACAACTGAACTTCCTGGGACACGCAATGAGGAAGGAGAGCTTGGAGAATCTGATACTGACTGGCCAGGTAGAGGGAAAGAGAGACAGAGGAAGGCAGCGGATAACATATTTGCAGAGCCTGATCAGGTGGATGACTAAACGGGGGTTGCCAGGAGTAACAGGAGTAAACATACTAAGGGTCACAAGGGTTAGAGAGACGTGGAGGGCCATGATCGCCTACGTCCTGAAGGGACAGGGCACATAGAAGAAGAAGAAGAAGAAGAAGAAGAAGCATGCATAATTATTTTTATGCGATCAATTTAATATAAGCATAGAGCCACACAGGTATTTATTGAAATACTGAAAGTTAGTTAAACAAATTAAAGGTCGTTTTTAAATGTATTAAAATTTCTGTTTGTTTGTCAATACGTGCAAAGTTCGAAGTTCAAATTTTAGATTCATTAAAAAAAAACATTCATAATTCCGACCATCGAACGACCAAATATGTGCAGCAATTAATAATATAAATATGACATCAATAGTGGAGTGTCACGAGATGGTAAAATGTAATATTTGAAAACAATATGCTGATTTTTATTATCTTATACTCAATTATAGCACGGGTATAGATAAAGGTGAGATAAATAAAAAAAAATGTTTTTACATATTCTCTGATTTAATGATAAAGTGTGAAGAAAAAAAAGTAGAAGAAATTGTGATAATACAAGATGCGAAACACAGACATTGTTGCTGATATAAAATCATGTTAATGTTAAAAAGATAAAAATCATTCTGAAGAAGCTAGACAAATAACATCTGATCTCATTTAAACACACGCAGAGTCATACCAAAACCAATCCTAACATACTTGTTGACATCGAAAATATGATAGCATCATGTACACTAGCGGCAATAATTATAAGGCTGTCCCAGTGTTAAAAAAGGATGTATTTCATATTATGGTTTTAGTATTTATTGCCAAGTGAATAATTATACGTGAAAATAGATTGGTTCTTTTGTTAATACTGCACGATAAAATGTGCTTCAAATGAATTTATAAATATTTAATAATTACCGATATTGCAGTTTCATCGATGAAAGAATTAAGAAAATTTAGGGTGATTCCCACGAGTTCATCTTTGCTTGACTTGTAAAATTTTGCACAGTAATAATAACAAAAGATACTTTATTTTAAAAAACTAGCGTGGTCTGATAATTATATATATATATATATATACACTATAGTCGTCCGCAGACAGATCTGTTTCGCTGTATTACAGCTCATCAGGACGGCTTAGACTCCGTTCGCTTCCTAACCCAGGCTTGAAACCCGACCGACTGGGCGTCAGTCGGCGATTCTAACCCTAGGCCACTAGCGTCCGGCAGAAGAAGACAGGCTTTTTAGCGCGTATAAACACGGCCAATAGCTAGTCTGCTCCAATTCATTATCGAATGAGCGATGCGTATATACCGGGGTAGCTACTGTTTACAAAGCCTATATACAAAGATTATATATATATATATATATATATATATATATATATCCGAGTGAGTATAGAATGAGGAGAGAAAAAAGAAAAATATTTTTCGTCCAAAACATTAATTTAAAACAGTGCTCGATATATGGTGTCTAGAGCAGTGAATATTTATTATAAATTATGTTTTAGAACATGTACATAATTTCTTCTATATATGTCCTCTTCCCTACAATCATATGGTTGTTTAAATCCAAACACTGAAACAACCATATGATTGTAGGGAAGAGGGCATATATAGAAGAAATTATGTACATGTTCTAAAACATAATTTATAATAAATAAATAAATATATATATATATATATATATTCTATGGGGTGCAATGGATAAATTGTCGCTGTTTGCCTTGTAAAGTTTTGCAAAGTAATAACAAAAGAACCATTCTATTTTAATTTAGAATTATCCACTTCTCAATAAATACTAAAAATAGTATGAAATCCATAATTTCTTATAAAAAACTGGGGTCACCTAATAATTATGGCCGGTAATGTACATGCATAAATAGAAACTGTAAATAATAGAAGCATTTTTACTTAAAAACAAAACAACACCTAGAATACCAACTATGAACACTGTAACAACGTGTTCAAGACATAACTGTGTAGACACTACTGTACAAACATGCATATCACTACATACGTTTTGTTATACGTAAAATAAAATCCATTCGGTAATGGCTGAAAGTATAACCGAAAGCGCTCGGATAAATAAAACATTCAGACAATTTTCATATAATTTATGTCCCCACCGCCATTAAAAGACTTAAAATCACATAAAAAATTAAATTAAAAAAACTTAACCTTAAGAACCTGTCTGCCATGTTTAATGAAACCTGCACTGCAAATGACTATTTACGCTCTCAAACCTTGCTTGTGTACTCTGGAAGAATGGTAGACTTTGAAAAACAGTAGCTACTCTATCATCTACTCATCGTTCATTCAGTAATGAATTAGAACACACTAACTTCTGGCGTATGAATACATGGTAAACCACACGCTAACAGTCTGCATCTTTCTCCTGAGCGCCCATAGCTCAGCGGTAAAATAGCCGACCGACACCAATTCGGTCAGGTTTCAATCCTGAGTGGAAAGTAATCGGATGTTTAACTGTACTGATGAGCTGTGATACAGCGAAACAGATCTGACTGCAGATGACTATTTATGCTCTCACACCTTGATTGAGCATTCTGGAAAATGGTAGACTTTGAAAAACAGTAGCTACTCTAGTATCTACGCATCGTTCATTCAGTAATTAATTATAACAATCTCATTACTGACGTATGAATACATGATATATCACACGCTAAAAAATCTGCCTCGTCTAACCGAGCGCCTATAGCTCAGAGGTTGAATTATCGACTGACGCCAATTCGGTCGGGTTTCAATCCTGCGTAAAAATTAATCGGATGTCTAACCGTAGTGATCCGCTGTGATACAAAGAAATTGAGCTGTCTGCGTATGACTGTATATATTTGGGCAGCAAATCTTTTACACAAATAAACGCACCTAAAAAAGACGCTAATTTATTAAAATTTATTTCTTCTTGTTTTTAAATAAATTCTTTCTTTTCTGTTTATAAATGTGTAAAAGTTATCCAATTATGTCCAAATGTCCTATATATCTAATTATTTTAGGCCTTTCTGTTAGAAATTATCAAGGAAGTTTTTGATTTTTCTTTTTCACATGAATTTTAACATTTTTATTATTATTATGTATTTATAGTGGGAGGTGAATA
>JBBBDQ010000501.1:2632500-2712500 GCA_037127315.1 Ascarosepion bandense | reverse complement strand
AAAACGCTAAATAAATTATATAAAGAAAAATACTTTTACCAAACATCAATAACAACTTCATTAACCTATCGGATTACCAACTCACCCCAGATGAAATAGAATTCCTTAATCTCGGAGCAAATTTTCATGTCGCACAGAATCAACATAATAAAGAAATATTCCAAATGCTGGAGAATTTTTGTCTTAATTTTTTCTGAAATTAAAGCCAAAATACGATGTTTAGAAAGGCTCATGATTAAACATAATAGACATTCAATGTTTGTTATATTTAACAATATATGTTTAGAAAATTATTTGCTGCCTGGATGCACTATATATATATATATATATATATATATATATATATATATACCCTCTGTATTATAATAAAGACCGTTGTGTATTTGTGTATGCATATACTTTCCTCCTGTCACGATCGGAGTTTCGATATTCAACAAACCTACCAAAAGAACTTGCTAGAAAATTCTTTCTTAGAAGATTTTTTTTTAATCATATCACCCCGAGCAAGGCTGTAACGCCACTGATGTGCAGGGAGCTACGTAAGAGTGAAAAGATTGGAAAAAAAAGCCGGAAACCACATCCTGAACAGGGAACAAGGGATGAGCCTCTACACCAGTACAATAGACGTGGGTGGAGTGTGAACCGGGCGATAGTTTAGTCTATCTACTCCAATTATTTTGCTTTGATAAATTTATTAAAACAAATATATTCACAAAGATTTTATTGTTCTGAATTGTATAAAAGGCGGGAAAATAGAATTGAATAACATATTAAACAAACGCAAATTACATGATATCAAGAAAAAAAATAAGGATCACGCTACAGATTAAATATCATTATACACGAGTCTGCAGTTTGTTTGAAATGTTTCCCCAAAAAGAAGAGCATGCAATTATATATCTGGCACATACTGATCAATAAGAATTAATTGTCTACTATTCTGTATAGATGTAGGGATAAGAAAATCAACTGTCTTCTTCACTTTTACGAAAATTCACAACGAGGTGGAAAATCCTGGTTTTTCCGAAATAAAAAAAGGATTGACCATGTGCTTAAAGAAAAAGTTCAAACCAGATTTCGCAAATAGGTGTTAAATTGATTTTTGACCAATGGGAGCGACTTGCAAGACCAAAATGACTTCACGAGTAAGTGCAAAAAAAAAAATAGATTAAAATAAAAGAACTTCTCCAGGATTAGTCAGTCAGAGAGAATCAGATGGGAGCCCCGAGACGAAACAACTAAAATGTAACTTCAAATTTAAATCGACTCGGAGATAAAGTCAGGTTGCACCTTGTTCTCTTTCTCCTTAACTTTTTCAATAATTACTACAACGAACATTTTTTCTACATTTCTTGATACCCATATCTTTATCTTTGAACACGAACTTAACTTCTTAATAATGTTTCTAATTGAACATTAATTTCTACAACTTGTGTTATTGTTTCCTTTTAAGAAATTTATATTTTAACATGAATATAATATTTTATTCTTACATTATTCTTCACTGTTCCACACATTCTATCTTGCCGACAACCAACATTCTGTTAATTCTGATGATGATAATTCTACATAAAGCTGTGGAGAGTTCGGTTATATCTGACACAAGGCCGAATCAAAGAAACATTTACCATCTCACAACGCTACGGAGATAATTTGATTTGCGTAGGATGAAAAATCTACAAGTCATAGCTTTGAGTTCTACTTCGCTTATAATGTATTCTTCATGTTTGTCTTGTCTTCTTTTACTTCTTTTAATAAAGTAGCCATTTTATTTTTTCCCGTTTTTCTAGTCTTCGTATGTAAAACACTTGAAAACCATTTGAAGGTCTGTTGTTAGAAGAAATGAGCCTGTTTGATTCTTTCAATATACACTGCATTTAATGAGAAATACTTTGAAAGAGTGAATATTTTACACACAATAAATATTGAAATATGGGCTGCACTTGGCATTAATAAATATGAATAAAATTTGATTAACGAAACTACAAAAAAGAGGCAACTCAATGCATAGCAATAATAACATATATAATTCAATATTCTTCTAATAAGAGGTTGTAAAGCTATATTGACAAAACTTGCAAATTTATTTATCGTCTCCATTCAAAATTGACAGATAGCATGTTTTAGTCCTACGCCGTAATAAATTCTAAAATGAAACGAGTTTTGTTATTAATTTTCAAGTAATGTTCTTTATTTACTTTTCTTAATTTTTTCTTTCAACGTTCCAGACCGTTCCAGGATATTCTTGGAGCGTTACAGTCAATAGCGTGAAATTGGAATACTGAATTAACATTTGAAAATTTCCTGGAAAGATTTTTCGATTTTAGGGTTCGTTCAAGTACTTGTTTTTATCATGACTTCACGCTACTTTCTTTAACCGCCGAAGATTTATCGATGCACAATTGTTATGTTGAGTAATAACAATAAAAAAAAGACAGGTTTAATAATCAATATTAAAATCATACATAGAGGAATTAAAAAAATACTAAGCAAAACTGTTATTACTGCTACAACTACAAATAATGATATGGAATAAAAGAACCATTGCAAGAATACTCTCTATTTTAATAAATCTTTGATATATATATATATATATATATATATATATATATATATATATATATATATTATTGTCATCCGCAGACAGATCTGTTTCGCTGTATCACAGCTCATCAGTACGGTTAGACTGCGATTGCTACACAACCCAGGCTCGAAACCCGACCGATTTGGCGTCAGTCGGCGACTCTACGTGGCGTTCGGCGGAAGAAAGCCGTCTTTTTAGCGCATATCATATTACGCGCCCAATAGCTAGAGTGGTCAAATTCATTTTTACTGAATGAGCGATGCGTACACGCTAGAGTGGCTACTGTTTTTCAAAGTCTACCTTTCTTCTAGAGTGCTCGATCAGGTTATGAGAGCGTATACACACACACACACACACACACACACACACATATATATATATATATATATATATATATATATATATATACTAAAAGGCCTGCCTTCTTCTACCGGACGTTCGTGTCCCAGATTTACAATCGCCGACTGACGCCGATTCGGTCGGGTTTCAATCCTGGGTTAGGAAGCGATCGGAGTCTAACCGTACTGATCAGCTGTGATACAGCAAAACAGATCTGTCTGCGGATGAGTATATATATATATATATATATATATATAGGGTTGTTCCAACGAGAGAAATTGATATAGAATAAAAAGTGCGAGAAGTTAGATAACCATAAAAAAAATTCAAATTCCTCACAGATAAAGAAGGCGCCAGAAAAAAAAAAATTAACGTTTGTCACTTAACTGGCTGTCTTTTGAATGTGGCCTACGAAATTCTGTGATTGGAAAAGTACATGGCTTACCTTGAAAAGCATATTGTAAGGAACAATTATAACTGTCTGGTAGGAGCTAGGATTAGAGTTACTGTTTAGGGTTAGGTTTAGGGAAACTAATTAGTTTCAATATTCAGCCGAAAACTTATATCTATAAAAACACTCTTACGGAAGTATGACATATTCAAACAGGGTAGGCCACATACTTTACAAGAAAGAAAGAGTTAGGCTACGAACTATATCGGCACCACACTTTAATTCGCTCGAAGCTACTTTTAAACATCTATCTGAGAAAGCAGTTGTCTACAGCTCGCCGTTCAGATATTATATTTCTGAACTTGTAGTGCACCTTTCACAAAATCCGCATGAAATATTACACCTGATGAGATTATGTAAAAAACATGACTCAAGCATCCAGGTTAATGCTTTGGTCTTTTAGTAAGTTACGGTGATGTGCGAAACAGCCACTAGTGCAACCTAAGTTATTTTCAATTTATTTATCTTATATAGTCAATTTGTTGTAAATGATACGTACACTGATGTAGTTGATGTATTTGCTAATTCCACAACCTGACTCTGTCTAGAAAATAAAGAAAAATTATACTGGTTGGAAGCAACCACAGGAAGGTATTTCAAACAAGGCCATATGCAAACCAAGTTCTCAATTCTCGTCTTGAACACTGAGTATTTCAAATAGATCCAAATGCAAAACAAATTATCGTCTTGAACTCTGAACGTTATTCTCACACGAACGACCGCCCAAAAGAAAAACTCCTCCTCAAATGAGCATACCATGTTTTATACACTCGACCTAGCTACCAATCAGCCAATGAACGCGCAGAACCAATCAATATAAACGGTTACAAGCGACACCAATACTACGCCCACGAAGTGCTGTCCGACTCTCCATCCGACTAAAGATCGACAAGTCGCCGTCTTCACACTCTCCTGCAGAACATACACCCGACTATGGCCATTTTCTTGGCCAAAGTAAATCACGGTTTCAACTTCTTACGAAGGAAATATGGTAAGTGATATAGCTAGGAAAGAAACTAGAGAATTTAAGATAACAAAACGCCAACCATCTACTAAAGTGCCTCAAGTACCCCACGTGTTTCTTTCCCTTATCTCTCCTTCCTCTATCCGACCCATGAGTATCAGATACTCCAAGCACTACTTTCTCACTACTTGTCCCAGAAACTTGAGCTCTCTTTTTCTGAAGTTAAATAAAATTTTAATTTTCGTGCCCATTCTCTCCAAAACCTCTTTTTGATCATATGTTTTGTACATGGTATACTCAACATCCTTCTGTAGAACAACACTTCAAAACTTTGCTTCATCTTTGATGAGATTGTTCAGCATTCGCTGCTATACCGATCCAGAGACATTACATAACAATCCAGTGCACTCCTCCTGTCTCTCAATACTTTATTCAGCTTCTGAAATGCATCATTGTCATACCAATATACCTTCGGCTTTTAGCATCGCCATTTCCCTCCTACTCTGCTTATTTGTTTACGAAAGAAAAAAAATGTTATAATAAAACAAGGAAAATAGTACTGAATTGTTATGTACTATCCGACTTTTTATAAGCGAATCTCCCTGAGAGCAATACACTGCGCCTCTTCGGCCTTACTCTGCCTTCCTATCAAAAGTGGAAACCTTACACCGAGTCAACAGCTAAATCCACTGCTAGGAAGGTAGGATCACTGTGTCGGCCAGGATGTTTTTTTCTGCCTGAATCCATCTTACACATATACAAATTAACCATCGGTTCTGCTATCATATATGGTCAGGCAACCCCGATGTCCATCTCAGTGTTCTTGACAGGCTCCAAAAGTGAATCAGTAATATGATAGGTACCAACTTGACTTCACCCACATTCTCACCGACAGGAATTTGCTTACCTCTGTCTGTTCTATAAAAACTTTCGTGGCTTTTGCTTCGACGAATCTAAGTCACTGGTATCCCTGCCACATGAGTTTACTCGTGCAACCAGACTAGCAACTGGGTCCCACCCATTCACAGTTAGATCAACCAAATGCAGCCAACAATTCTACTGCATCAGCTTCTTTTCTTACACTTCCCGCCTGTGAAATTCTCTTCCATATTCTTGCTTGCTTGACGGCTACAACCTCCAGGAATTTAAATGCCATGTCAATACTCATCTCTTATCCACTTGACTCTAGTTCTTTCTACATCACCCTCTATATATTTTCCTTTCTTTCTACTTTTGCAACTGTCATCACACCTGTGTTTGCATCTTTCTCTTGCTTCCTTCTCTGACACCCCCTGTAGCTGGTCCGTCTTTATCTTTATTCGCCTCCTATCTAATCTGTTTCTCTTTTGTATCCCTTTGCATGTTGGTGTTACCGTCCTGGATGAGATGAAACGATTAATATATATATATATATATATATATATATATATATATATATATATATATATTATTTCAGATATTTTAATCCAAGCGAAAAAAGCAGGAAGGTAAATTCCAAAAACCCGATCCTAATTAATATTAAAAAATTTATTTTGATATTAAGAAATGATACAGGAAGAGATTGTTGGATGATCATTTCGATATCCGTGGGGATTTTCATATCGAAATGATCATCCAACATCATTGAATTAATCCGACATCATTGAATTAATCCTCTTTTAATTTATATATATATATATATATATATATATATAATCGTTTGACGCCAAGCAAGATAATGCTGCCATTGGCGCTCTGTGGGTTACAATAAAAGGAGACAGATGAGAGAAAAGCAAATGGTATCGGGTATGTTATTGAAAGGATAAGACAGTCAGGCTGAAAGAAGATGGGAATTGACGTTGCATTTAAAGTTTTAGAGATTGTTGTTATTGTTATGGGGAAACACACCTTTTCCTCAGATAATGGACTTTCCCTACTATATTAATAAGAGTTAACAGGAAAGTAACGGGAGAATCTGTTTGGAAGTTCTTAAGAGTTCTTAAAAGTTCTAGAGAGTTCTTTAAAGTTCTATTGGAGTTTAGTAGAACTACTAGTTGATATTAATCGGCGGTTAGCCGATTACTAAGGAGTCTGCTTTCAGTGAAAAATTACCAGGTTCCTAATATTTAGGGTGCATTAACAACCGACATAGCACGATTATAATCTTCAGTGCAAAAACTGCTCCACAACAGTTATGAGGGAAGTATGGGAAATGAAGTTCCATAGGCGAGAAATGCGAGAAAATAAACTTTTGCAGTAGAATTGGCAATTCCATTTGCCTATTTTCGACTGTAAAAGGATTGAACTCATTTGCCAATCTAGCTGTACGGGTAAACTGATAAAGGAATATTTCAGTGAATGTTTGACAGTCCCCTCATAGACGAAGTAAAAAGATACCGATACTACAATGGACGAGACATGTAAGCAAAGTCTATGTTCTAGAGATGATAGCAAGAATATCGACTGTTATACACAACATCGGGTAGAGGCAGAGGAAATCACAGTGGCATAAAATGAGAAAAAATGGATTGGGAAATCTGATTCTGAACAGGACAGATTGAATGTAACCGAGCCAGAAGAAAGCCATGCACAACCTACCTGGCGAGGATGAGCGAATCGATGGCGGAACATGTTTCGAGAAAGAAAGAAAAAGTCAAAATATATTAAGACCCACAAAAGACAGAAAATTGTGGGCCGTCATTATCGACAACTTTCTGTAGAGACACGTCACGTAGAATGATTTCAAAAACGTAGCGCTCTACTAGTAAAACAATGGCATTTTCTTCCCTACATGTTCGGGTCACTCACCATAGAGCAATATCGATCATTCAGCACTTTAATGAACCAGAAAATTTTGCCTACGTATCTGATACCCATAGTTATAAACGGAACAGCTGTAGTAAGCCGTTATGTCACCGCCAAGTGCTTCATATCGAGAAGACAGGAAATGCATTGGAACAATATCAGTGATAGTCAGATCTCAGATTATATGGAAGCACTGAAGAGGAAATTTATATGAACAAATCAGTACATACATTTGTATGGGTGAACAGAATGCAATCAATAATAATATCCAGATCAGTATTTATTCATAGACGAAAAACTTTAGGAAGACTTAATTAACTTTGAATATAAGGCACGAGTTTTCAAACATATTTGAAGTGTTGGATGAGGATAAAAACCACATCCCATTTCTAAGTTCTAATTCCAGTTAAATTTCTTGCATTCACATACACACAAATACCCTTAGGAAAGGTATTAATCCGTCTCTTCCCTCCGATTATGGCTTAAATAACAGAATAGATTGGGTTCTTTAGCCTTGTCTGGCAACCATCCTACCGTAGAAAGCAATGGCAACCTACTGCGGGTTAATATTCTGCCCACTCAGTCATGTAACTTTGGAAACATGATCACCCAAGCGTGTATCAATTATGGCATTTAACTGACTGACTGACTTTTCTAAAATTCATTTTCACCCCAAGCAAGGCAATAAAGCCAAGAAGGTCAAGGGTATTAATAAGAATGAAAGATGAAACATTATTGAAGAGCGATAAGATAAAGAACAAATTACAATAATTAATATTGCATTTGAATCTTTGAAAATCAAAACTGACTGTGAAGCAAGAACCCGGAAGGGAGTTCTATTAATCATAAGTGAGATAGAAGAAAACATTAGCATAGAACGTACGGCTACATATAGCTATAACACCTGTAATATGATGAGGCGTTGCCGCCAATGTAGTACTGCAGTTAAATTAGTAGCGGAAATTTCAGCAAAACAACTACCATGAAAGTATTTATAAAAAAAAGCAAGGGCAAGTTACGTTAGCCGGTGGAGAAGAGTATAAAGCTGATATGTCAGGTCAAAAGTAAAGATATCGAAGCATCATTACTGGATATAATCATGGGTCTCTAAGTAGATAATTGTTGCGGTTTCCGGATGAGAAACCGCACAAAAAAATAAACAACAAAACAGATATTTGAGTGAGAAAAATAGGTTATATTAAACGTAAAAATACAAACTGGAACGCAGGTTAAAAATCAAAGGAATACGAAGTAAAGCCGTGCTGGAATAAGTATGTCAGAGTAATTCTATTCGGGTTGAGTGGAGCTCAGAGCTACTATATCTACTAACGCGATATTCTCTGGGTAACTTCGGTATCTCTCGGTAACTTACGAATCAGTCGATAGCTCTTACTGTTTTGACGTATCGCAATATGGCAGGAGTATATATATATATATATATATATATATATATATATATATATATATATATTCATATCTCAAAACCAGACGAGATATGGCAGAAAAATATTAAGCATGGATGAATGTTACACATATAAATATGTCAGACAGATTCAGGAAAAACAAAATGTCTAGCTCAACAGAAAAAATAACTTTAGTAGCAGCAGACCTAAGAAATGATTGACTATAACTTTTCCACTTCATGTTAGACTGCGACTTCAAAATAAGTTATTCTGTTAGAGGTTAGCATTGACCATTCAGATGGAAAGCAGAAATGGTTCCCTTTTACGAAAAATAGAGAGCAGTTTCATTTAGGAGGCGTCAAATTTAACAAATTATTCGTTGTCCGAATATCCACCCGAATGTAAGTCATATTTTTACATCCGCAGCTAATTCGACCTCATCAAAGCCATCTAACTTACTATTAAAATAATAGTAAATAGTTTTGTCATCAGCCCAGAATCTGTAATGTGATCGATCCCGACCCGACGGGATGTGGCTTCCCTCTGTCTCTTTTACAAATATTTTAATGGCTTCTCTTCCGACGAGCTTAGGTCACTGGTGCCCCCTCCACAATAATTTACTCGAGCAACGAGAATGGCAAAAAGGTCCCACCCTTTTACCGTTAAATCTACCAAATGCAGCCGACACTTCTACACTAGGAGCTTCTTTACTCGTACTGCCTGCCTGAGAAACTCCCTTCCGTAAACTTGCTTTACTGACGGCTAGAACCTCCAGGAATTTAAATGCAATATCAATTCCCATCTCTTATCCACTTGATTCTAGTCCTTCCCTTGCATAATCCCGTGTATCTTGTTCTCTTCCTTTCTCACTCTACCTTCGCAACTGTCATCACACCGGTATTCCTATCCTTATCTTGCTCTTTCTCGGACACCCCCTGTGACTGTTTCATCTTTCACTTCGCTCTCCTTATGTTTAACCTTTTACTCTCTTATGTAACACCCTGCGCATCAGTGGCAGTACCGCTTTGTTTGAGGTGAAAAGATTAAATAAAGCTGTCAAGTTGAGAACTGATACCATGAGTAAGGTCATTTATAAAAATTAGAAACACTGCAGATTTAAGAATGCAGTCCTGGGTGATGCCTACATTAATACGAAATGATCAATAAGAGCGACTGTTCAAGACAATTTTCGGTTAGATAAGGACTGAATGGGATGTGCGTTTTGGTACAGTGGATATCGGCTCGGAACGAGAAACCGGGGAGCAGGGTTCGAATTCCAGTTGAATCCATTGTATTCACTTACGCGCAAATAACCTTGGGAAAGGTATTAATCCGTCTCTTCTTTCCAGTTATGGGTTAAATAATAGGACAGATTGGTTTCTATAGCCTTGGTCGGCAACCAGTCTACCGCAGAAAGCAATGGCAATCTACTGCGGGATAATCTTCTGCTCAGTCAGTCATGTCTCTTTCGAGACATGATCGCCCAAGCGTGTATCACGTATGGCACTTAACTGACTGAAGGACTAAATCATTTGAAAATTTCTCCCAAAATACTATAATTTATCAACTAGTGAAAAAGACAAATCCTATCAAATATCTTCGAGATTTCCAAAGCAGCAGTCTGATCTTCACCATTCTTATCTAAAGCTTGACAGAGCCTTTCAGCAATAACCATTAATACGTCAGCAGTTGACGTAAAGAAGCGAAACCCTTATTTTTTATCTGAAAAAAGACCCTGATATTTGAGGGACTTGAAAAATATGTGGTCGAATAGAGAATTTAGTAAATTGCCAAAAAGAGTAAGAAAATTAATACGCCACTAACCGAAGGAGACGGTTTGCTCGTCAGATTGAAACAGCAAGAAGCGGGAAAGCATTTATTGTACGATTTGAAGAGAACAGGAACCAGTTCAGGAGCCGTTACTGGGATAACATCGTCCACATAATTTGATTAGTTGCAGTTTAAAGATGATATCAGAAACACTGATCGGGGTATATTCATGACATCCAATAGAAACTACAGTTCCAACTGAAACGTTATGCAAAGATACACCTCTTTATTTTCTTCTATGTTCCTTGTTTTTTCATTGCCTTCCACGTCTCTTTATCCCTGGTGGCTTCTTAACATGTTTTCTTCTGTTACACTACCAAACCCCAGCACGGCGATCCACCTGCTCAGGCACGTCAATATGTTTCACACTGATTTCCACTGTCTCTCTTTACCACTATCCGGCCTGTGAGTATCAGATTCTCTAAGCCTTCTTTTCTTATTAAATGCCCCAGGAACTTTAGCTGTCTTTTTCTGATGTTTAGTATTAATTTCCTTTACATTTCTATCATTTCCAAAACCTCATCAATTATCACATGATCGATCCATGATATCCGCAGTATACCTCTGTTGAACGACATTTCAGTTGCTTCAAGTTTATCCTTCATCTTCAATGAGATTTTCTAGCATTCACTGCCATATTGGAGAACTGACATCACATAGCAATCCAGTACACTCTTCTATGTTTTGAGCGAAATTTTCTTGTCTCTCAATTCTCTATTCGGCTTCTGGAATGTGTCTTTTGCCATGCCAATTCGCCTTCCGACCTCTGTGTTGCACTTCTCTCTTCTGTTAGAAAACATCCCATTTCAACTTTTGTATCTGCCTGACTTTTGTACCCCCTACCTTTATTTGGCATTTTGGAAAACTTTTTTTGCTAATGACCATGTATTCGGTTTACTTGCATTTATTTGTAACCTTTCTTGTTACTCTCTTCAGCTAGCTTCTGTAGGAGGCCTTTTAGCTTCCTTTCCGTATCTGCTAGCAGCATTGTATCATATGCGTACCTTATATTGTTCAGATAGTGTCCTCATATGACGAATCGTGGCATAACTTCTAGGATCCTCACTATAGGGCGCCGGTGAATAGATACATTCGAGATATATCTGCTGATTTCGTTTCCTGTCCGTAAGCAGGCGGTTTGCTGCCAGAAGAAATTCTTGATTACTCTAATGTCTTTCCCAAACATGTCAAGGTTGCTGAGTAATTCTATCAATTCTTAGCATAATCTAAAAGACATAGTCACATATCCTTTTTTATTTGTATTGCCCTTTTTGATAACAGCCTAATCATAAATATTGCATTCCTTATTCCAGTGTCTGTGACGAACCCGCACTGTTCTTGTCCTATCCCTGGCCCGATTCTGCTTCGCACTCTATTCACCAGGATTCGGATGAGGTGTTTTGTTATGTGGCTCATCAAACTGATGATTAGGTAGGGTTTGCACTCGTTTGTATCTGATTTCTTATGCAGTGCTATAAAAATTGACCCACTAAGGTCGTCCGATATTACACCACTATTATAAATTTCATTTATTATTTCAGTAATTTTCTACATGCTGAATTCGTCGAGGGCTCTCTGTATCTCTTTTAAAATGCCGTCGGGTCTAGCTGCTTTGTTTCTATTGAGTTTGGCCATTGCAGCTTCCCCTTTGTAGATCACCGAAAAGTAAAATTTTAAGAGAATTTACGAGCCAGAAATTTTGATTTATCAATAGAAAATTTTAACCATCCAATTCGAGTAATGGTAGAGGTGGGGGATATCACTTATTGTTATATAGATCGCAATTATAGAGCCGAGAGACAAAATTGTTACAGGTCTGTCAGAAAATAAACACTTAGCTATTTTGAAGACAGAACTATTCTAAGTATTACATGGAATTCGTAATATTTTGAAATTATGTCCCTTCGGTCATGATTCTCCATCGATTTTTTTTCTTTCTTATTTCTGAAAGACTAAGCATATTTAGAAAACAGTTTCCCGTTTCTTTTTTCTGCCGAGTGCCCTAGGCGCACATTGATTCTAGACCTTTCTTTTTTTATCATTTTAGCCTAAGCAAGGCATTTCACTGCCACTGTTGCGCAGGGGGTTACATAGGGGAAAGTGATGAGAAAGAGTGGTTAAGGGGTTACATAGGGGAAAGTGATGAGAAAAGTGGTTAGATATAGGAAATGTCAGAAGGAGGGTGATAGACGGGTAAGGATACCGAGGCTGAGGTAGATGGGAAGAGTGTTTGAGCAAAATGGGTGCGAGTTAGTGTGTTAGGAGGTGTCTATTGACCTTACATTTAAACTCCTGGAGATTGTAGCTGTCGGGGAAGCAAGTATACGGAAGGGAATTCCACAGGCGGGAACTGCGGAAAAAGAAACTGTTGGAGAAGAAATTGCGGTTACATCTTATCTGTTTCACTGTAAAAGGGTGGGACGTAGTTGCTAATCTAGTATCTCGTGCAAATTCATATCTAGGGGGCACTAGTGATCTAAGTTCATTGGAGCAGAAGCCCTAAAAGTATTTATAGTACAGGCACATTGATTCTACACGTGCAGTACATGTGTCTCAGTGTGAGAATGAATGAGATGATTTTACAACCCCTTCAATTTTCGGGCTCTATACGGAAAAAAATATTTAATTTACATTCGGGGATCACTGTGGCTTTAAAATTATTTTTCTGCTGATGTGACGTTAAATAAAGAATTTTTAACATACCAGTGACTAGGAATATTTGACATTATATCTAGTGACTGAAATGAGCACAGGGAGAAGTAGATTCATGCCATTTTCAGAGAACTTAGCATAGTGTGAACATAATGATATTGAATGAAAATTCTCTATTACATGGTACTAATTCGAATAAACGTCTCGGGTATGACGATAAATTACATCTGGCAGCAAGGTTTTTAATCGGAAAGTTTGAAGGAACGTGAAACCATATCTTTACTGCTTTTGTTCTCAAGTCTACATTTGATATCTGGTGGTACCACCTATTAGGGTTCCAGATATAGACAAATTGTTGACCCAGAAACTTGGGTCAAAACTATCGAAAAGTATAAAAAGTTTATACTAAATACAACGGCAATAACTTTTCATACTAAAAAATGTTATCTGCAATATATTATTTTTAAATAAATTTTAATGCCCCTAAGAAAATTGTGGCGCAGTGGATATCGGATCGGAACGCGAAATCAGGGAACCGAGTTCGAATTCTCGTTGAATTCATTGCATTCATTTACGCGCAAATACCCTTGGGAAAGGTATTAATCCGTGTCTTCCCTCCAGTTATGGGTTAAATAATAGGACAGATTGGGTTCTATAGCCTTGGTTGGCAACCAGTCTACCGCAGAAAGCAATGGCAACCTACTGCGGGATAATCTTCTGCCCAGTCAGTCATGTCTCTTTCGAGACATCATCGCCCAAGCGTGTATCACGTATGGCACTTAACTGACTGATCATCCATAAGGAGATGATTTGCCTCTAAACAAACAAATTCAAGCAGACATAAACATGTTAATTTAAAATCAGTCCAGCGTGAACAGAAGATGAAAAGTATGAACCGCCTGCGACTGAAATTGCAGTGTCAGTCGGTGCACAAATAGCGAAACTCCGTCCATTCTTCGCTTGACATCCATTCATGCGTTAAATTTCTCGTTGGTGAGGGAGAATAAAAGGAATATGTTTGTTAGCTCCATAGTCATTCAAAGAAATTCACTTCATCGACGTTTCCTTTATAGATTTTTCGGAGCAGTATTCATTAGATATTTTATGAGATACACAACCGTGAAACACTAATAAAAACTAATACACGCGCATATTCTCAGCTAACGACAAGCGGACGGAGATGACAGATGGCCTGATGATAGTTTAAAACCTAAAACTACCAGTGATTATGCACTGTAAGTACATATATATATATATATATATATATATATATATATATATATATCAGAAAGTATAAATATATATTTATCAGAAAAAGTTGAGCAGAAACGTTATTTCATGGTAAATCGGAAGTGTGGCCTTTTTCATGCGAACCATCTTTAGCTTCCATCTTTATTATACAGATGATTTCCCCGAATTCGTGTAAAATCTTCTGTACAATAAAAGCGGAAGCTGATGATGGTGCGCCTGAAATAGGGCATACTTTCGTTTTACCCTGAAATAACGTGTCTGCCTAAATTTTTTATATTTGCTCTAAATGTATTATTTATACATATATATTTAGATCACTCTTAGTGAGTTATCCTACCATTGAATGTACAGGATACTCTTTTGGATTCTTCTATATCTACACCGCTTGTTTACACACACACACACACACACACACACACACACACACATATATATATATATATATATATATATATATATATATATATATAATTTGATTTTCCCTGTTATTGAGCAGTATTTCATCACAAATATAGCAACGATTTATTTTTCTTATTAAGCTAATATGTGAAAAAAATCCATTTTCTGCTTTTCGCCAGCATTCGACAGTGTTGATATATTTTAAATATTGGATCTTGATCTGAAAGTTCTGCAAGTAAAGTTTGATATTGAATATAAAACATTTAAGAAGCCATTTCACATTTCAACTGAATAGAAATTATTTTTAAAAATAAATGTTTTTCATGACTTTGACTTAATATATAGCACATACGGGATTAATATATATATATATATATATATATATATGTGTGTGTGTGTGTGTGTGTGTGTGTGTATATATATATATATATATATATATATATA
The DNA here is from genome assembly GCA_037127315.1 of Ascarosepion bandense. Taxonomy (NCBI): domain Eukaryota; kingdom Metazoa; phylum Mollusca; class Cephalopoda; order Sepiida; family Sepiidae; genus Ascarosepion; species Ascarosepion bandense. The sequence continues at coordinate 2,697,399 of JBBBDQ010000501.1, read as the reverse complement.
TATATATATATATAGCGTACATTTAGAAAATGAAATACGTAATGAGACTAATAAACTTCTTGTATAAGATAAATATATAGATAACAATTTCGTTTTAGTTAACATTATTGTTCAAATTACATAATTTGAAAACACATTTGAAAGTAACTGCGTCCTCAAATGTACATCAGGATTTAATATTAAAAAAATTCCATCCCATGATGTATTTTTTAATTCTAGCAGCCATAGATTCTCAACTTCTTTAGATAGAGATAGAAAACCAATTAACATTATCTCATGTCTTTTTAATTATAATAGTGAATGCACTTAACAATATAAGTTTGTCGTTATCTGAAACTTAATTCAACGCACACAAATAATATCTTCTTCCAAAGCCAGTTTCTATAAAGAATTATATAACATTAAAAAAATGTTAACAATGGATTTCCTAACTCCATTATTGATCAACAAATAAAATGTATCCCAATAAACTGAATAATACATCTAACAAAACCAATGACAATAATAATAAAAGTATACATCAAAATATACACAGTCTTATGGAATTATACTATTGCAACCAAATAACAATATTTGCCAAATATGACAAGAAGAAAGCACCTTTTTATAACAAAATTAAATAGACACATCCACGCATATTAAAAGAAGCTAACACAACAATATTAACAAAAAGTATTCAGCAACATCCACAATAAAACGTAATAAAAAGAAAAGGAAACACTTGAAAATAAGACATTAAACAAAGTCAACACAACAAAAGCAATCAAAAACAATTAACCACATGTAGAAACACGTACATACCAAAAAATACTGAGACAAAACAACAGACGAAATTTAACACCTGAAGTGTGAAGTACAAGGCTGCCTTCACTAAACTTGACTGTGGTCAGTTAAATATTAATCTTCTCCACATTATTATTGTCTCTCTATGTTTTTCTCTCTCTCTTTCTCTCTGTCTCTCTTTCCCTCTCTCTCTCTCTCTCTCTCTCTCTCTCTCTCTCTCTCTCTATATATATATATATATATATATATATATATATCAGCATGCAGTGTGGATATAGAAGTATCCAAAGGAGTATCCTGTACATACAGTGGTAGGATAACCCTCTAAGAGAGTTCTAAATTTATATGTATATAAATACATATAGAGCAAATATAAAAAAATTAAGGCAGACACGTTATTTCATGGTAAATCGGAAGTATGGCCCATTTCAGGCGAACCCTCATCAGCTACCCTCTTTATTTCACAAAGGATTTTACAGGAATTCGTGTAACATCCTTTGTAAAATAAAGAGGGAAACTAATGATGGTTCGCCTGAAATAGGCCTACACCACCGATTTACCATGAAATAACGTGTTTGCCTTAATTTTTCTTTTATTTATTTATATATATATATATATATATATATATATATATATATATATATAAAACTGATAAAAAGTTGTAAGTTTAAAAATGTATTTTTGACAGTATTTGTTTATTTCTATTATTATATTTTATATTTCAGACCGTCCTCGGTCCTTCATCAGAAACAAGTGATTTTAAAATTTAAATTAGAAACGTATTTCACGAGAGCGTCCGTGGAGAGAGTTTGTTTACATCACGTGACGCAGAAAACGACAGAATTTTAAAAAAATATTTGTAAACTTAAACCTATCTTTAATAATACTCATAAATTTTGTTTTAAAAAAAATTCTTTTGATTGTATCTAAAAAATGTTTAGCTATTGAAATAGTTGTAGATTCAAAACACCTAAGTCCCTATTTAACCCTAGCTTGTGTGCATTTAATTTTAAAATCCAGTTTTTTTTTCTGCGTGTGGGTGTAGAACTAAAATCGGAGTCTATTAGTAAACATTTACAGTTTGCGGTTGATTGAAATGAACTGCTATGGGAGAATATCGGTTGATCTGTCGTATGCTAAGTTTGTGATTATTGAAACGAAATCTAAAGCTATGACCAGATTCTCCAATATATCTACTATTTGAACTTATTGAACAGAAGAGAAAATATATAATGTTTTGGCTGTCACAGGTGAGGCGTGGTGGGTGAAATTTGATTTTAGTGTTGGGTACAGAGAATATTGTGTCGTTTACTAAATGTTTACAAATTAAACACCGGGGTTTCTGACATTTGAAATTCCCTGATAGGTTTGTATTTTTTAGATATTTGGTAGAAGTGAGGATAGTTGATAGGTTGGGTGTTTGTTTCATTGCATTTATGGGTGGTTTATCGAAAATATGTTTGATTTTTATAAGGAGTTTCTTGTAATCATTTTTTAAATTTTTGATAAATGTGTGGGAATATTGATTGTAGTTTAAAACCATGAGAATTCGGTTGTTGTTTTTTCTTTTCTTGTATGTGAGAAGTGTGTTACGATTTATGTGGATGGTTTTATTTAGTGCTTCTTATATTATTTTTATTGGGTATTTACATATTAGAAATTGCTTTCTTAGGTTGTTAATGTTGTTTAGAAAATCTGGATGGTCTGAGCATATGAGTTTGATTCTTAGGAATGAGCTGTATACAATAGATCATTTAATTTAAGGGATGACAATTGTTAAAGTGTAGGAATTTAACTTGGTTTGTGGGTTTGTTGTATAGACTGGTGGAAAGTGCATGTTTGTTTAATTTTATCATGACGTCTAAGAAAGGTACGGATGTGTATGAGTACTCCATGGTAAATTTAATTGTATTGTGGAAATTGTTGCAGAAAGTAAAAAGATTTTTTATTTTTTCTAATCCATGAGTCCATAATAAGAAAATATCATCAATGTATCTAAAATAATGTGATGGTTTATATTCTGAATTGTCTAGTATCTTTCTTTCTAGAATGTGCATAAAGATATTGGCATAACTAGGTGCCATGTTCGTGCCCATTGCTGTGCCACTAATCTGTAAATAGTGTATGTTGTTAAATTTAAAATTATTATGTGTTAAAATGAAATTTATTAATTGGCATATATCTGTAATTTGGTTGCTAAGTAATTTGCTTTTGCTAAGGAACTCATGGCAAGCTGATAGATTTACGTTTACAAATATGTTTTAAAAAGTCTGTCGCTTTCTGCATCATGTGATGTAAACAAACTCTTTCCACAGACGCTCTCGTGAAATACGTTTCTAATTTAAATTTTAAAATCATTTGTTTCTGATGAAGGACCGAGGACGGTCTGAAATGTAAAATATACTAATAGAAATAAACAAATACTGTCAAAAAATGCATTTTTAAACTTACAACTTATTAGCAGTTTTTCCTATACATATTAAGACAGTATACGTAAACCCTCACTATGTCATATATATATATATATATATATATATATATATATATTACCGGATAGTAATGATAATTGTGCACTCTATTTTATTTTACGCGGTGTTTATAATAGAAAAAAGAAATAATTATATATATATATTATATAATTATATAACAGACATATACAGAAACAAATATACATAAACCTACATGCCACAACTACGAAAATATAATTCAAATACATATGTATATAGTTTTCATTTGTAAATGCGTTATTGAATATATATTTATATTACCTCGTCCAATTTTCAAAAATTAAAGGGTAAGTGAGAATTTTAATTTTCTTTTTCAAAAATAAAATTTAGTACTATCATCATTAACTATCTGATGAGGCACTGTTTTTTTGATGTCAAAACAAAAGGTACACTTTTGTAGTAAATTATAACATAACATAAAACTCCGCTAAGCGGTTTACATGCCCGTTCAGAGATTGTATCCCTGGTATTATAATAAACCCACTATATATATTGGTTTTACTACAACCACGCTCTCCCGTAGACTTACCTCTCACTTTTCTGCTCAGAATACAATTAAACAACATTTCACAGAAAAAGCATAACTATGTTGGTAATATCAGACAAATTTTGGTCAACAATACAATCCTCACTCATACACAGGAAAATTAACCTTCAGATAATGGAGGCCGTCTACATTAAATCCAAATAACCCTTACTTAATAAAATCCCGTTTAATCTGGTCATAATACATTACATTGCATTTAAAGTTGTGGTTCTGTTATCATTTCGAGCTCTCACGTGGTGTGACGTCATAGAACCGCATCACAAATTTGCTAACTGCATTTGCTATTTTTGGTAACTGTTGCCATAGATTAGCGGAGTTTTAAAATCGTCGGTGATGGTGGATGTTATTTTGTTAACGTCCTTGTAACCTTTCTGAAGGTGTCTCATGTAAGCCGAAAGCTTAGAAACAACTTACTAAAAAAGTATCCAAATGTTGGAGAATTATTGTTTTTATTTTCAACTGAAATTAAAGCCAAAATACGATGTTTAGCATTGCCAACTTTTTTAATATAATAGACATTCATTGTCTCATATATTTAACCGTATATGTTTAGAAAATATATATATAATAAGTAATTTTAAATATACTACAAAAATACCCACGAATTAGTATGGCATATCAATATAAGGAAATAGTTTTTGTAATTAATTTATTTTCTTTTTCCATACATTCAGAATTAGGCTCTTGGTTATATACTACTTTGTATATTTACAATATTTATTTTCGATATATTTTGTTGTTTGTATTAGTAAAATCCTTTTTAATTTCATGTTTATGATTTTTTACTAATATCATATTAACTGAAAATATATTAAATACAAATTAATAATATGAATTTTCTATATTTTGTCATTTTTTATAAAGCAGTACTTTGCATATTTATATGCATTTCGTTTCAGTTTTGTAAATCATATATTGTGCATATACATATACGATATTATGGTAATTTTTTAAGCGCCGCTTAGATATGGCAAAAGGCCAAACGAATGGGGTACCCAGTGAGAATCGAACTCATTTCTCAGTTGTAATATGCGTTAGCGAGACACGATTCCTAACCGTTACACCAACTTGAGGTGCCCATACGTATGTGATATTATGTTTTGGGGTATATTTACAGGTTAAATATATACTTTGCAAATATTGGCAGTTATATAATAATGTGCAAATGTATTTGTATATAGTTATAAATATGAGAGACGCAGACATTACATATTTGTACACGCAAAGACAAACACACACGCTCGTCCGCCCACCCGGGGGCTCACACAAACACATATGACAACCGTACGGGAATCGGCATATATATGTGTATATGTGTGCCGTTGCGCACATACATATTCATTAGGTTGGTGCATTCGAACAGTGTAGCGATGTCATGCAGCCCTACATATAACCAATTTAAAACAAATTGAATCAGTTTGTCTGACGATCGCAAGAGTGTGAAACCCAGGGTTACAAACTACGCCTATCTATATGAATATGTAAGCTCTATCACTGGTATTGAGAGGTTTCAAATAAGTACCGCACATATATAATATATCAATAATATACTATATATAACAAATTGCATACATATATTGATATTTATAATTATACACACACACACACACACACACACACACACATATATATATATATATATATATATAATATGTATATATATACTATAGTCATCCGCAGACAGATCTGATTCGCTGTATCACAGCTCATCATATATATATATATATATATATATATATATATATATATATATATCAGATGAAAAAAGCAAATAGGAAAGGTATATTAATCTAACATTTTCTACTTATATTAAAGTTTCATCAGAGACTGTGAGAGAACAGAGAAAATTTGAAGGACTTTATAATTTTCAATTTTGTTTGGTCAGTTTTCATTAGTCAGACGCGAGTCACGGGTATCATACTTCTATTTGTATCTATGTTAACGAAGGTTTGTATGTCTATGTGGCTATAAACGGGGATAAATAAGTTCTTAAATGGGTGACCATTTGGGCATACCAGGTGCTGTAAACGTAAGGAACAAGAATGCTCCACCGGTCCTACAGGGTTGGGGGTTGAGTGCAGGTCTAACAACCCTGCCACGTAAAAAACAGTTTGTTACAGAAGCATCAACAAGAAGTTACTGTCCTATGCACCATCTGGGTGTGATTGATAAATGATAATGATGATGCTCCGATGAACTTAGAACACTGGTGCCCCCTAAATACGAATTTGAACGTGATACTAGATTAGCAACTAGATCCCACCCTTTTACAATGAAACCGGTAAAATGCAGCCGTAACTTCTACTCTAACAGTTTCTTTCCTCGCACTTCTCGACTGTAGAATTCTCTTCCACACGATTGCTTCCCCGACGGCTACAGTCTCCAGGAGTTTAAATGTAAGATCAATAGACACCTCCTAACACACTAACCTGCTCCCATTCTATCAAACACTCTTCCCATCTGCCCAACCCTCATCATCGCTATCCTTACTCATCTGTCACCTTCCTCCTGACATTCCTTATGTCTAACCACTCCTTCTCTTTACCTTCCCCTATGTAGCCCCATGCGCAATAGTGGCAGTGGAATGCCTTGCTTGATGATTAAAATAATGGTATCGGATAGTCAGTCAGTTTAGGTGCCATACGTGATACACGCTTGGGCGATCATGTCTCGAAAGAGACATGACTGACTGGGCAGAAGATTATCCCGCAGTAGGTTGCCATTGCTTTCTGCGGTAGACTGGTTGCCGACCAAGGCTATAGAACCCAATCTGTCCTATTATTTAACCCATAACTGGAAGGAATAGACGGATTAATACCTTTCCCAAGGGTATTTGCGCGTAAGTGAATACAATGGATTCAACTGGAATTCGAACTCGGCTCTCCGGTTTCTCGTTCCGAGCCGATATCCACTGTACCACAAATGTGCCTTATTATTTGTGTATCCGTATATTAGGCATTCAAATGCAAGGGCCAATTGTCTGTAAAATTATTCTAATTTATGCCTGATCTATTTAAGCCTATAAACTTTTTATTAGTTACATATAAGTTGTATATGAGTAACATTAATGAATTCAAAATTATTTCAAGCATGGTTTCCATACAAAACAGATTTAGATCGTAGTAATTTCTTCTATGGTAGTGGGAGGTATATGGCTTAGTAGTGGTAGGTAGAGGGAAAAGTAAATGCTAAGCCACATTTTAAAAAAGCGTTTTTCTGACTAAATAGAAGAATAAGATAATTATTGTAATTTATATTTCTTTCTATGACAACACATACTAATGATCTCTCTACGTTTATTCAGAAGTACATTCTGAGATTGAAATTTCAAAATTTCAATTTTTTCATTTAAACATAGATTACATCTGTCTCTTAAGCTATTCAGGATCCTGGCCTTGTCTATCGGCTTCCACTTTATCTGTTGATTTCAGTTGTTTTCTTTTGATACCAAGTTTTTTTCGGGAAAGAGCTGTTTGATATCTTAAATTAGGGTTAGTGCCTGTGTATATAAAGCCGTAGCTTCCGAATTCCGGCCGCAATCCCGATAAAATCATTATATTTCTCCTCATTTTACTTAGGGTAAATAGTGACCTGAGAGATCAGATTTGCAGATCTACATTTACCATCAACTGGACAGTTATCTCTAGATCTACAATTACAGTGGGGGACATAATCCAATTTTCTGTATTGTATTCACTACAATTCTTCAAGATTTGCTTATTGTGGGAACAAAAAATATTAAACATAATATTACTACACGAATAACTAATCTTGATATCATATATATGTAATTTCTAGCTAACTATATATCTAGCTATCTATATATCTAACACAATTGATATCTATCTATCTATGTATATCATTTAGTATCTATCTACATATCTAACTCGATTGATATATATTTGTATATCTCTGTATACATCTATATCAGTTAATATTTATCTGCTTATATATCAAACTTAATCGATATGTATGGCTATCTGTTTGAGGCAGTTAATAATATATATATATATATATATATATAAATGTTACGAAAATTAACGAAGATTAACATAACGTGGTTATTATCAACGGACAATTTGAAATGATTTGTTTGAAGATTATTTCTGATCGATACTCGTATTTAAGTAGATATTCTGTTTTTTAATCAAACAGTATTATATATTTATATCTACTGGCCTGATGATTTACGATAATTACATTTTTATAACTTTATTAAACTTTATGGTATATAATCAGGCCGGTAGATATAAATATATAATACTGTTTAAAATATAATGTTTAAAAAAATCATTTAATATATATATATATATATATATATATATATATATATATGTGGAATTAAATAAGTACATATATATGTTAATACACAATATGTTTCCACGTTTTAAGCACCACTCGGAGTTTCATGCATTTACAGCACCCGATGATTGGTGAAAAATCCATGAAACTCCGATTCGTGCGTAAGTGTAGCGTGCATATTTAGTGATATTTATATATTTTCCGGCTTTATCGTACCCACGTGTCGGACCAAAACAGGCGCCTTTTCGCCTCAGCTCGGAATAAGTGTAAAAAGATACTTAACGAAGCTAAGATGCTGTTTGCTGCCAGGATGAAGCAGCGCATAGCATCCTCCAAGTTCGGTACCAAAGACTACTGGCGCCTCTGCAAACGCGTGCTTAGCAGGAGTAAGTCCTCAATACCCTCACAAATAAACTAGTTTTTGGTCCTCACCTCATCAGCGGACAAGGCTGAATGCTTTGCCCATAGATTCTTGACCAATTCCACTCTGGATTCGTCTGGAATTGATACACCCGATTTCCCATTTAGAACTGAGGCCCAATTGAATGACGTCCACATCACGCCCTCGCTGATTTCTAGCATAATATCAAAACTGGACCCTCACAAAGCGAGTGGTGGCGATGGAATCCCAATCATAGTTTTGAAGAATTGTGCCCCTGAACTCTCCTCTATCCTTTCTAAGCTCTACAACCTCTGCCTATCTTCCTCCTGCTTTCCTGCCTGTTGGAAGTCTTCTTCTGTGTTTCCAAAATTCAAGAACACTGGTGAACAATCGGATCCCGCAAATTATCGCCCCATCAGCCTTCTTCCGATCTTCGGCAAAGTGTTCGAAGCCATTATCAATGCCGCGGTCGTTCAGCATCTCACAGCCCACGGGCTCCTCTCGGACAAACAGTATGGCTTCCGGTTCACCAGGTCCACTGCTGATATGCTAACGACCATCACCGAGTATATATATACCAGGCTCTCGACAAGAATGGTGAAGCCCAAACCGTCACCTTGGATATCTCTGAAGCATTCGACAGAGTATGGCATGCCGGCCTTCTACGGAAACTGCGAAGCTATGGCATAACTGGACTTTTGATGGACTTAATCCGGTTATTCCTCTCTAACCGCACACTGAAGGTGGTATTAAACGGACATGCCTCCCAGAACTACCCTACAAACGCGGGTGTACCCCAAGGCTCTATCGTAGATCCTAGGCTCTTTCTAATCTATATCAATGATCTCCCTGATACCATAAGATCACAAGTAGGCATGTACGCCGATGATACCACAGTTTACTCTCGCCTTGATCAAAAAACTGGTGTTGGTGACAAGGCGAATCACGCTGCCGAGCTTGAGAAGTACCTCCAATCCGTGGTGGATTGGGGTAAGAAATGGCTCGTAAAATTCAATTCTTCCAATACTAAGCTGCTGTCAATTAACCACCACAGGCAGCCGCACCTCCCTCCCATTAGTATGGAACAGGCTTGCCTCCCAGAGAGTAAATCTCTACGCCTGCTGACTTATCTATCTATCTATCTATCTATCTATCTATCTATCTATCTATCTATCTATCTATCTATGTGTGTGTGTGTGTATATATTATTGATATCTTTATAATTGGCTATATTTTATCTACCCTTTCCTGTATTTATTGCTGTCTTTCGATATGTTTCTCCCCTCCTCCCCCACGCGCGCACTCAATCACAGACACAAACACATACAAATATACATTCGACAGGATTTTCAGATTAATAACATCCCGGAAATGTTTTTGAATCTAAGATATTTCAATTTTATTAAAGATTCGGCGGATAAAATCTAGATCTTTTACCTTTCCTTTTTTTCATTTATATTGTTTAATTTAATAAGTATTTAATTAATTAATTATTAATTAATTAATTTAATTAATGTTTATTAACTTACAAAGTATATTATCTGTATAAATTAAATTAGTAAATGTAATTAACTTATGCTTATAAATAGTCAAACTGATATTGAATTAAAAAAATGAGTACATTTTTAGACACCTCTCTCACTCTCACTCTCTCTGTCTCTCTCTCTCTCTCTCTCTCTCTCTCTATATATATATATATATATACATTAATAAAATATTGTTGTTGGTATATACACATACACACATATATATATATATGTGTGTGTGTGTGTGTGTGTGTGTGTGTGTGTGTTATATTTTGTGCGTGTGTTTCTGTATGCATTTGGATATTGAGCAATTGCTTATACGAATTTGGTAATTTTTCCGGATTTATTTTTTTACTGACTTTGCAGGTTATTTAAATGTAGAATGATATTGTTTTTCAGATTATATGTATGTTATCATAGATAACAATATTTAATGACAGAAGTTCTACTAATTATAATGTAGGCTTAGGAAAAAGATGTATTCATGCATTTTTCAATCTTATACGCGTGCACGAACTCTTCCCTCCGATTTTTCAATTCCGAGAATTTATTCATTACACCACTAGCAATTAACTGGACTGCTTATTTCCAAATGATCACCCATCAGATCTGACTTTCCTAAACGTCAATGTAATATTGCCGTAAGCCTAGAATCATATAAAGATGTATATAATTTTCTTGGGTAATTTGGAGATCCATTTAAAAATCTTCCTTCAATAATTCAGAATATTCTTCATTTATCTTCCGTTAAAAAATTTCAAATGAAGAATGTCTCTTTCTTCCCTGAAGCCGTTTGTTCGAAATAACTTGAAGGTATTTCTTCTAGCGCTTTGAACATTAGCAGCAAAACGATAGTGAACCACACTCACAAATATCAAAAATAAAATAATTATGCATATATTATTTAATATACATCGATATATAACCACACGAGTCCATAATGTCATGTTTACACTAACAGAAAATGTTTCTCTCTCTCTTTCTCTCTCTCTCTCTCTCTCACACATACACACACACACACACACACAATCAATCATACAAACAAACAAACAAACAAACAAACATATCTATCTATCTATCTATCTATCTATCTATCTATCTATCTATCTCATCTTTGTTTATCTATCTATCTATCTATCTATCTATCTATCTATCTATCTATCTGTTTCTCAGTCTGTTCATATCTATCTATCTATCTATCTATCTATCTATCTATTTGTTCATATTTGTTTATCTATCTATCTATCTATCTATCTATCTATCTATCTATCTATCTATCTATCTGTTTCAGTCTGTTCATATCTATCTATCTATCTATCTATCTATCTATCTATCTATCTATCTATCTATCTATTTCTCTGATACTCAGTTTCTCTAACCCGAGTATCATCTCACACTTATGTCCTGAAAATTGTGCCAAAACAGCATCATCATGTCTGTTGAGCCGTGGTCTGGATACGATGTAAAGCACGCATCAGGTTCAGGCCAGTGATGCCCAGTCTCAAAAAGAATGAAAGAATTGATTGTCCAGGGAATCCTTGGCACCCGACCTTAATAGGGAACACATGACATATCCACCCCAATTTAACGCAGTCGAATCGTAGTTTTTTTCATTCGCTCGTGCACTTCGTCATTGTTCTCCCATGAAATAGTTAATTTATACCAGTAGGAGGCATCTCTTTCAATCTGATCACGCTACAATGTCAAAGAATTGAAGATGTATACTGAAAATTTCTTAGGTGTTCTAAGATCAACTAAAAACGTCTAATTACGTGCTCCACTCAGTAGTGTTATGTGGAGATTTATTTGGATATTCCACATAAGACGTTCACCTTAATCGTGAAAGCGGATCTTAAATTCTCAGACCGTCACAGGCTGCTTGTCGGCACACTGTGTAATGATTTAAACAGTGGCTACTATCAGATCTTTGTTATGATGCCACGTGAACATCTGCAGTGATGATGGGCATGTAGAGAGCACATCACGTAAATGCCCTAATCATTTTACACAATGTGTATACATCTATAGATCTGTGTATCTCCACAGCTTGAGGTTGGTAATATTTGGTAAATCGGAGGTAGATTACAGATGGAAGGATATAGCCAATTACTCAGTTGCAATCAGGGTTATCCCTGATAGCTTCATCCGATTAATGTGATTCCATGTAGTCTAAGCATATTGTTTAGACTAAAAAAAAACAGCAGTAGCTTTTGATGTTCTTCCTCAAAATTACTGATTTCTTCAATCACCGAGTCATTCTTTCCTTTTAGATCCTTGTTGGAGAAAAACTTTGTTTGTGCTTCCCGGCCCAGTTCGATTGGTTTGGTTAACCCCCATAATAATTTTTGGTTCGCAAGATAGTTTCCGCTCCTTGGGTAAATTTTACTGCCGACCATTTGGTGAAAGTTTTGTAATCTGCAGACAAACTCATCTGCCGAGTCCTTTATCATCATCTGAAGGCGTACCTTCCGGATCTTGAAATCCTCCACTAACAGGAATTTGCATTTTTTAAGCATTGGTATAGTCATACAATGTAGAAGAAAATTGGAAGTCCAAACCACTTGCGCAGCTACACTGTTATGTATGCTGAATGCAAGACAGAGAAATATCATACACCTGCAGCAGCCACAGTTCTGTCGATGGATTCAAGCCAATTTGTGGCCACTTTCTTTACCTTTTTAGAATGGTGTAAATCAGTCAATAGCAATTATACTGCGGTCTGACGCCATTCAATAGCTTCTTTTTTGCTCGTCGAGATCATATCAGCGTCAATTCAGAAGTGGATTTCCTTGAAAGAGTAATGTTAAACATCGACTTTTCTAGGGATTAGCTACATTATCACCTATTATGGAATAGCTTATGGTACCGCTAGAGTAGTTCATCATCACCGATCTTAGACGAAACCAGTACGGTGATGTACATTCATGAACGATCTGGAAGGAGGAAGGAGCATTTGTTCCTTAGTGATCATTCCCTGCGTTGTGTCCGCTACACCCCGTAGTCGACATAATGAAAGGAAGTGGTGAAATCACACAAACCATCATGACGCCGACTACCATCGTTTACCACTTCGGAGTGTAGTTACCAACGGTGAACTGCATAAAGCCTGCTCTAAAATATTTCATTATTATTTCCCCGACATGAGTGAATAAATTGAAACATTTGAGGAGCTGATCCATACATATTCGCTAGATCAACCCAAGTTACATGAAGCTCAGTTTTATATTATTTCTCTGATGGTATTTCGTTGCAAATCATGTTTGAATACATCAAACAGTCGAGTAAGCCACGTATCTCTGCCTTCTAGACAAGTGTAAACACACAAACACACACACACACACACACACACACACACACACATATATATATATATATATATATATGAATACATGATATATCACAAGCTAAATGTCTGCCTCATTATACAGAGTGTCCATAGCTCAGAGGTAGAATAGCCAACTGACGCCAATTTAGTCGGGTTTCAATCATGGGTAAAAAGCAGTCGTATGTCTAACATTGCTGATGAGCTGTAATACAGCGAAACTGATCTGTCTGCAGATATATATATATATATATATATATATATATATATATATATATATATATATATATTGTTCCCAAAGTGTGTTTTGTGAAGTAACATTAGATTTATCAATTTGAGAGGGGAGAATAGTGAGTAGTTTCAAAATGACTTGTTTAATGGAAAATAGGAAAAATTAAATATAACTTCTTTTTAATACATTTCTTTTACACCAAGTTTTAAATAATCAATATTTATTAGCAATTTACTTAGATTTTCACCCTGTATTTTAATTTCTGTGAGGTTTTTAGGAAAATTATCCCTGTCCTAATACTTTTCCACACTACCGATAGTGTGAAAAAGTGTTAGGACGGGGATGATTTTAAACTTTATTTTGATGCCTCATAAAAGATAAAATAATTCTTGCCCTAACCGAGAATACACAAGGAGATGGATGGACCGGAAATACTAAAATCCGAAGTGGAAGCTGCAATGACCAAAATGAACAGAAACAAAGCAGCTGGTCCAGAGGGCATAGTGATAGAGCTGCTGACAGCTTTAGAAGAATATGGCATAGAAAAAATTACCGACATAATAAACGAGAAATATAGCAGCGGAATAATACCAGACGACCTGTGCAAGTCGATATTTATAGCACTGCCGAAGAAACCAGGTGCAAACGAGTATGAACTACACAGAACTATCAGTTTAATGAGCCACATTACCAAACCTATGGTCAGAATCCTGATGAACAAAGCGAGAAGCAGAATCTGGCCAGAGATAGGGCAGGAACAGTGCGGGTTTGTCAAAGACACTGGAACAAGGAACGCTATATTCATAATTAGGATGCTCTCCGAAAGGGCAATACAAATGAAGAAAGATTTGTACCTATGTTTCATTGACTATGCGAAGGCATTCGACAAGATACGACATAAAGAATTGATAGAGATGCTCGGCAACCTAGATATTTTCGGCAAAGACATAAGAGTGATCAGGAATCTCTACTGGGCATGTATACGACATTTATACGGAAAGGTAACGATCTCAGTAGATTTACAAAGATAGAAAGAGGCGTAAGACAAGGATGTGTCTTTTCAGTAGATTTGTTCAAACTGTACAGCAAGAATATCTTGAGGACCCTAGATGACACGCCAGGATTTATTGTTGGTGGACACAAGTTGAACAACATAAGGTACGCAGACGATACAGTGCTGATTGCGGACATGGAAAAGAAACTACAAGACCCCATACAGAAGGTAGCGGTGGAGAGCGACAAAAAAGGACTACAAATAAACTTTAAGAAAACTGAGTGCATGGTCATCAGCAAAAGGTACAACCCAAAATGCCAAATAAATGTGGGAGCTACCAAATTCAAGCAAGTACAAAAATTTCAATACCTAGGAAGTGTCCTAACTGGAGATTGAAAATGCGACACGGAGATCCGAAGGCGAATTTGCATGGCAAAAGGCGTGTTCCAGAAGCTGAGCAAAATACTAACACACAAGAAAATCTCACTGGAAACAAGGAAAAGAGTGCTGGACTGCTACGTGATGTCAGTTCTTCAGTACGGCAGTGAATGCTGGACAATATCATCGAAAATGAGGACAAAACTGGAAGCAGCGGAAATGTGGTTCTACAGAAGGATGCTGCGGATAACGTGGACTGAGCACGCAAGCAACGATGAGGCGTTGGAAAGAATGGCAACAAAAAGGAAATTGATACTGAGCATCAGGAAGAGACAACTGAAGTTCCTGTGACACGCAATGAGGAAGGAGAGCCTGGAGAACCTGATACTGACTGACCAAATATAATCAAAGATAGACAGAGGAAGGCAACGAATAACATATCTGCAGGGCCTGATTAGGTGGCTGACGGAACGGGGGTTGACAGGAGTAACGGGAGCAAACATGCTAGTAGCCACAAGGGATAGGGAGACGTGGAGAACCATGATCGCCTAGGTCCTGAGAGGACAGGTCACAGAGAAGAAGAATACTTTTGCAGTACTATATATATATTGTAATTTTGTTTTTACTATTCTTTATAAAAACAATAATTTTGTTATTACATTGGTTTATAAAAGCATATGTGATATACTTTTATAAACTATTGTATTAACAAAATTACAATATTAAGCTTTACTCTGTACCAAGCACTCTTTATAAAAATAAATGCTTGTACAGTGGGTTTTTAATCTACGTGTTCTTTCACCTTTTGTAATATATATATATATATATATATATATATATTATGCTCTCATTACGATTGAGCTCACTGGAGAAGAAAATTTTAAAAACAGTTTCCACTTCGGCTATAATGCGTGACTCTTCAGAAATCAATTGAGTTCTCTTGATGACTGGCGTCTGTATACACTGCTTATATACAAGACGTTAAAATTTCCTTTCTCCGATGCCATGCGCCGATGACTTAGGGAGTAGAGACTCCAACTGACACCAAATCGGCCGAGTTTCGATACCGACCAGAAGCAAGTGGATATGTCTAGCCACACTGATGAGCTGTAATACAGAGAAACGGACTTGTATGTGGATGACTAATGTATATATATATGTGTCTGTGTTCCGGAATGTATGCATATAAAAGAAAAAATACTGATGTCAACACTGAGTGTCAACATTATATTTCATACCTGAATGCAATCTTCAGACCATGTGTGCTGTATAGTAATACGCTATCTCTGTATCTTATTTTTAATAAATCATGGCTGATTTATTTTTAGGCTTATCAAACTTTTGTAGTTTATTCATAGTCATAAATTATTTTTAGGTTGTAATAATGTTTGTAGATAATAATGGTTTTCTAAGAAAAGTCCGAATAATTAACCTATAAATCGGGAAGAATTGGTGAATACTTGTAGAGGATAAGAAATTAATTATATCAACTCTCTTCTTCGCTTTTACAAAAATTCACCGTAACGTGTGAAATCCTGGTTTTCACAAATAGAAAAAGAATTGACCATGTGCTTAACAAAAAATTCGAAACCAGATTTCATAGTTAAAAAAGTAGGTGTTAAGATTTTTGACCAATGGGAGCGACTTACAAGACTTGGCGTCCAGTGCAAAATTCAAAAACTATATAAATGCTCTCGGCGTCAGTCAAAAATCAGAGCGATGGAAGCAGCGAAAGACAGACACACATCAAACATGTAACTTCAAAATTCAGGCGACCCGGACATTTTCCTCTTTCTCTTTATCTCTTTCAACAATTACTTCTTGGTAGGTTTATATATGTGCAGGATAGATTCAGACAGGAAAAACTTCCGGACACTGCACAGAGAACCGACTTTCATAGCAGCAGATTTAGCAATGGATTCGATATAGTCATTCCATTTGAGGTTCGCCGAGAGTGTAAGGCCAAGGAGGCATAGTGTTTTATTCTCTGGGAGGAAAGCCTGTCCCATGCTCATGGGAGGTAGGTATCATGTTATTATGTAGAAATAATAATTTGTTGGGTAGTTCTGCCATTCATTTATTTTACATTTAACCACGTCCTCTCACTTCACAAGTTCATATTCAAACAGAATTTGAGTTTGAGTTTTGTTTAATGGCATATCAACACCTCTGTGGGTTATGTAATGCCAAAAAAGTAGGGTTTTAATGTATTTTTTTAATGTTTGGTTATAGTCAGATATTAATGAAAATTTCTTGTTTTTATTCTTTTTTATTTTAGAAAACTGAAAATATCTTCTACTTTTGTATTCAAAAATGTATTGCTGAGAATAGTTTTTTCCTTCAAAAATGTGTTATGGTTATAATTTTTTCTTCAAAAATGTATTGTTGATAATATTTTTCCTTCAAAAAGGTAGATTTGTCTATAAATGTCTATTTCTATGCATATATTTCTATATAAATGACCTCAGCGTCAGTCAAGAGTCAGGGAGATGGGAGCGAAATAGAAACACACATGTAAAATGTAACTTCAAACTTCAAGCGACCTTGACATTGTTCTCTTTCTCCTTATCTATTTCAACAATTACTTCTAGAACATTTTGTACGAACTCTACCTTTAACTTCTTATTATTGTTTTTAATAGCACATTAACTTTTATTTTTAATCATTTCACACCAAGCAAGTCATTCCACTGCCACTATTGCGCATGGGGCTACATAGGGGACGGTAAAAAGAAGGAGTGGTTAGACATAGGAAATGTCAGGAGGAAGGTGATAGATAGGTAAGGATACCGAGGATGAGGGTTTGGCAGATTGGAAGAGTGTTTGAAAGAATGGGAACATTTAGTGTGTTAGGAGGTATCTATTGACCTTACATTTAAACTCCTGGAGATGGTCGCCGTCGGGGAAGCAATCATATGGTAGGGAATTCCACAGTCGGGAAGTGCGAGAAAAGAAACTGTTGGAGTAGAAGTTGCGGTTGCATTTTATCGGTTTCACTGTAAAAGGGTGGGATCTAGTTGCTAATCTAGTATCTCGTGCAAATTCGGATACAACTTGTGTTATTCTTTCCTCATAATGAATTTTTATTTTAACATACAAAATGTATATTTTATTATTCCACTCTTCTACACTAATCCACAAATTCAAACCGACAACCAATCTTCTGATGAAAACCTTCTGATTATAATACTACAAAAAATTGTAAGCTGTGGGGAGTTCGGTTAAGTAAGACACAAGGCCGAATCAAATAAATATTAACCAGCTTCTTACGATACATACCTACCAGTCTCACAGGTATTTACGCGTAAATGAATTTACTGAACTCGACCGGATATAGCACTCGTCTTTCCCGGTTCCAACACTAGAACGATATCCATTATATCCCCTGAATATCCAAGATTATACCAAGGAGATTTTCCGGTTTATTTTGTTATCTCAAATATTATCTGATAGGTGAGAGGGGTTCTATTTGAATGTTCTCTAAAGCTATATAGTAGAAATATTTTTTGGGAGGGAATGTGATAATTTTACAGCTAGTATGTAGGACTATTTGTTAACTTAACAGTTATTGTTTGTTATTAATTGCTTAGGATATTTTGCTTTTACTCAATAATTATACGCATTTGATTCTTATCAAATTTACTTAACAGTTGTTATTTGTGTATATAGATAGTTTCATAATTTGCTTATTATTTATTTTCTGAACATTGTATATTCATTTAAATTATTTCATTTTCTCAGCTGATATTTGGTTAAATGATCAGCTATATAATGAGTATATAATAATAAAAATATGATGAAATGTAGTAACTGCAATAAGTTTATGGAAGAGAAGTTAGAAAAACATAGAATTTGGGTGGGGGCGAGATTTATATATTGTTTGTATATTGTAATGTGTTAAGTTTTTCGTTTCTAATTCTATTTAACTGCAGAGACAAAGACATAAAAGAAGGACGCTCGTATCACCCTATAAGATGTAAATTAAAGGAAGAGCACCTTTCAGTTTGATATGGACTTTTGCCATGGAAGTCGTCATTTCAATTTAATAATCTGACTGCAAAAAATTTGCATATGTTATAAAAAAAAAACTAATACGTATATGTTATTCAAAAGATTAGATAAGCCTGCCGGATAAGTTTGTAGTTTTTTCTTCTCTCCAAAAACTTAAAACACCAATTTTAGAAATTAAGATGAATACAAAATTAAGATTAACAACCGTTAAGAAATATTGCATTTTCTGCTTTTATTTTAATCCAGAAAAATATCGCTAAAATAAAACCGATGCATGTTAAATATTTAAACACTTCTCTAAATTATTTATTAGTAATTCTTTGGAATTATATCGATTATGTGTATATACATCTACCTATATATATATGGGGGGATGTGTGTGTATGTGTGTGTATGCGTGCGTGCGTGTGTGTGTGTGCGGCAGATATTAATGAAAAAAGCAATTTTATGATAAATTTTACTCATTATTGTATGATCTACTTCTTCCATTGATGGATCTGATGGTGGATATATATATATATATATATATATATATATATATATATATATATATATATATATATTCAGGAGAACTCTGCTTGTATTCAGAAACAACCAAAACATTTTCTTGGTCACCTGTCTGCCCCCGGACGGAGAACCAAGATGCGGCTTCACCGACGTGCAGCGTCTTATCTGCGCTGAACAGACAAGAGTCCGACCCTGCTTTAACCAGGGTCTACCAGATATTTCTGGTCGAGCTGAAAGGCGCGGATTCCCACATAATTTGACCTTTTGTTGCATCCATCTCGAGATTCCTCCCTTTTGGTTGGAGGTAGTTGGTGTCAGTCCACCCAAACTCTCTGTTAGGCAACTGTCTACCTCCGCACAGAGAAGAACCTAGACGATGTTCTGCAGAAGGGTAGGTTCTCGTCTGAGGTGAACAGACAAGAATCCTACTCTGCGTTATGCAGTGTCTGTGGAATATGTTTAGTCAAGCATTAGGACTTTTTTAAAATTAGGAAGGTTTCTCTTCCCTAAAAATCTCTTTTTGCATTCCTCACGTCAGAAATATCTAAAGAGCCGTCATATTGAGTAGATAGATTAATTCTTGTTCTTTTTTAAGGGGAGTTTTAGTTCCAACAGCAATAAAAACATGATATTAAGAACAAACTATTTTTATTTCAATGAAAATGAAAATAATACATTTTGATTAATATTCATTTGGCCAGTAGACGGACGCCCGGTGGTCAGCCGAACGACGTGTGGTCGTATATTCATTTTGTCATAAATTTGGCTAATATTACTTGTGTATATATAAATAAACCATATGTTATATTACTCAATCAAGATTTAGAAGATGTTGTCAGATTCTAACTTTCGCAACATTTGTCAATTTGTTTCTGATAATTTTCCTCTTTGATATCTAGACTTCTAGAATTTGAGCGCAGTACTAGCTGATAGGTCCCATCGTTATATTGCTGAAATTGTTAGAGGTCACTCTGTAATTTCTATTCTAATATGTGCTTGTCTTGCACTTGTCATTTGTGGAACTCGCTTTCATCTTCTGTCTTTTTTAACAACTATGATTTTTAAAAAATTCAACAGCAGGATCAGACGTCTTATTCTGTCTCCTTGAATAACGTTCTTTTATTTTTCATCTCTCTCCAAAAGGTTTACTCAGTTTCTTTCATTCTAAGTAATACTTTGCGTCTTAGTGGCTTTATAGTCTTACTGGTAGTGAGATGCTTTTACAAAAACTTATGTTTCTTTGACATTTTTATACCTATGTAAATACTGATATTCTTATGCTGCACATCTGGACAACATTTAATAAACCAGTCAACAATCATTTATGTTGTATGAACATGAATATATATCTGTATATATATATATATTTACGCTTGCTTTTAACGTCAGTATAGAATATGGCAAATACAAAAAAAACAAACTATTTTAACCTTTTAAGTAATATATTGAAAATGATAACTGGTGCTTTTAATTTTCACTAAATAATCGACAAATTACAAAGAAATTATTGGTATACTTTACAGATTAAATAATCGATTGGAAAACAAAGAAATCACACTTTCATCATAAAAAACTGAAACTCCAAGCGTGAAATAACATGTTTAACCTTTTAATACGAAATATGGCTGCTAAAAATAAAATGTTTGCACCTTTGCTTAATGATTCGATAAATTACGCAATAAATTATGCAGAAAATTCAGCAAAAAGAAAACAAAACAGGAGATGACGACATAAATCAAATAAAACACGGAAATTGAAGTGAATAAAATTTCGAGGCTTTTCATTGGCTAAGATAAAAGGATTAAAATCGGTTACTATGATTTCCGTTCTGGTTACACATGCCCATTGCAGACTTGATTCCATTCGAAGAGCGGAAATGTATAGGTTTTGAGGGAAAACTTTTAATCCTCCCTGCCAGTCAAACACAGAAGTGAGTTACTCGTAATGGCTTTATAATCTTGCGAGCCCGCTAATGTTTGAATTCATAAAATTAGTCAAGTAACAGAGTGGTATTGATACTTGACACACAATCATTCGTCGATGATCAAGAGAAGCCTCCAGGAATTTCGATACTTGGTAATTGCAACGGTCAAAGAATAAACTAAGAGTAATGGAGAATAAGTTGAAAGAATAAAGTAACGTGAAGCATGAATGAAAGGAAAGAAAGAATTGAAAGAGTAAAGAAAAAAGAACGATATTTCAAAGTAAGTTTAGAATAACAACGTATATAAAAGAAGAAGAAAGAAGTAGAAAAAGAAAGGAAGAATGAGAGAGAGAGAGAGAGAGTAGAAAAAGAAACAGGAAGATAAAAGAAGAAGAAAGAAGTAGAAAAAGAAAGGAAGAATGAGAGAGAGAGAGAGTAGAAAAAGAAAGAGGAAGATAAAAGAATAAGAAAGAAGTAGAAAAAGAAAGGAAGAAATAGAGAGAGAGAGAGAGAGAGAGAGTAGAAAAAGAAACGGAAAATAAATAGGACATAAACTAATGAGAGATAGAAAGTTGGAAACAGGAATTGAAAGAAGATTTTAAAAAAAGCATATCAGATAATGTTAATATTAAGAAGGGCGTAAAAAGTGAAGAAATTTAGGAAACATAGCTATATATCAATAGACCACAATATATAGTACTTGGTAATTTACTAAGTAGCTTAAATATGGTATAAAGGCAAAGGGCACCAGGGTGATTCAAACTTACTGCCCAGTGGTAATTACTCTTACGAAACAAGCTGTTTAACCTTTGCGTCATGCCGAAGTACCCGGACTATATATTATATGAAGAGAATGAGATATATAGATAAGACATAAAGAAAGATGAAAACGGTGACGAATTAAAGTGATTGGAGAAAAGTGTGTAATGCTAAACATAAATAAAACATAAAACAAAATTAGTGAAGCAAAAAAATCAGTGAAAAATAAAGAAAAAGAAAGAAACTGTAACAAAGGAAGTGGAAGAATAAAAGAAATGTAAAAGAAAGTAAAAAAAAGACGAGTGCAAAAATAAAAGGCGGTAAAACAAACAAAGACAGTAATCCAGGATAGATAGATAGATAGATAGATAGATAGATAGATAAGAATATACTTGGATAGATAGATAATGAACATCCTTAGATAGATAGATAGATAGATAGAAAGAATATACTTCGATAGATAGATACAATGAACATCCTTAGATAGATAGATAAGAATATACTGATAGATAGATAATGAACATCCTTTAGATAGATAGATAAGAATATACTGATAGATAGATAATGAACATCCTTAGATAGATAGATAGATAGATAGATAGATAGATAGATAGATAAGAATATACTTCGATAGATAATGAACATCCTTAGATAGATAGATAGATAGATAGATAGAATATACTTCGATAGATAGATAATGAACATCCTTAGATAGATAGATAAGAATATACTTCTCTGATAGATAGATAATGAACATCCTTGATAGATAGATAGATAGATAGATAAGAATATACTTGATAGATAGATAGATAGATAGATAGATAGATACATACTTAGATAGATAGATAGATAGATAGATAAGAATATACTAGATAGATAGATATATATATATACTTAGATAGATAGATAGATAGATAGATAAGAATATACTTAGATAGATAGATAGATAAGAATATACTTAGAGAGAGATAGATAAGAATATACTGATAGATAGATAGATAAGAATATACTTAGATAGATAGATAGATAGATAAGAATATACTTAGATAGATAGATAGATAGATAAGAATATACTTAGATAGATAGATAGATAGATAAGAATATACTTAGATAGATAGATAGATAGATAGATAAGAATATACTTAGATAGATAGATAGATGAGAATATACTTAGATAGATAGATAGATAGATGAGAATATACTTAGATAGATAAGAATATACTTAGATAGATAGATAATGAAGATCTTATATATATATATATATAGATATAGATATAGATAGATAGATAGATAGATAAGAATATACTTCGATAGATAATGAACATCCTTATATATATATAGATAGATAGATAGATAAGAATATACTTCGATAGATAATGAACATCCTTATATATATATAGATAGATAGATAGATAAGAATATACTTCGATAGATAATAAACATCCTTATATATATATATATATATATATATATATATATATATAGATAAGAATATACTTGATAGATAGATAATGAACATCCTTATATATATATATATATATATATATATATATATATATAAGAATATACTTCGATAGATAGATAATGAACATCCTTAGATAGATCGATAGATAGATAGATAGATAGATAGATAGATAGATAATGAACAACTTGAGATAGACAGATAATAAACAATATGTGATAGATAGATAGATAGATAGATAGATAGATAGATAATGATAAAATCAAGTACAACAAACAGAAGAGTTTAACAAGTAACAGATGTTAAAGAAAAATAGACAAGACAGGAAAATAGGACAAGACAGATTAAAGAAGGGATACATGTGCGGTTAGGAAATGTGGTGTGTCCCTTCAGGTCGCTGGCGGTCATGGTTCTTCACAATTCTATGTTCTTTGAAGTTAGGAAAAAAATTAATTTTCTACCATTTTTCCCAAAACCTGCGCTCTCATCTGTTTACTCAAACTCGCTAGCTAGGTAATGCTTTTATTTTTTCTGTTTCCCTTACCTACATTATCTCATGTGTGTATCACATTTTCCAAGCACTCTTTCCTCAATATGTACCCCTGAATTTGCTACTCTCTCTTCCTGACAATATAAGTGTAATCTTGTTGCCATTGTCGATAGAACTTTGTTGTTTCACATATGTTTAAACTATATTTTTCTCGGCATTCTTCTGTATAACCACATTTCTTTTGCTTGAAGATTCTTTTGGTTTAGTGAAGAGATTATCTAGCATTCAACGCTATATAGGACTACAAATGCGACATAACTATTCTGTACTCTTTCCTTTGTTTGTAAAGATATTTTGTCTATTTCATAATATTTTGATTAGCATTAAGAAGGCAACTTTCGCTATCGCTGCATACCTTTGACTTTCTGAGTCGTACTTTTCGTTCTCTGTCGAAACATTTGCCCGATATCTAAATTGTTGCATATGTTTGATTTTGGCATCTCCAAGTGTTTAATTGCATTTTTAACAGAATGCATTCTGTCTTTTTGTTGTTGGGGTAGAAAATTCAGAAGACGTATTAAAAAATGATTCGGTCTATTGTAGTAGCAGTTCAAACAGATATTTCGGTTATAGCTTATCAAATGCTTTATCGTAGTCTAAGAAACATTTTTGCATCTGTTCTTTTCACTCTGAGAGCACAGTGATAGTAAAATTTTGTTGTCCAAATTGGCTTGTAAATTTTAATGCGTGTAAGACCAAGCTGCTCTGTGTCAATCATAACAGGCAACCACCCCCGTCTCCCATAAGCATGGACCAAGCGAGTTTCCCTGAGAGCAATACACGAGGATTTCATCGGTCAGCCATTGTTTTCTCTCCCTCTTTGTTGGGATCAACTTATTGACTGATACAATTTCTTCGTCTTTTTCTTTTATGTGCCCTGTCATTTCAGGGCGTAGGCGATCATGGCTTTCCACATCCCCCTGTCCCTGGTAGCTCTTAGCACGCTTTTTCCTGTTGCACCACGCAACACTCGTTCCGTCATCCACCTGATCAGGTCCTTCAAACATATTATCCGCTGGTTTCCCCTGTATCATTCTCCCTATCTCTGGCCTGTTAGTAACAGGTTCCTCAAGCCCTCCTTCCTCATTGCATGTCCCAGGAAATTTAGTTGTCTCTTCCTGATGCTCAGTATTAATTTCCTTTTCGCCTCGATCCTTTTCATTGCTCACATGCTCTGTTTGAACACTTCCTAGGTATTTAAGTTTCTGTACTTGCTGGATTCTAATATCTCCGACCTGTATCTGGCATATTGGGCTGCCCTTTTTGCTAATGACCATGCATTCGGTTTTCTTGCAGTTTATTTGTAGTCCTTTCTTGTCACTCTTCTCGGCTATCTTCTGTAGGAGGTCTTGTAGTTTTCTTTCTGTGTCTGCTATCAGCACTGTATCATCTGCGTACCTTATTTTGTTTAAATTGTGGCCTGCGCTGACGAATCTTGGCATAACTTCTATGCTTCTCAGAATAGTCTTGCTGTATAAGTTGAATAGATTGACGCAATTTAACTTCTCTTAAAACGTTTTATTATGGTTTTATTTGAAAATCTCTCTCACCGGCGTGACGTGGCTTCCCTGTGCCTCTCCTATAAATACTTTCATGGATTCTACTCTGACGAACTTAAATCACTGGTGCCCCCTAGATGTGAATTTGCACGAGACACTAGATTGGCAACTAGGTCCCACCCTTTTACAGTGAAACCAATGAAATGTAACCGCAATTTCTACTTCAACAGCTTCTTTCCTTGCACTTCCCACCTGTGGAATTCCCTAACGCATGCTTGCTTCCCCGACGGCTACAACCTCCAGGAGTTTAAAAGTAAGGTTAGTAGACACCTCGTAACACACTAACTCACACCCACTCTCTCCAACCCTCTCCCTATGTACATCCTAAGTCGTCTATCACCCTCCTTCTGACATTTCCCATACCCAATCCCTATATGTAACCCCCTGCGCTATAGTGGCAGTGGAATGCCTTACTTGGGGTGACATGATTATAAACAAATCCAGGTAATGATATTCATTTTTATTATGCATATATTTCTCAGTTTGTGCCATTCTAGGTTCTATCGTATTAGATTCTTTTAACTTCTTTTAATGTTCCTAAGATTAGGGAAATGAGATCACTCCATCAATTTCAAATTTCGCTACATATGATATATTGGTATGTAAATCTCGTTGGAGTGTATAAAACCACGCTAGAATTAGCTTCTATGTAGCCTATAACGGATGAATGACGAACATATCTCAAAACCAAACGGTTTTTGATTCAGCCCAGTGCTTCTCCTCAGTGAAACCGATAAAATGTAACCGCAATTTCTACTCTAACAGCTTCTTTTCTCGCACTTCCCACCTGCGAAATTCCCTTCCATATAATTGCTTCACCGACAGCTACAATTTCCAGGAATTTAAATGTAGGGTCAATAGACATCTTCTTTCACACTAACTCGCATCCATTCTCATAAGCTTTTTTCCATCTACTCCACCCAAATCCTCGGTATCCTCATCCGTCTATTATCCTCCTCCTGACTTTTCTATAACTAACCCCTCTTTCTCATCACTTTCCCCTATGTAACCCCCCGCGCAACAGTGGCAGTAGAATGCCTTGCTTGGGGTGAGATGGTTAAAAAAAGAACTTAATGTTATGGATTCTTCCCTTTTTCCATGATAATGGACTCGACTTGAGTATACATATACTCTGGCCATCGTGACTTACCGTAAGAGTCCGACAGATACTGAGGTTTCACGGAGAATACAGCGTCTCTAGTTGATAGTAGTTCTGAGTTCCACTCAGACAGAAGATTACTACGCAGCACCCGTCAGCTTCCGACGTGGACATGCTAATTCTTCTACGGCTTCACTGCGGAGACTTGTATATCTGGTAATTACTGATCGTATTACTGGATTACTAACTTGCGTTTAAGTTTGTATCTTTACGTTTAATATACTTTTTTTTATCTCAAATATTTGGTTTGTGGTTCATTATTTTGTGCGGTTCTCATTTCCGGGATCCACAGCAATTACAAACGAAACTAGAGAACCCCATCCTGCCTCGGTATTAACCTTTGGTTGAAAGTTGAACTTGACACGAACTTAGGGACATTGAAGGAAATTAAAGGAATCAAATGACGTCAGACCACGTGAGAGATTATCTACATTAAATCTATACAAACCTCACTTATAAAACCACATTTAAATCTGGTCATAACACATTAAATTGCATTTAAATATATGGTTCTGTTAACATTTCGGTCTCTCACGCGGTGTGATGTCATAGAACCGCATAACAAATTTACGAACTGCGTCTGCTATTCGGTGACTGTTATCTTTGCATAGCAACGTTTTATGTCAACACAAGATAAAAATCATCTTTGTGTTGGATGTCTTTAAGTCAACGTCCTTGTAAAATCTCTTATGCTTAGAACCCGCATAATAAAAAAATATCCAAATGTGGGACAAATTTTGTCATTATTTTCACCTGAAATTAAAGCTAAAATACGATGTTTTTGAACTGCTCATGATTAAACATAATAAACATTCATTGTATGTTATATTTAACAGTATATGTTTAGAAAATTATCTGCTGCCTTCCATACACTATATATATATATATATATGTGTGTGTGTGTGTGTGTTTGTAAATGAAGATACAGAATCCCGACAAAGTTTGAATGATATGAAAAATGTAAAAAAAGCAAGTAAACATGTTTGTGTATTTGTGTGAATAATATTAATAATAATATGTGTACATAGAATCGATACGAAGTTTGAAGGATATGACAAATGGAAAACCGTTTTATTGAAACTAGATTAAGTGTTTCGTCCTTTCTAGGTTTCATCAGATATAAACTGAAAAACATATTTGTGTATTTTTGTGCAATATTTGTAATATTAAAATCAATTAAAAACCAAAAGATATGCTTAATGTTTTTTTGCAATTTTCAATATATTTTATTACATTAATGAAAAACAAGAATATTTTATTAAATCATCTTTTATTTGTCAATTTACTTTATTAAAAATAGGTTTCTTTGTGATTCACTTTATTCAAAATAGTTAAGAACAAAAGCAGTCACGTGCCATACGTGATACACGCTTAGGCAATCATTTTCTTGAAAGAAACATGATATATTGACATAATTTCCCTCAGTGGGTTGCAATTATTTTCTGCGGTAGATTAGTTAACAGAAAAGACATTGCAATGAAATTTGCCCTGATATTTAACCCATAGCTAGAGGGAAGAGACGGATTAATACCGTTCTCATATGTGAGTGAATGCAAAGAATTTATCTAGAATTCGATCTCGGCTCTCCAATTTCTTGTTCCGAATAGTTATGGAGCGCACAACAACACACACTCACAAAGAAAACTGGTTCATATTTTACATAATGACTTTAAATGCCTTATTTAAAATTATTCAGTAATGAAGGCCTAAATTCTAAATAAACGACTTTTTTTACTAACCAAATTATTTTATTCGTTTTTAGATAAAAAGCTGTTTGTCTGGTGTTGAGTCGTCTCGGTTCTGAGTTGTCACAGCGCTCATTTGGCGGTGCTGAATTGGTGGTGTTGGGTTGGCTGTCATCTCCGGAACACCTCCAGTTAGTGGATTACAGATTTTGGGAATGTGTGGGGAAGATAGACATTAACCTAAGACTAGAAAAAGTTAAGATAATACTGAGCGGCGCCTCGTGGGAAGAAGCTACTCAAGAAAACATAAACTGCGTCTAGAGATTATATGCAAAAGTGGTATTGTCCAATATTTTATGTAAAATGCATAGATATGTGTTATCCGATGAAGTAATTTGTACTATTATGTATAGCGAGTAAGCATGAAAGCAATTAAGTCCCAATTTTCTATTTCAGATTGATATTTAGTATTTTTTCAATGATTTAGCAATTTGCAGTGTCAAGAGATTATTTCCAAGAAGTAGAACTTAGTATTATGGCTCGTAAAAAGAACTAACAATGAATGAAAAGAAATATATAATCAAAGAAATTAGCAAAGGAAAGTCTTCGCTTCAAATTTCTAAGGATTTGAAAAGGGATCATCGAACAATTAAGAAAATATGTCAAATGGAAATTCAACCAAGGAAAAAAGGTCTTAGGCTGAATTCAGGAATTTAACAAAGTGAGATTTATCACATATCATAAGAGAATTACTAAAGAACCCAAATACATCAAGTGCGTTCATATTTGAAGCCGATGGAGCTCCTATAGTGTCAAGGGAAACAAGGTGCAAAAAATTAAGGAAGCTTGCTAATGTAAAAAATCAAATAAAGAAACCCTTTTTAACAAAAAAACATAAGGAAAGAAGATAGTAATGAGCAAAAAATTATATGAAAACTGATTTCAGTAAAGTGCTTTTTGCAGACGAATCAATGATCACCCTCGATCGGCCCGATGGATGGGCTCGAGGATGGATTTGCAAGCAACATGACTCAAGAAAAATTTTTAAACGCCAACAAGGCGGCGTTGGGATCATGATATGTGCTGGGTTTATTAGTAATGAGCTTATGGGTCCATTTAAATTGAAAGACAATGTTAAAATAAATTCGAAAAGTTACTGTGATTTTCTAGAGCAATATTTCTTTGAATGGCTTGATAACCAGTCTTTAGCCAAACGTAGATCTATGATGTTTATGCAAGACAACGCACCAAGCCATGCATCAAAGTTTACTAAATTCTGGTTGAAAGAAAAGGGATTTATTGAAGATTCCCTTATGAACTGGCCTTTAAATAGCTGTGATCTGAATCTCATTGAGAACCTGTGGAGCATCCTCAAGAGAGATATTTATTCTAATGGAAGGCAATCCAACGGCAAGAGTGACCTCTTGGAGGCGGCTAAATTTGCTGCAAGCAACGTACCAGCCGCTAAAATTGCAAATCTAACATCAGAGGTTGACAATCGGCTGCTAAGAGTTGTTGAAAAGAAAGGAGCATTTATGCAATAAATATTAGGAGGTTCTTATTACTTTTGTTAATATATCTTCCATTTTTAAAATATTTTTTATATTTCTCTTTTAAGAAATTGACAACTTTGTTCTAAAATCTTTTCATATTATTTATTTACATTACTTTTACGAGGTGTAATAATGTAAAAGTATCAAAATAAATATTTGACTACTGACAGTCAAATTAGTCTGCTTTGGTAATTTAGTAAAATTTTATCCAACCAAAACAATAGTTTTCTCTATCACTATATATCTAAGTTAGTAATATTGAGTAGAATCTCAACAACATAATAATAGATCTTTTAACATTAAAGACGCAAATCTTTATAAATTTCCTAACTTGCATATAATCTTTAAACGCAGTTTATATTCTAAAATAAAATTTCGTAGAAATGGTGATGGTTCTCTTTAACGCAGTATGGCGGGTTTTGTTCGTGTAGATTGTAACAGATGGAAATAAGGAAAGCTGTTTTTATGAACACTTTCCGTGCAAATAAAGACAGAGAATTGATATTTCGTCTGTGAAAAAGAGAAGTCGTTCGTTAAGTTCAAAGACGCAGTGTGCTTTTGGAGTCTGTCGACAATGGAAAGTACAAGCTGAGTAAATCCAGTTCATATATTGCAGCAGTCATCCATTTTAGGCCTTAGCTAGCTCTTGTAAAGATAAAGGACGCAAGATAAATTAGGTATATACTGTAGCGACCCCGGGAACTGAACGTATTTCTTGCATCAATAACTATGTATACTATCAACAATTTACATCATTTCTCGATTGAGATGAGGTCCCAATAAATGTCCAAGACATCACGCCTTCCAGTGAAATCCCCCGATCATTGTGATCGCTTAAAGTTCTTAGACAACTCACTGGTGATAAAATGTCACTAGTTAGGTTTTTGAGTCATTAAAAACCAAAATAGTGACGTTCCATCACAACCGAGAGAACCAATATCTTTAATCTGTAACAATGAACTGCCAGTTTTCCCCCTAATTAGCTGTTTTAGCTTGGGCAAAGGTGATAAGAGTTGCCAATCTCTGATGATCCACCGTTTTGGAGGTGCACTATTATACTGTTGTATTATCATAAATGTTTACAAATGATTGAGGTATACTCATGACAGATCATTTATATTTATAAAGTAAATAGAATGTTAGGCCAATAAGCAAAACGTAGGGGTCGCCTGAGCTGATTGCTTGAGTCTCTGAAGACCTACCACTTTGGAAGGACTTTGTCATCGAAAAAAATTTTCCAGTGAATCCACAGCTTGCACAGTAACCCTTTACATCACACCTTGAAAAATACGTATGAAATAGATACTGAAATATCAGGTAAAATGTCAGAAAAATCTAATGAGATGTATTTGAAACGTCAGTGAAAATAATATTCGAATTTATATAAGAAAATATTATAGAAAAAAAGAAAATCGAAAAAAGAAAGAATGAAACTTGGAATGAAAAGTAATGTTTGAATGATAAAACGGAAAACAAATGAAAATAACGAAACAAGATGGCTTCAGAAAAATCTCGTAAAAACACCGGTCTCCGGCGATCAGCAAAGGTAAGCGACATCGAGCCTGGCTAGTAGCTAGAAGGGTTATAATTTCGGAATACTAACAGCAGTATGCTTGGATATGCGAGTTATGTAATAGCTAATAGATAAATTGCCACTGGGTTCGTCATGTTTATTTACGCGCAAATACCCTTGGAAAAGATAGAAACCCACAAATTTTCTTCTCGGTTATGGGCTAAAACTAAACAATACTTATCTCCAAAATTATAAAAAAAATTGTTTAGAACATATTTGCATTTCAGCATTAAAATAACCCACAGAGGTCGATATGCTATTAAACACAACCAACCAACCAACTAAATGAATCAACTAAATATACAATAAAAAACCAGAATGAAAAGGAATACAATACCATAAAAATTATACAACTCGAAACTAAAGATAATAAAGTAAAAGAAATAAAATTTAAAATAAAAGTTAATTGAAAATGTAGTTGAAAACTTTTTTGCGAGAACTAAACACAATATTAAATAAACATCGAAATTTGTTTTCAAGCAAAGACAGTAGTGTTGAACTAATTTGTAATAACAACCGCGTACTTGACTATTTCCTAACTGATGAAGATAGAATTTGAAGCAACTCAGATATGGTTTTACAAATAGATTCTGAAGGCCATCGACAGAGCAACTAAGCAACGAGTAATTATTTTTCTCAAGAAAATGAAAACAAGGTATACAGTTATACTTAAAAGAAGAGAAAGCCAAAATGTCTAGGAAATAATGAGAAAAGAACACCTGAAAACATTGAAACACACAGAATATTGAGATCCAAACTGGCAGGGGAAAGTAGTAAGATTTTCAAAGATTCGGTATAGAGTAATGGCAGAACAGGAATAGGAAGAGAAGGCAAAAAGACAAATATTGTTAAGAACTACGAAGCGTGCGGCCTTTGGGATAACCATGAGCTTTCACTGTCTGTAAGATGTTGATGTATATAATTATTTTTATAAATTCGGTAACGATCTACTAAATCGAAAGTTATGACAACACTAAACTTACACTATTTACATTATTCGGACAATTGTCCTCACCTTTGTTGTCAAGACGAAATTTATTTAGATGAAGACTATTTTAGCAATAAAATGTTGAGTTTCCTATATCTCTGCCTGCGGGTTCCTGGGCATGACGGTGAACTGCGTCCAGCAGCAAGGCCTCTGATTGGGAGGTTGTGAGGAGCATGGAACCACCTCTTAATTGCTGTTGTTCTCAGGTTTACCCTGACACGGAGTGGTATCAACTGTTAGGGTACAGCTATGGGCAAATAATTAACCCCAAAAACTTGAAGCAAAACAATATGAAGTATGAAAATACACATTTATAAAAAAAATATATACATAAAAATAGCTTTAGAAAGAAACATATTCATGTTTGAAGGAAAAATCTTAGCAACAATATATCTTTGAAGAAAAAATTATTCCCATAACACATTTTTGAAGCAAAAAGTTATTCTCAGCAAACCTTTTTTGAATACAAATCTAGTAGACATTTTCAGTTTTTTTAAAATAAAAAAAGAATAAAACCAAAAAGATTTTATTAAAATCTGATTAAATCAGCCTTCTCACTGCAACCGAACCTTAAAAAGGTACCTTAAAACCCCACATTTTTGGCATTAAATAACCCACATATGCTGATATGTCGATAAACAAAACTCAAACTCTCTCTCTCTAAAGTCTCTGCGTTTAGCAACAGACGCGACGCATTAGATTGCTGTTCTGCCTGTCAGCTACTTAAATAGTGCCGGGTTAATTTGTATGAGATACTACAACTACCCTGAACCGGAGAAGACTTACCCCTTTGTTCTAACCTGTCTCCCTTTATAACATTGGTCTGATACTGTCCTTCTGTGCGCGCTTGTCGTTTCTTCAACGGCAACCTCGGTCTTCTTTCATCCTCCTCCCCAGACTCACTTATTTTTTCACCTTCACTTAATTCCATATCCTGCGCAATCTCACTTCTGCAACTCTGTGTCTCTCCACTAATCCTGCACTTCCATTCTCTGCTCTATTTCATTATTGCACCATCCTTCCTCTTCACGTTTAGGAACTTTCATCTCTATATCCTACACCACACTCTTATTTCTAAACTGGCCAGAATGCACCAAAATACACTGCCCTCTTTTCAGTTATGGTTGTGTTGTTTTTTCTTTTCTAATAAGAAAATCGCCTCTTCCTGCCTCGCCACTTTGTTTTTTTTATACCATACCTTCTGCCTTGATTTCCTCTTCACATGTGGAACAAACTTACAGCTAAGTAGCATTTTTGGTAAGAACGTCTCAATACTCTTATTAATATTTAAAAACGCTTTCAAACTCATTTTCACAGTTTGCATCATTCTCTCCGCTACCCAGTTAGATTGTGGATGATATGGCGGTGTCTTATGTGAGACACATTGAGTCCGTCTAAACCAGGAACACAAAATCTCATCCCAAATCTCAGGGGCGTTGTTATAACGACTGATTGGGGCAATACATTTATTGAAAACACGGTTCTAAAAACCTGTTTTACTGTGACCGCTCTTCTATCCATTACATTGATAACCTCTGGCCAACATAAGTGCGCGTCTACTAGGGATATAAATTAACCACATATCCCTTATATGCGCATGGTCCATGTGCATTGTAACCAAAGGCTTAGGCCATGAATTAATTTCTCTCTGCCTGAAACTTTTTATCTCATTACATTTCGGTAACCTCCTAATATACTCCTAAACCGGAGCTTATTTCGCCTCTATATATTTAGGGTTATAATTCTCTTTCAACCAAATGCTCGTTTATATTCTTTCCACATTCCTATTCCACTTTCTTGGGTCTCCATGGAATTTATCAACTTTGTTGTATCCACATTTAATACGTTGATCCTTAAGAATTTACGATCCTTATGGCATGCTACCGCCAGAATTGGAATTACTTCAAATAATGTACCCGTTTCAGAAGTACCCTTAAAGAAACCCACTGTCTCTATGATTGATCCATGAACGTGCTTAAATTTCACAGAGCCTTTCTTCTTCTTTTTTTAGTTTGCATCGTTCCATTTTAACCCCGAAATTCTTTGCTATTAAAGTGATTTCCCTATCAGTATCTACCTGTATATTAAATACTTGGCTGTTTATTTTTATATTATCTCAACCTAACGTTTGCGCATTTACCGCAAATATTCCGGATTCTTTTTCTTTTTTTCTTCATCTTCTGCTTCAGAGGAGGACTAGGAGAAGGAGGAGGATGTTTTCATTGTTCGTATTGTCTCTACTTCCTTCTCATCCTTACATCAACTCTGAAGCTTTATTTATTCTTTTTATGTATTCTTCGAAAGTATTTGCATTTTATCCTAAATTTAGTAGTATTCATGCCGTACGCTTTCACCTATTATTTCTGTTGATTGAATTCTCTGATTAGCTCTAAATGTTGTGAAGGTTCTATACTTTTGTGCAAGTATATTCAGCTACTTTGCATGCATTTCAACATGTGTAGAGGCTCATCCCTTGTTCCCTGTTCAGGATGTGGTTTCCGGTTTTCTCTTTTCCAATCTTTTCACTTTTCCTTTTTTTTTTCTTTTTCATTTTTTTCAATTGGAGTAGATAGACTAAACTATTGCCCGGTTCACACTCCACCCACGTCTATTGTACAGGTGTAGAGGCTCATCCCTTGTTCCCTGTTTAGGATGTGGTTTCCGGCTTTCTCTTTTCCAATCTTTCACTATTACGTAGCCCCCTGCACATCAGTGGTTTTACCGCCTTGCTCGGTGTGATACGATTAAAAAAAAATGTTTCGCTTATGATTTGGTCTTTTAATCCCTCGATCAACCTTTGAAGAATCAATTCATCTTCCATCGACGTTTCTTGACTTCCTAACCCTACGAATACGAAATACATGGCTCGATCCTTAAGCCTATTAATGTATTGCATCACGATTTTTCTCTGGGTACTGCCTTGCTTCTAGAAAGTTTTTTTTTTACGGCAATAACCAATTTTTTTGTTTTGTCTAATATTATTTTTAATGACTCTGACGATTTACTAGAAAGCCATTTGTTCCAATTACTTTGGGTAAGACATGGTAGAAATTCTCATTAAAACTTCACATCTCATGGTAACCAAAAACAAATCGGTTATCTGATTCTCTCTGAATTTCAATCCTTGAGTCCTTCAATTTTTTAAATCTTACCAATGCTATAAAAACTCTCATCAATATTCGAACGAATCAAAAGATCCTATCAAGGACGCCATTGTCGATTCTTGTATATCCCTGAGTGCATCAATAGTCATGACGTTTCTCTGTGTGTAGCAATAGACGTGACGTAGCTCTCCTTGTCAAATGTGACAATGGATTACTGTTCCGCCTGTCAGTAAATTACTACTTAAATAGTACCGAGCTAATTTGCATGGAATCCTACAAAGACCATCTTCATTTAATTCATAAAAATGTTTTATCCTAGCACCCTCCCAAACACAGCTAGCCATTTGCTCAAGTCCATAAAGTAAGTTATGCTTTGCTTTTTCCTGTCTCTCTTTTCCTCTATCTGATATGTGAGTATCACATTTTCCAAGCCCTCTTTCATCAATCCGTGTCACATGAACTTTAACTGCCTTTTCCTTATTTTAAGTTTTACTTCCTTGCCTCCTGTTCAAAAGAAATAGTGAACTATTCGTAAGTTATTGGTTGATTAATGATGGTGGCCTAGTAGATACTTTACGAGTAATGCACTATTTTGTTTTGATCTTTTTCTGGGATCTCCCCTTTTTCTATGATAATGGACTCGACTTAGGTATATATATACTCCTACCATAGTGAGTACCGGGTCTGAACAATAAAGAACAGTGACTGATCCGTAAGTCACCGAATGATACCGAAATTACACGGAGAATACCGAGTTAGTAGTTACAGTAGCCCTGAGATACCCTCAGCCAGATTAATATTACACGGTTAAACTAATTCCAGCACGGCTTCACTTCAAAGACTTGTGCATATAAAATATTCCTTATTAATCGTATTTCTGGTTTATTAACCTGCGTTCAAGTTGTATCTTTACGTTTAATATAACCTATTTTCCTATCTCAAATACCTGTTTTGTGGTTCATTATTTTGTGTGGTTCTTCCCACGGAATCCACAACAGATCTGGAGTATTTTTTGAGAAAAAATGTGAAAGATATATCAGAAACAATGTATGATTTCAGCGAGTAAAAGAAAGTAAAAATGAAAGAGGAAGTCATAACGCTTTCATGTGTTTAACCTCTGTTTCAGCGAAATTGAAAAAATCTTGTCAGTTTATTTTTTAATTCGTACATTTCAATTTATAAAATAACGACCTATATTTATGCTCGGTATTTTCTAGTGGTGAGTACTAGTAGTATGTCATCATTCATCATAATTTGATTTCTGCTATGGTCACACTACCTACCAAGCCTACGGAAAAACCTAAGGCAGGTAATGGTGAGTTGTTATAGCTCCATTTAATGTTTTATATCTCCTCTAACATCCCTTGCATTACACAGACAATGTTCTCGTTAATGTGTGGACTATACTTAACAAGACAATTTTTGTATATCAGTTAAGTTGGGGTTTTCAGCGATTATTTCGATGTGTTTTTTTTTTCTTACTTTATCATTCCAAGTGCACCTACTATTACTGGTACTATTCTTGTTTCCAATTGTCCACATTTTTTCTATTTCCATTTCAAATTTTTGATACTTTTTTAATTAATTAGTTGCAATGTTAAAATTCGCTAGACAAACCGTATGGCAAGATGTTTTCTTTTTGGTTTTTAACAATAATTTTCGGCTTATCGGCTCAATGTTTCCTGTTTGTGTAGATAATGTTATTCCATAGAATGATGACATCTTTTATTTCTGTAAGCGGTGCTGTGGGTTGTCCATACAAATGTTTGTTTACATATTATTAGCAGTATAGCCCGGTGTTGCTGGAGTGTAATGAATGCTTTAAAACTAATCCATGGTCCTGGAGCTCAGACTCTTTGGACGTTGGCACGAAAGACTAAAAAGCAAAATTTTTTTCCAGTTAAAGTGAAAGTGTAGACTGAATGAAAAATGAATGGATGTAAGTCAAATTTTGATTTCCTGGTATCGATATCAAATACGTTTTTTCGTTGTAAACTGAATTTTGGAGGCTAAATAAGTCTTTTGGATAAATGGTATCATGGCTGAGACTAAGAACTACAATTATATTTAACTTAGAGCCAAAATCGAAACAAAAGCTAAAATAGAAGGGCTGACAAACTACAGACATACAGGCAGATAAACAGACACACACCACACAAACATCTTGCTTTATATATATGTATATATATATATATATATATATATATATATATTATCGATTTTCTGCACTATTATAAGATCTGCTACCTTGAAACTTTTGAATATCGTTTCACACGTCTTTGTCTATGAGTGTATCAAATTTGATTAAAATCGGACCATTCCTTCTATAACCCGATTTTTTCGATTATCGATTTTCGATATTTATCGGGGGTACCTCGACACAAAACCTAGCTAAGAACACTCGTACACGCTTATAGTACAACTGTGTAAATTTTCAAGAAAATCAGTTCAGCTGTTTCGGATTCTATAGGTAACGGACACACACACAGAGACACACACACACACAGACACACCGACAAATTTCCATTTATAAATAAGTTTAGATTTAGTCTTGGAAACTACATGATGAAGTTTGGGAAATTTTTCCCCAAAAGAAAGAATGTGCAACAGGGACGCCATTATCGTTAAGCTTGCGAATGTCTTTATGATAAATTTCTAAGAAAAACTTGAAAATTTCAAATCACAGCAGGGCCATAAACCAGAAATTTGCTAGCAATTTAGTAATGATACTTTTTTGCCATCTGGGAAGGTCCGCGAGAAAGTTTGTTTGAATTTCTACAATTTCGAGATATTTTGCGCAACAAAAATTTGAACTCAAATACAATTTACATCTAGTTTAGTGTTGAATTTTTAGACACTATAGTAATGTTTTAAAGGAATAATCTAATGAACGAATTTTAAAACCTACGTCATCAAACATTTGCCTACAACGTCGTTGCGATCATCCTTATAATATGATAATATCAAAACCAAACTACAAATTTTTACGCATAGGGCGAATTTGCATCTAGATATAATATTATTGGAAGCACACTAATAATATAATTCAGCATTATGTTAAGCCCCTCCATCAAGAATAGCGACTGAAGCAAATTGAGAATGAAAAAGCAAATATGAGGATTAATATTAAGACTTTATCTTGTATATTCATTTGAAAATAAGTATTTGATCACAAATATAACAATTTATTAATGTAATTTGACACTGACAATCAACTGTTTAATAATTATATATATATATATATATATATATATAAGTATGTATGTATTGAGGCTGCAGATAGTTTTCTGTCTAGTATGTTTAATCAACTTAATAAAAAATTACCAAATGTTGGAGAATTTTTGTCTTTATTTCCATCTAAAATTAAAACCAAAATACGATGTTTAGAACGGCTCATGATTAAACGTAAAAGACATTCATTGTCTCTTATATTTAACATTATCACACTAAAAAGGCTGCCTTCTTCTACCGAGCGCCCATAGCCCAGAGGTTGAATCGCCGACTGACGCCAATTCGGTCGGGTTTCAATCCTGGGTTAAAAGCAATCGGTGTCTAATCGTACTGATGAGCTGTAATACAGCAAAACAGATCTGTCTGCGGATGACTATTCACGCTCTCACACCCTGATTTAGCACTCTGGAAGAATGAAACAGTAGCTACACTGGCATGTACGCATCGCTCATTCAGTAATTAATTAGAGCGCTCTGGCTATTAGGCGTGTATAATGATAATATACACGCTAAAATGGCTGCCTTCTTCTACTGAGCGCCCATAGCCCAGAGGTAGAATCGCGGACTGACGCCAATTCGGTCGGGTTTCAGTCCTAGGTTAAAAGCAATCTGAGTCTAACCGTACTGATGAGCTGTGATACAGCGAAACAGATCTGGCTGCGGATATATATATATGTGGAGTGGTTAAAATCATGGAAACATCTTGATATTTCAAGCCAATTGTTTTCAATAGTTAGTAGGAAATTCTTTGGTAATTACAGTGTGAATTTTCTGTGTGATCGACTCCCACAAACTTCAAACTGTTTTCAAAGTAATTTGTATATGATTCATCAGCTAAAGCAGTCTCCAATTATTTCAATGATCATAGTGGTGGATAACAAATCCTAACTTGTTTTTATAAAGCGAACCCTAAATCTTCAATGATTTTGAGGTTTGTGGAGTTTATTAGCCTGATAAGATATTCTATTTCACTAGAATGTTCTACATGCCATTCATCTAAAACGTTAGCAGCATGAATAGATGCATTATATTCCAGAAATATGGCGTTTCCTCCGGAAAAAAACTTCCTGAGCAATAAGATAAATTTATAAAACTCTTCAATTGTCCTCCATGTTGAGTTTAATAAACCTATCTCAACAATATTTGGGAAGAAGATTTTAGCAAAAAATGAACAACTGTTAATATTAAATCAAGAAAAAAAAACATTTGACAGCTTAATGAAATTTTCTAAATTATACAATGATGGTACGAGATATTTTCATCATTTTTTCATCTCTCTTATATATATATATATGTATATGAGTTATATATATAGATTCAAATCCGACAAGATGATATAATAACTAAAAAACAGAGAGGAAAATGTTCTTTAATCTAACATGTTTCACGTTAGTAAGTTTCTTCAGAAATTATTTGCAAGACTCAAATTTAAAAATTTAATTTAAAAAGCAAAGCAACAAATAAACAGTATATTGGAATGTTGATTGGTGTTTGATTGCATTGGTCATCTATCTGAACAATGAAAGCAAACCCAAGTTAACATTCCTTATACGGTCTATTTCTTGTTTATTTTTTAATTTGAATTCCTGTATTGAAAACAAATCTTTGAAGAAGTATAATTTTAATATGTTAGATTACTGACTCTTTTCCTATTTGTTCTTTACTTTTATATATATATATATATATATATATATATATATATATATATATGTGTGTGTGTGTGTGTGTGTGTGTGATAGAGAGAGAGAGAGCGTGTGAGTGTGCGTATGCGTGTGTGTGTTTGTGTATGTCACTTACCTAATTGGTCTTATATTCAGCAATTCTAACTCGGAATTTCATTGACGAAAATTTATGTAATTCGGTCCACTCGCGAGGAGATATTCTAAAATATCTGTCAATTTTCTTGCTTTCGTTATTATTATATCAATTAAACAAATTATTTTCTCTTGGTGTTAAGTTGATTCTACTTCTTTATGTGTGTACGCATTGTTTTTTTTTTACCCGTAAATGTGCGTATATGCACATGTATATGATTCTGTGGTTATTTTGTCTCCTTATAATGTTTCGTTATTCCTTTTCGTTCTTTCTTTCATCGTTCGACTCTGAGTGTCAATGGATGAAATAACAATGTTACTTCCGGTGTCAGAGATTTTTTATACTTATTCTAATTTTAAAGAATATTCCGCAGTTTCCTGAAGATTTTAAAACAGTACATATATATTAAAATTTTATTTAAAAAATAATTTTAAAAATTATTATTTAAATATATTAAAAAAAAAGAAGGAAAAGGTGTAACGAGAGATTAACTGGATACCTGTATTTTAGTTGACTCTACCTTCATTTTAAACAGTATTTATTTAATCTACTAGCCTGCGTACTCAAGAAAAGATAATTAAAAAAGTGTACCTGCCGATAGCATTCGAACCTCCATTACGTTTTTGCGGGATAAAACACCGTTTCATTCCGTATACTTTTTACCTCTCTCCTACGAAGAGCATTGCAATGAAACGCACTTTTATTTTTCTCCTTGAAGTAAATTCGTTCAAATTTTTATCGAAAAGCATAACTGCTCATTTCCCATCGGAATCGTAAACAAAACAAATTAATGGATTTTATTAATTTTTTTAACCCGACATAATTTTATTACTTCAAATATTATTTTGCGTGGATACCTGCATTTCAGTAGACCCTCCGTTTGTTTTAAAAAACATCACTGCTTTCTTTATTCTGGCATTCATCTGACATAATTTTGCAACTATGGGACACATATTGTATATGGAAACGGATATGGCGAAGCCTGCTTACTCACATCACTGTCTCCCTAGAATACACGCATGCACTCAAACACACATACACCCCCCCCCATATATATATATATATATATATATTCCTTAATGTAAATGTAGAATGCACACATTTGTATATATAGCAGAATTGTACATTGAACTTCAAGCGTAGACCTAAATGTATAAATGTATTTTCTTTTCTGTAGGCACACACACATATATATATATGTTTGTATACATATATACAAACATATATAGAGAGAGATATACATATATATATACATATATACATATATATATATACATATATATATATATATCTACATATATGTGTGTGTTTGTGTATATATATATATATATATATACACTTCCCATTTACATACTGAAAGCATAAATCATTTAAATAGTAAAAAGGGCTCTGTTAGATTTTATTGCTGCTACTCAAAGTCAAAGTCAAACGCTATGACACAATCGTTCTTTTAACGTTAATAAAACTACAGTAAAGTAGGATGAATATTTCTAGTGCATCACAAGTGCACTTAAGTATCTAATCTGCATCAAAGAGAAGGTCAAAATAAATTATGTTAAAATAAACCAAATCCCCCCCCCTCACGACAAAACCCGGAAAGATTTTCAAAGAACAAGATGAAAAAAAAAAAAAAAATGTAAATTCAATTTATCGATAATTCATTTCCCTACCTTGCGTGGCTGCGTGTAAACTTACTTTGACTCATTTTTTCTTTCTTTCAAAGTTATCAAAAGCTCGCAACATACCCAGTAAGAAAAATCACGCATACCATTATTCTCCTCAATTCAATCTCCCTATATGTGCAGGTAGAATAATGGTTAGCGTTTTGGAATACGGAATCAGCGGCTCGAGTTCACATTCACTAACGCTTATAGGAAAATGGTAGAGACCACTCTTTCCTCGTACCTACAAGATATTGACAATACAGTAAGGTGTATTGAGATCTTTAGCAACAAATCTGGCAGAACAACAACACTGGATTCAAATGAAGTTCTACAATGATGTTAAGATTCATATCATTGTCCCCTGAAGTTTTATAAAGATGTTTATAGAGATACTATATTTGTAAAATAAAAACGCTATGGATTATCTCACTAACATAAGATGATCCCAAATGATATCAGCACCAACGGACATTGGACCCAAAGAAGAAGTTATTGCGTCATTTACAATATCTATCTATCTGATATTTATTAGAGAGAAAATTACTTTAATCTTATCGATATAAAAAAATAACCAAACTAAGAATATTTGCATATATATATATATATATATATATATATATATATATATATAAAATTTAGATTTTAGTCATGATTAAATTAAACAAGTATATATATAATAATCTAACTAATCTAGCGAGGAAGTAATATGAACGTCACTCAGTTCAGCCTCAGTTCCAGGTGAGAAGTCGGGTGCGGATATACCAGACGTATAAAATGTTGATTTGGTAGAAAATCTACCAGCAAAGCACTCGGCCTTGTCCACTGAAGATGTGAGGACATCAAATTTATTGATCAAAAGTGAGATTGACAGCTTCCACTTGCTTGACATATTTTTACAGAGCCGCTAATATTTGAAACCCTAACTTGTGGAATACTATACGCTGCTTCATTCTGTCAGCAAGCAAATGATTAGCGTCATTTAGAATCCTGTTGCACTAAACACGAGCAGAGGCAAAAAGGCGCCTATTATGGTCAGACGCGTGGCTCCAATACAGCCGGAAGAAATGATTTCTGTAGGCAATAGCAACCGAGCAAGCAGCGGAGAACCAGAGGAACGAATGGGGTTTAAGTCCTAACTTTCTGGCTGCGATGAAAGCATTGATGCCAGGTTTAATCCAAGCAGAGACCTTAGATGCACAGTTTTCAACGGGAAAGCTAAAACCTTTTCTTCCAAAGGATGTCACACAGGAAATAGCGGAATAACTCTCAGTCTACGCTTTGGTAGCAGTACGATATTCTGCTGGTCGGAACTTGAAAGTTGAAACTGGAAAAAGGGGAAATGGAATGAAATATTAACGGAAACCACAGCATGATCAGAGTTGCCAAGATGGCAGATCTGCATGACGGGGCAAGAATAAAGGATAGAAGTGAAATTGCTCTAGCAGTGAGTCATAGGTCTGTTAGGGTTATTAAAGAAACGCGTTGAGAAATCCACCATTTGCGTAAGGGATCGAGTGGTTGAAAAATCCATGGTATGGACATTAGCAAGATGTGTGACAGAATTTTCCAGTCACTTGGCGTTATGGCAGTAAAGTCTCCAAAAACAAATATATCCGGGAACGGATGAGAAAAAATGACTTTATACATATTGTTCGAAATGCTGTTAAGTAAGGAACAGTCAGGAGATAAAGATAAGCGGTAAAGAAAGAAAAGATATCTAACCGAGCTTAGTAGCGAAGGACGGAAAGACATGTAAGAATGATCTGGAGATTCAAAAGACATCCCCCTAGTTATAGGGAGATGCTCGTTGACATAAACGCTGAT
This sequence comes from Ascarosepion bandense, assembly GCA_037127315.1. Taxonomy (NCBI): domain Eukaryota; kingdom Metazoa; phylum Mollusca; class Cephalopoda; order Sepiida; family Sepiidae; genus Ascarosepion; species Ascarosepion bandense. The sequence continues at coordinate 2,653,060 of JBBBDQ010000501.1, read as the reverse complement.
TCCATTCATAAAATTATTGGAGTCGTTCCTAAAAAAGCCAAGTTTACTAAGGATATAGAAATCAGAGAAAGCAATAGAAGGATCAATATTAGTTTCGCAATGAGCTATGATGTCACGTGTTTACGTTGAAGAAGAATTCAACGCTGCAAAAGTTGGTACGGATACCCCAGATGTTCGAGAAAGAGATGTTAACAGGTTTAAGTGATTTTTATTTAACTTGTTTAGTTTTCAGTCTTGACTTGTGTGATGTCATAATTAGAGATTATTTTCGTAAGGAGATGCCAAGAATAGTAGTATCACTCGGTCGTCTAATTCAACATGTGTCAGTTGTCAATTGAGTGCCATACGTAATACACGCTTGTGTAGGAAGTCCTATTAATCAATTTGTTATGACTGATAGAGGCATTTCTGGTGCCAGGTGTTTACAGATTAGTTATCCAAATATTTTTGTTATATTTTTTATTTTGCTTTTGATAGATTCAAAATAAGTACCATCAATGCTTTTATTACAGTTCCAGAACTTTTTTGTTGTTTTTAAAAGGTATATCATGAGTCCTATTTCTTTGAATACTTCGTAGAGAATTTTGATTTTCTTCTTTTTTTTTAAGATCATTCTTATACCAACGCCGTATGTAAGTTGTAGTGCAGTGGATATCGATGCAGAACGACAAATCGGGGGCTCGAATTCTAGTTAAATTCTTCGCATTCACTTACGCGCAGATACCCTTGGGAAAGATATTAATCCGTATTTTCCCTCCAGTTAAGGGTTAAATAATAGGACGGATTGGTTCGCAACCAGTCTACCGCAGAAAGCAATGGCACCATACTGCGGGATAAACCTCTCTTTTGAGACATGATTGCCCAAAGCGTGTATCACGTATGGCACTTATGTACTGACTTATCACAACAATGAATAACTATATCCTCTACATACACACATTCTCATCATCAATGTCATCAGGATTGAAAACCATGATATCTGTCGTCTATTTTTTATTTTTCTACGATCTGTTATGGAAAGCTTAAAAGATTCGTGCTTATCTCTTCACATCTGTTCTTGTTAATGCACAGGACATATTTTAAGGAATGATTAAATAGACTGGGCAATCTTTTCCTCTTTTTTTATTCCCGGTGAAGCTTGAAATGGTTTCCTATTGAGGTCTTCGATAGACATGTAAGATTTTGTGGACCGATTAATATCTTCTTTCAGATCAATGCTTTCGGTGAGTTCAGCACTTTGAAGATGTTTTCTAATGGATGAGCAGAGGATGCTTTTATTGATATGGTCATATGCTGCGGTAAGGTCAGTAGATTTGTATGCTTCTCTGCCGAGGAGTTATCAATACCCCGAAAAATGTTTTCAATAAAGCTATACAGAAAAGAAACAAATACACAAACAGACTTTATTTTTATTCAATATTGATACAATAAAATCAGGTGAAAATAACAAAAGTCTTGCTATGGAAAAAAGTTATGCTTTTGGCCATAAAAAAATCTGAATATATTTCTATACTTCCGAACGAAAAAAGCTCTGCTTCCGTATAAGTGTGGAACGTCTCCCGTTCGGATATGATGTTCCTCACGGATACAGTAAGTAACACAAGAGACAGGTAAACCCAGATCCTACTTCTACTAAGCGTCTACACTGTATCTAATTCTGCTTGCTGTCTTAGACTCACCTTCTCTCTCTTCTCCTTATTCGCTCTCTCTCTCTCTCTCTCTATATATATATATATATATATATATGTGTGTGTGTGTGTGTGTGTGTGTGTGTGTGAATAGAATGAGTGAAGAACAGGTAGAAAAAAGGGTCTTAAATCTTAACATGTTTTACTTTAGGTGCTTCCACTAAATCGCTAAAAAACAGCATAATATGAATAAAAAACGGCTCCAAACTTAAAAAAAAAGTTTCTATCAAACTGTTTATATTATTATAAAGATAAATGATCAAAATATTTTTAATTATTTTTCAAAATATTTTATCCCTTGTAACACATTTAAAATTTTGGTAAAATCTTTTTTGGATTTTAGTTAGCGGGTAACCAAATCATTACGTGAGTTTACAATGAAAAAAAGTCATATTACATAAATCATTTTTCCAGTGCCAAACACATGTTGAAATTATTTGCAAAAATGAAATAGTTGTCGGACTGATTTAAAACTGAATGAAATTAATTTTGAAATTATGATTTAAAAAACATCTTTGTAAAAATCTTTGTTTTTTTATCTTTACCACCCTCCTCCAAGTAAAATTCATCAAATTCCAAATCATTTAATTCTTTAGGCAAAAATGGTTTTATTTGTTAAGCGCAGGACACATTAAGGAATGTAAATTGGGTATTTTTACCGCAAATCTTCTTCAAATAGTAAAGTAAAAATGAAATAGAACAATGATATTATTTAATTAGATGAGCTTTTAATTTTTTAGTTTTAAAGAATAATATAAATGTAATTTATTATGCCTAGAGAAAGATTTTGCGATTAATAATGAAGTTTTATAAGAATTGTTTTCCTTTTTTTTAATTATAATAATTAAAAAAGTTAAAAAAACATTTCAAATCCGTGTAGACGTTAGGCTGGTAGGTTCCATAGTGAAGACTATATTTACTAATCGAAAATTAAAACTTTCATAAAGTCATTTAATTATCGTATTTTTAAAATAATTTTCATTTTTCTGCGTGTGTGCATTTGACTTTTTGTATGATAAATTCTATGTGTATAGTAAAAGTTCATTTGTTTCAGAAAAAAGATTGTACAGTACTTAAAATTAATAATATCCATCTGAAAATAGGGTTACATAAGATTCTTAACTAACTGCTACTTATCTGAAATTTCGGTTGTTTAAGTTATCCCCTCTCACGTTCGTAAAAATCCCTGTTGTATGTTTTAAAAGGTTGGAAAATCAGTTATTATACATTGCTTGAATATACCGAAAGTTTGAAACCAAAGTTGCGTAAATAGTTGCTTTTCAAATGGAAAAATATTCAAATTCTCTACAATATATATGCATTGAGGCTTTTTAATACAATTGTGTACTGGTCTAACATAATTATGACCAAAAACTGATTAACAGTAATCATATATATATATATATATATATATATATATATATGTGTGTGTGTGTGTGTGTGTGTGTGTGTGTGTGTGTGTGTGTGTGTGTGTTTGTATGTGTAGATAGATAAATAGATAGATAGATAGATAGATAGACATAGGATTAATGTGATGAAGTTTGTCACTTAACTGAGCAGAATCATGCCGAATTAGAATTTTTGTGAAGGCACCATTATGATGTCCTCACTTCTCAGGGCATTTGTGCAAGACACAACAGAAGGTTAAAAGAAATCCCTGAGGAATGAGGATGAAAATATAGAAACCTTAGCGCTATGCTTCATCACAACTCAACAATTCGAGTGATCGATGGCCGGTCAGATATAATGACGGTTTCATCGACGTGGCGCAAGTGTGATTTCTGCAGGAGGACGCCTATGTTTCTGACCAGATTTCTTTTAATATTCAGGCCGGTAGACGTAAATAAATAAATATACTGTTTAATAATAAAACACTGCATCTCTTCAAGTATGAATATACATTAAAGATAATATATAAACAAACAAATTAAAAATATATCGGATTTTATCCATTTCCTAAAATACATGTTTGTTTGTGTTTCTGCGCGCGCGCGCGTGTGTGTGTGTGTAGGGGGATGCGAAATAACAATACCAATGTGAATATAATCAAAAACTTAGAAAATTTATTAACGAAGGCTTTCACCAAGAATTTATGCTCTCATTAGCTTCCTCACTTTAGAACAAAAGAAAGACAAAACTGTGCGAGGAAATTCTCTGAGGCTAATATTTATATGCGTCTGCATATATGTATATATATATATATATATATATGTATATATGTATATTCTATTTGGAAATGAGTTATTACTCGACCTGTGTTTCTACTATGAGTGGTACCTTCAGGCGATTTTCAATAATATTATTAAAAATCACTTGAAGGCACAACTCATGGTAGAAACCTAGTTCGCGTAATAACTCGTTTACTCATAAAAAATATTCAAAAGTTCTACAATATAATTGTATTGAACGCTTTTTAATACAAATGTGCACTGGTCTAACCCTATTATGACCAAGAACTAGATATTTAACAATCAATATATATATTATTTTTAAGTAATCAATAATCTTAAAAATGTTGAAAATATATTTCGTAATCTAATTTTAGGAATGCTGTATTTAAATTTTCTGTAGTCAGTATATATATATTATACAAACAAATTTTAATTTCGGGCAGCAGAAATAATAAGCTCAAATGTATATAGAGAAACATGCGAACAGACATAGTCTTTAGTTTGGCCAATGATGTTGATAACGTAATTTTTTAAGTTATTTTGATTGCTGGTCTCCCGAGGCATTTCTCTTCACATACAGTTTACATTTAGTTAGGTACTTCCTTTTTCTCCCCCAAAATGGATGATGAAAAACATCACAAACTTAATATAAAATAGTTTTTTCGTCAATGTTTATGTTATTAGAATTATTACGTTACCAAATTATATTTTCATTTTACTTTGAAAATGTTTCAATACTTTCCAACACATGCAAAATTACGGTTAAAAATATTGTGCTTTTTTCTGGCTAGTGTGGGACAGGTTTACTATGGAATGTTAGTGCTTTTGTTTCCGGTGAAAAAAGTATCAAATTTTAAATTTTTGCAAAAATCCAATAATTATCGGATTTGAATGAATATTTCAAGATTTACTTATGAAATTGGTATTTTTTTAACATATTGGTAAATATAATTTTTTCATCCTCTACCAACTCTAACGTAATTTCTTTAAATTTCTAGAAATAAAATTTTGTTAGCTTTTTTTAAACGCAAGATTACTTAGAGAATGTAAATTATCCATTTTTTAAAAAACACTAACCATAAAATCCGTTCTGAATAGTGAAATGAAAATCGCAATGAAACTATGCTATTATATAGTTAGATAGTATTTTACTTGCTTTTATAAATAATATATAATGAGGACACTATTATTTGAAGAAAAATACATTTTGCGCTGAATAAGAATTTTTACAATTCGTTTTATTTTTTGTTTTTAAATTTCACTAATTTTTAAGTTCAAACATCTTTTAAAAATCTTTTGAAAATTCTTCAAAAAGTTGTCTGCGTTAGATTATTAGTTTATTAATTGAAAACTATACTTACTAAGTAAAACTTAAAAAGCTCATCACACTCTAAGATTTTTAAAATATTTTTTAATTTTTTACATGTGTACGAAATGTGCTCATTACGAAACTGTTGATGACCATATACGGTATTATTATAAAAAAGACATCGATGACTACAGAAAATTTAAAGATAGCACTCCTAAAATTAATTTCAACATTTTAAAATATATTTTCGAAATTTTTAAGATTATTGAGTACTTTAAAATTATGTAAGAAATGACTTTAATTGTCCTTTTCGTAAATTATATTTTAGACAACAATAAACATGTAATTAGCTGACAAATGTTAGGCAAGTGCTTGACAAGTCTTTGTCGGGTGTTAAGAGATCCGTTAATCACTCCAACTGTTCTTTTGAAAACCCATGTTTCTGCTTATTTAACTTCAAGTAAATAATAAAAAATGGTGTAAGACAAACATGTGTCATTTTACTTGATCTATTCAACTTATACAGAGAGACAATTCTGAGGCCCCTAGAACTCATGACAGGACTCATCACTGGCGGTCACTATCGGAATAGCATAAAATACACACGTTGTACATTGCTTATAGCAGACAAGGAAAGGAAACTATAAAACATTATACAAAAACTAGCTTAAGAAAGCGGATTGAAAAGACATTGAATAAATGACTAAGAAAACTGAATACATGCTCAACAGTTAAACGAGGGGCCCAAAACACTATCTACTGACTGGTGATACTAAAATCAAGCAGGAACAGAAATGTAAATACAGAATACAGAAAGTGCAACACTGAGACCCGAAGGCAAATTTGCATAATCGAGGATGTCTTCCAGAAGCTCAGTAAAGTATTGAGAGACTGGAAAATATTTCTAGATACAAAGAAGAGATTAATGGATTGCAATGTGATTTCTATTATTCAGTATGACAGTGATTGCTGGACAATCTCTTCAAAGACAAAGGAGTACTTTGAAGCAGTCGACATATGGTTATACAGAAGGTAGCTGTGGATAGCATTGATTAAGCATGTGATAACGATGAGGTTTTGCAGAGGATGGAAAAAAAAGAAATTATAATTAACATCAAGAAAAAACAGCTAAAATTTCTGGGATATTTAATGAGGTAAGAGGGATTGGAGAATCTGATACTCACAGTTCAGATAGAGGAAAAGTGAAACAGAGAAAGGAAACGCATGGCATACTTGACAGGCTTGAACAAATAGATGACAGAGAGGAATTTTCGTAGAGTAACAGGAGAAAGCGTGATAAGAGCCAATAGGGTAATGAAGATGTGGCAAGCCGTGATCGCCTACGCTCTAAAGACAATCGGCACATAGAAGAAGAAGAAAAGAAGAAGAAGAAGAAGAAGATGAAGAAATAATACTTGCTACAAAACAGATTAATTTTACTTTAAATCACTTAGTATTCCTTAAATAAATTTCCAGAAAATTCTATTCTATTTTTCGAAGATTTTTTAATAAAGAAAAACAAGTTGAGCTTTAAACGCCTTAAACGTTTTTAATCAGCTATGTTAGAAAAAAATAGATTCAATTCAATATAATTTTTGTTTGAAACTACAGAGTATTTTCTCTAATGTTTAGATTAGAATAAGAATTAAATATTTAAGGTAAACTGAGGTATATTGTAGTTAAGAAAAGCACACAAGTATTGTGTGAGTCATTTATTTTGGTAAAATAATTTTGAATTTTTAAGATATATTGTAGCATAAGTTATAAATGAACAGCTGTAATTAATTACATTTTAGAGAAAAAATATTTTCGATGTTTGCATAAAACGTCAATTCATCTCCACGATTCAGTAGTACATTATTCCAGCTCTTGTTACTTTTAAAGTAGTACAAAATCAAATTAAAAAAATAACACTGAAATTTAACCTGCTGTTAAAAATTGACACCCATTAAAAATGTATGGTCCCACTACGAAGCTGCTATCAGTTGTTAGCCACCATAGACAACCGCACCTACCTCCCTACCTTTCTGTATCAGTTTTTTATTTCGACTTTTTGGATCACAGGTGATCATTTGGGAATTCATATCCGTTTTTGGTTCTGTGCTTCCCATTAGCCGATAAATAAAATTCGCGTATGCTCCCGAACAGGAAATTTAATATTTAATTAATTTTTAGTTTTCAATCGGAACCTCTGCGCAAACCCAGATGCGCACCGACGACTTTTGGTCAATTGCTTTTTGGTTATGAGAGCGCAAACATCTGGCCCATCGCTTTTGTTTGGTCGGTATCACCACAAGAGACAGGAATCAACGTCAGGACAGGGAACGAAATACAGTAAACTACACAAGGTAATAAGGATCATGTGCACATGCGGAGCGGCTAAATAAGAATAGCTCCACGACACACGTGCAAAAATAAAGAGATTCGGCACGACTAATAAAGGTGACATGCATAAAAAACATAACAGAACTAATGACATGCTCGTCAACAGGATGTATAAAATCCAAAATAGAACGCTCATAATAGAATAAGAGAAAATACTTCAGCAGTGTGACGAATATATTAGAGATCTCTTCCACTACAAGAGAGCGCGACAAAAACAGAAATACAGGCAAGCTGGAAATACTAAACACCCAAGCGGAAGATGCACTGGCCAATATCAATATACATAGGATATCATTATCATCTATCTATCTATGTCAGTCACTTTATATCTATCTATCTATCTATCTATCTATCTATCTATCTATCTATCTATCTATCTCTCTCTCTCTACACACACACACATACACACACACACACACACACACATATATATATATATATATATATATATATAGTTACGTGAATTAATTAATATACATATGAGGGTACAAACGCATAACATTATTATTCAAGTGTTAAGAAAAGAGTCCGCAGTGTATTGTGAACAGTGCTGTTTTATTTCTATATATAAAAGGCAATCTGTGAGTCTGTGTGTGACTGTTCACTATGCACGCCTACATATTTTAAGCTACGCCATTCAAACTTTTTACGGACACATATCTCCAGGGAAGGCCAGGTCGACACATACCTTCTGAGTTTTAAGTTCTGCGATTTTCCCTTTCGCACGTTTTGGCCAATGGTGCAGATTGTTTATATTTGCTTCGTAAAACATCTAAGATCTAAGATGGTTTCTAAATTACGTCACAGAAATAAAATCACACGTGTCAAACGCAACTAAAATATTTTTTATTTACAAAAAAAAAGCTTTTATATTTAATTTTTATTCCGAAGTTTTAAAAATTAATTTGGTCAACAAAAAAATATTCTTCGAAAATTTCTGAACTGAGAGCGTAATAGTTTTTATATTTCTACATTTTTAAATATTCTTCGAAAATTTCTGAACTAACAGTGTAATAGTTTTTATATTCTAATTTCAGTTAAACAAAATAAATAATTTTTATTTTTATGTTAAAATCATTTTATCAACAAAAAATGTAAATATTTTACCCCGTAATTTTGAAACAAATATAAATGCAATATTGTTTACAATGTCATACAAAACATCAAATCACGTTTATGCAAAACAAAAAAATAGATTTTTTAATAGAAGTTTTGAACAATATTTAAACAACAATTATTTATATAATTATTTTTTTATATAACCGAGTCATACTACTAAAATATTCTGAGTTGCACGGGCAACACCGGGTTATGATGCTAGTATATAATAATATTAACATGCAGGGAAATGAAATTAAAATTGGCGTAATTCATAATTATATATTTACGGGTGAAAAGAAAAGAAAGAAATGTGGAAAGTAAGGAAGTAAAATAGAAAGAGGCAAATCTGTATAGAAATCTGTCAATCAGTTTCTAAATATTTATTTTTTTTCGATGGCAGCATGTGGTGATTAAAACGTTTTTGTTTTTTGTTTTTTGTTAAGTAGATTAGGGTTATTTATATGGTTTCAGATGACAAGATTTTTTAAAAACATAAGTTACATCAATCTCCTTTTCCATTTTAAAATTTGGATTTAGCGACGATTTTTCAGGTAATAACTGTGTTCTTGTTATTGTTTATAGTTTCTATACATATATGGATAAAGCAGTACATTTGCTCTATTCACTGTTGGTTGTTAAATCGAAATTTGTATATGTTAGTAATGTAATGTTTTACATAATAATCATCGGACGAAGGAATGCGACCTCTATAAACAATAATTTTACACATATATTGGATTCAGTTATTAACAATAGGGTAGCTGATATTATTTAGGGATCTCAGGTATTTATTTGATATCATATTATTATACTGTGAAATACATTTATCTCTTATTCTAAGGCAAATATATCTGATTTCAACAAAGTTTTAGTGGAAGTGAATAATAGGATGTGCGTTGTGGTACAGTGGATATCGGCTCGGAACGAGAAACCGGGGAGCCGAGTTCGAATTCCAGCTGAATCCATTGTATTCACTTACGCGCAAATACCCTTGGGAAAGGTATTAATCCGTCTCTTCCTTCCAGTTATGGGTTAAATAGCAGGACAGATTGGGTTCTATAGCCTTGGTCGGCAACCAGTCTACCGTAAAAAGCAATGGCAACCTACTGCGGGATAATCTTCTGCCCAGTCAGTCATGTCTCTTTCGAGACATGATCGCCCAAGCGCGTATCACGTATGGCACCTAAACTGACTGAATAATAGAAATATTTGTAAATTAGATTTAGGAAGATTTTACCAGTTTACAGAATTGTGCCATCGACGTTGGAATATATATATATAAATTCGTGCGTGTGTGTGTGTGTGTGTGTGTCTCTCTCTCTATATATATATATTTATTTTTTCTAATCATATCACCCCGATCAAGGCGGTAACGCCACTGATGTGCAGGGAGCTACGCAAGAGTGAAAAGATTTGGAAAAGAGAAAGCCGGAAAACACATCATAAACAGGGAACAAGGGATGAGCCTCTACACCTGTACAATAGACGTGGGTAAAGTGTGAACCGGGCGATAGTTTAGTCTATCTACTCCAATTGAAAAAAATAAAAATAAAAAATAAAAAATAAGAAAAAGAAAAGTGAAAAGATTGGAAAAAAGAAAGCCGGAAACCACATCCTAAACAAGGAACAAGCGATGAGCCTCTACACCTGTACAATATATATATATATAATAACAATAATAATAATAATAATAATAACACTAATAATAATGATACTATTATTGTTATAATATATTTCAGTCCGTCTCGAAAAACCCACCGAGAATAAACACGGAAAAGAAAAAAGGGAAATAAAAAAAGAAACCAACGAAGCACTTGAACATACGTCAAAATACTCGTAGAAAAGAAAAAAAAAACGAGACGAGAAACCTAATACTAAAGCACTCAATACAATAGTAGAACAATAAATAAGAATAAATCTAAGAGCCAAACAGACCGATTTAGGTTTCACATAACGGCTGGTCCGGGCAAGTCGGCTCCCCATTGCCCTGACTAGCCGTTAGGTGAAACCTATGTAGGTCTGTTGGCTCTTAGTTAGATTTATTCTTATATATATATATTGTTTTTCTTTAATCCGAAGTGGAAGAGTAGGAAGGTAAATTCCAAGAACCTGATCCTAATCAATATTAAAAAATTTTAACATTAAAAAGTGATGCAGGCAGAGAGCGCAATGTATTACGAATGCAGAGCCAATATAAATTAGAGAAAATCTTCAAAATTCAAAGGTGTCGGATGTACATTTCGACATAGGATCTCTAATAGAAACTCTACATCACGTCAGCGACATTGTTTTTCCAAATGGCGAAAACCCTGAGTTAGTGTGGAGGGGTTTTTGATTAACAACGGTCACATAGTAGAAAAGGGATGTCGCTGACGTGATGTAGAGTCTCTATTAGAGACCCTATGTCGAAATGTACATCCGACACCTTTGAATTTTGAAAACTTTCTCTAATTTAATATATATATATATATATATATATATATAATAATAATAATAATAAAATCGACTCTGTACGTATCCAAATCTTAAAATCTTACACAAGTAATTTTTTAGGACCACGAATAACCGGCAGAATCTAACTCCGTTATTGTCCGCCGCTATAAAGCTTTGGACAATGAGGGGAAAAAAAAGAAAACTGCGGAGCACCGACAATACATACAGTACTTCACAGATAAGAAAAACAACCTCCAACGGAACGAACCACAAAGAAAGAAAAGTGCTCGATACAAAACTAACCAAAAAGGATTAACCAAGAGGCAGTGACGTAGAGCGATTTTTTCTCGTGTATATATATATATATATATATATATATATATATATATATATATATATATATTACTTTTAAGAAACTCGACTGACGCCAAATCGTTTCGAGCCTGGATTATGTAGCAATCGGAGTCTAACCGTACTGATGAGCTGTGATACAGCGAAACAGATCTGTCTGGTGGGTGACAATATATATATACAGAAGTACAGATTTTCTTAATATCTCGAAACAAGTAAATAATAAAATTATCTCATTTTAATGCAACACACTGAACATTGCATATAATCATCCCAATGACTGCATTATTTATTCTACATTATATTATGAAATTTCAAATATCTGAAAGATGGTTTGGGGGTTATGTCATGAACTCTTAATGTTAAATGTCGCAATCTTTCTTTAATATTGTCCGCCATTTTAGAAAATATCTTTGTGCGATTATTATGTTATCTGTCATACACAACCATTGTCAACTTTTCTTTTTGTTTGATTGCTTCAAGCCACTGTCTGCTGGTATTTAACTGAAGGGGTAAAGAAGACGCTAATTAAATCTTCTTTTATATTAACGTCTGATAACTTTCGAATATTTGCCATTAATAACCGGCGGGGTACTTTTTTCAATGAGATAGTTATATATATATATATATATATATATATATATATATTTGCGCCAGGAATTAAATAAGTCTGTTCGTGCCATTTCATAATTATTTTGATTAAAAACACTGCCGCGTAAATCTTTACCCAGAACATTTTCAGTGTGTAAATATAATAATATTTTTTTTCCATCTATCAACATAATTAAAAATCTATAAAGAAATAAAAAAAACACAAGGAAATACAATATGTTAAGTGGTTTAAAGATTGCTTCTTTTCATCGAAAAACAAAATTAGACAACGTTCATTTTCAAGGCCACATTCTACCCTGTCGCAGCTTGAACTACACCGGCTTACGGCCTATCACGTTGAATACACCGGTTCTCGCTCGATCACCGAAGTTAAGCAACGTTGAGCCTGGTCAGTACTTAGATGGGTGACCGCTTGGGAATAGTGACGGATGTGCGTTGTGGTGCAGTGGATATCGGCTCAGAAAGAGAAATCGGTGAGCCGAGTTCGAATTCCAGTTGAATACCCTGCATTCACTTAAGCACTGGTACCCTTGGGAAAGGTATTAATCCGTCCATTCCCTCCAGTTATGGGTTAAATAACAAGGGTAGGACTTGAGTACCCTGCTCTTAAAAATAAATCCCAATGTATCGTGAAAAGAAAAACGTTGGAAAAATAAAATAACCTTACCCCAAAACCACTGGTTATGACCTTAAAATAATCCTTTTAAAAATGAACCTTTTAAAAAGCTTCAATTTGACCAGAAAACCGACGCTGTTTATTTGCAAACACATTTTAAAAGTTACTATCACCAAAGTTAAGCAGCTTCGAACCTGGTCAGTATCTAAAAGAGTGGCCGTTTGAAAATAACAGGTGTTGCAAGCTTGGGTGATAGGTTCATGTAAGAGGTAATGGCTTGTAAATATTAATCAGCAAGTCAATTTCCAATTCCCGTTGCGTTCGTTACATTCTGATATATCTAGAAAAGGAATACAGTATAAAATATCAGTTGAAGAACGGACCTCCACACCAGGAATTAGAAATACATATTTATTTTACTAAGATACAATTAACAATAATACACATATAGGTAAGCCATGGGTTGGAGCGGAATCGACGATCGAATTGTGAATGCTTTCGCCTAAGAACTTTTTTGTATTTACTAGCCTTTCCACGCAAGGCCAGATGTGACACATGGTCATTTGATAGTGGGTATTCCCGGCCATATAGCCGGGCCAAAAAATCTCTGTTTATTTTTCCCCAGCCGTGGTTCCGCCGAAGGGTAGAACCACGACTGGGATTGTGCCCTCTGCTAGGAAGCAGAGAGCGCCCTCTACCCGAAGGCAGAGGGCTGACAGTGTCATAGAGCAGTCAGGCGAAGGCCTAAGAGCTTTTTCGTATTTACTAGCCTTCCCACGCAAGGCCAGATGTGACACATGGTCATTTTATAGTTGGTATTCCCGGCCATATAGAAGGGCCAAAAAATGTCTGTCTATTTTTTCCCAGTCGTGATTCTACCCTTCGGCGGGACCACGACTGGGTTTGTGCTCTCTGCTCGGAAGCAGAGAGCTGACAGTGTCATAGAGCAGTCAGGCGAATGCCTGAGAGCTTTTTGTATTTACTAGCCTTCCCACGCAAGGCCGGATGTGACACATGGTCATTTTATAGTGGGCATTCCCGGCCATATAGCCGGGCCAAAAAATCTCTGTCTATTTTTCCCCAGTCGTGATTCTACCCTTCGGCGGAACCACGACTGGGTTTGTGCTCTCTGCTCGGAAGCAGAGAGCTGACAGTGTCATAGAGCAGTCAGGCGAATGCCTGAGAGCTTTTTAATCTTCGTACCGCTCGTTACCGTTTTTTATAAAGTAGGGCATTCTATTCTCAGGGATGGCAGGATGTTCCACTATAACAAATTCACTTACAGGAAAACAGCTTTAAGAAAGGTGTCGATCCACATCTTCCCCACCAGTTATGGATTAATTAGTAAAACTTACATTACTAAAAATATTATTATATTTAAAAAGATTCTTGCAATCTAAAAATATTTTTGTTGTGTGTGGTTCGTATCATGTGATATCCGGTCGCCTGGATGTATAAAAGACAATGTCCACTTAGCACGAGGAGTTATCCTTATCGCGGATTTCTGGAAATAAGACCTACTACTGCGAGAGACTAAATATTGTATACTATCAGTATAGCTTGGCGTAGCTCGGTTGTAATGAAAGCTTTAAAACTAATCTATGGTCCTGGGGGCTCAGACTCTTTGGACGTTGGCACGAAAGACTAAAAAGCAATAGTTGTTTCCAGTTAAAGCGAAACCGTAGACTGAAAGAAGAATGAATGGATATAAGTCAAATTTTGAACTTTGGTGAGAATCGGATAAAAATTGTGGATTTGTATAAAGGACATACAGACAGATAAACAGACACACACACAAACATCTTGCCTTATATATATATATATATTATCGATTTTCTGAACTATTGCAAGAACTGCAACCTTGAAACTTCTGAATATCGTTTCTTATATCGTTGTCTATGCGTGTATCAAATTTGATTAAAATCGGACCACTCGTCCTTTAACCCGATTTTTTCGATTATCGATTTTCGATATTTATCGGGGTTACCTCGACACAAAACCTAGCTCAGAACACTCGCAGACGCTTATAGTACAACTGTGTCAATTTTCAAGAAAATCGGTTCAGCCGTTTCGGAGACTATAGGTAACACACACACATACACACAAGCAGACAAAGTTCCATTTATAAATAAGCTTAGATAAATCTTGGCTATACCACTCTGTTAATAGAGTAGTTCATCAACAATTTCCTACCTGTAAATAACCTCAAAATCAATCAAATCAACATTTTGCAAGTCTATATTTTTTTTTATCAGAATGGGGTTTTAAATTATGTTTTTTGATAAATTTCAAAGCAAATTATTTTCTTACATCAAATTGTGACACATTATTATTTTCTGTTAGAAAATATATTTTACTGTATTTAAATTTGATAGACTTTCGAAAACTGCTTACATCTTTACTTGTCTATCCATAATTCCCTCAATGAACAACCAGGAGCAGTTTTCATAAATGTCTACTTCTTCGGTTGATGGTTTTTCTAAATATTTTTTGTTTTTAAATCATTGTTTATTTTCCATTTCAAATTTAGTATGGGTTGATATTATCCGCTTATTCTTCTTCTTCTATGTGTGTTGTTCTTTTCAGGACGTAGGCGATCGTGGCTTTCTACCTCTCCCTATCCCCGGTGGCTCTTAGCTCGCTTTCTTTTGTTACACCACATAACCTCCGTTCTGTCATCCACCTGATCCAGACATTCACATATGTTATCCTTTGCTTTTTCTTGTCTCTTTTCCCTCTATCTGGCCTGTTAATATCAGGTTCTCCAAGCCCTCCTTCCTCATTGCATGTTCCAGGAACTTTAGTTGTTTTTTCCTGAGACTCAGTATAACTTCCCTTTTCGTTTCCATCCTCTCCAAAGCTTCCTCACTACTCCCATGCTCAATCCATGATATCCGCAGCATCCTTATGAAAACCCCCATTTCAATTACTTGTTGCGATGTAAAAAAAAGTATTTTTGACAGAACTTAATTTATCTATCCACGGAAGCCGATCTACAATATTTATAATATTATTATATATTAGAATGTATCATAAGTAATCTTCAGACATTTACCCTAAAGATTTTCAGACACGCATATAAAGATTAAGTCTGACTCCTCTTTTATTGTATTCTTAAGATATATGAAGCTTATATTCAGTTCATTAGAGACCTTTACTCTAAAGTGTTATTTTGAATATAAATCTAAAGCCGATCCATGACACCACCAAAATTGTTTGTACTTGTTGTTTCAGATGTTACAATGAAGGATTAAATCTTGATAATTTGGTAATTTTTAGGTTTCATCATAAACGATCTATGGTTGAAAAACCTATTGAACGATTGCCAGCTATGTGGACTTGAAGTCCATTCCTAAATGTGGCATAAATTATCCTCGAGAAGAACGCATTTTCGATTTGTTCTTTGTAGGTCACTTATAGCAACAATTGCAATTGGCTATTCGGTATGGGAAATAATCGATATTAAGTGTATTTCAAGTTCGGAAAGCTGGCTTCTGGTTAACGCTAAAGAAGGGTAGCAGCAAAGAAATACTGTAATTCCATAAAAAGACTGTCATCTTCCGAAAATTGGTAAACAGGTTAACCCGATCATTTAATAGATTCAGCTTAACAATATTTGGCATAATTTATCATCAGTTTATCTTTTAGAAAAAAACATTTGAAAAAAGTCATGCTCATATCTCGTCAATTAAAGGTGAGTAGCGATGTGCGTTCTGGTGCAGTGGATATCGATTCGAAACGACTAATCAATGTCCCGAGTTCGAATTCCAGATGAATTCCTTGCATTCATTTACGCACAAATACCATTGTGAAAGGTATTAATCTGTCTCTCCCCTCCAGTTATGGGTTAAATATTAGGACAGATTGGGTTCTATAGCATTGGCTGGCAGCTAGTCTACAGTAGAAAGCAATGGCAATTTTCTGCGAGATAATCTTCTGTCCAGCCAGTCATGTCTCTTTCGAGACCTGATCGCCCAAGCGAGTATCACGTATGGCACTTAACTGACTGACTGAATATAATAGTTGAAAACATGATTAAGGCTTCTACTGGGCATAAAGTTGGGGATTAGTTTTATATTGTTATGAAATAATAAACTGATCTCCCAATAATTTCTAATTAATAATATAATACATCTCTTCACTCTCTTGCTATAAGTCAAATAATAGGATAGATTGTGTTCTATAGTCTTGGCTGGCAAGCAGTCTACGACAGAAATCAATGGCAACCTACTGCTGGATAATATTGTCCAGTCAGTCATGTCTCTTTCGAGAGATGATCGCTCAAACTGTGTATCACGTATGGCACTGAACTGACTAACCGACAAGGTGAAAAACTTGTTAGCAAAGCCAAAACGTTAGTCATCTACACACACGGGGTGCGATGAGAAAATTGTCTACATTATATAATTTTAATTTCTCGCATGTTGTTTGTTTATGATTTAGTCAAATGCAGAGTAGAGTCAGCTAGGCAACGTCTGTGAAAAAGGACAACACTGACGCAATCCACGCCACCAGAAATTTGGAAACCCTTTGCCATACTGGCTGGCATTCATGCAAGAAACCCCAATGCGAATCTTACAGAGTCTTTGGGTGTCAATCTGAGAATAATGCAGAGAACTGGGCAATAATGGATGAATCTAATACTGATAACGAACCTAAGTCAGCTTGGAAAATTCACCTTGATTGTTCTGATACAAAAAATTACTGAATCTGTTTGTAAGGGACTCAGATTGAACCCAGGGACAAACATCGATTACCTTGAGAAAGAAGTGCCATTCTGGTGAAGTAAGCTGAAAGAACATACATCTGACAAAAAGACTGCAACATGCCACACTAGCAGGAAAAAACAGTCATCGCTGTCAGACAGTTTCTGCGACCATATCACTTCTTACCACGTAACTCACCAGACTGCAACCCCCTTGATTATTATGGGCGGGGCGAATTTCAGCAAGTGACTAAGTCAAGGTTGAAGTCGTTATGGGGAAACACACTTATTTCTCAGATAATAGACTCCCTTTCCTATATTAAGAAGAGTTAACAGGAAGTTCTGGGGAATTCTTAGAAGTTCTTGGAAAGTTTATAGGAGTTTTAGAGTTCTATTAGAGTTCAGTAGAACTACTATGCAGCTGATATCAGTCGGCAGTTAACCGAAAACTAAGGAGTCAGCTTTCAGTAGAAGATTACCAAGTTCGTAAAATTTTGGGTACATTAAGTCGATTAGCAACCGACATAGCACGATTATAACCTTCAGTGTGGAAAACTATTCCACAACCAAAGTCAATGGGGCTTTTATTGAATATATTTACTCTTCAGTTTTTTTAAGATATTTATTATTAAATATATTTTTTAAAATGAGATGTCAGTGTTATTTTTATTTTTGCTTGATTTAGACGGCAAGTAATCTATCGTGCCCTGTAGATAGATAGATAGATAGATAGATAGATAGAACAGACTGAGATAGATAGATAGATAGATAGACAGACAGACTGTGATAGATAGATAGATAGATAGATAGATAGATAGATAGACAGACTGAGATAGATAGATAGATAGATAGATAGATAGAACAGACTGAGATAGATAGATAGATAGATGTAGACAGACTGTGATAGATAGATAGATAGATAGATAGATAGACAGACTGAGATAGATAGATAGATAGATAGATAGATAGATAGATAGATAGAACAGACTGAGATAGATAGATAGATAGATGTGAACAGACATTGATAGATAGATAGATAGATAGATAGATAGATAGATAGATAGATAGATAGATGTGAACAGACTGATAGATAGATAGATGTGAACAGACTGTGATAGATAGATAGACAGACAGACTGTGATAGATAGATAGATAGATAGATAGATGTGAACAGACTGTGATAGATAGATAGATAGATAGATAGATAGATAGATAGATGTGAACAGACTGTGATAGATAGATAGATAGATAGATAGATAGATAGATGTGAACAGACTGCTTGATAGATAGATGATAGATAGATAGATAGATAGATGTAGACAGACTGGTAGATAGATAGATAGATGTGAACAGACTGTGATAGATAGATAGATAGATAGATAGATAGATAGATAGATGTGAACAGACAGATAGATAGATAGATAGATAGATGTGAACAGACTGATAGATAGATAGATGTGAACAGACTGTGATAGATAGATAGATAGATAGATAGATAGATAGATAGATAGATGTGAACAGACTGTGATAGATAGATAGATAGATAGATGTGAACAGACTGTGATAGATAGATAGATAGATAGATAGATAGATAGATAGATAGATAGATAGATGTGAACAGACTGTGATAGATAGATAGATAGATAGATAGATGTGAACAGACTGATAGATAGATAGATAGATAGATAGATGTATGTACAGTGATAGATAGATAGATAGATAGATATAGATACATAGATAGATAGATAGATAGATAGATAGATAGATGTAGACAGACTGTGATAGATAGATAGATAGATGTAGACAGACATGATAGAGAGATAGATAGATGTGAACAGACTGTGATATATAGATAGATAGATGGACAGACTGTGATAGATAGATAGATAGATAGATAGATAGATGTGAACAGACAGATAGATAGATAGATGGACAGACTGTGATAGATAGATAGATAGATAGATAGATAGATAGATAGATAGATAGATAGATGAACAGACTGTGATAGATAGATAGATAGATAGATAGATAGATAGATAGATAGGTAGATAGATAGATAGATAGATGAACAGACTGTGATAGATAGATAGATAGATAGATAGATAGATAGATAGATAGATAGATAGAAACAGGTTAGGATAGATAGATAGATAGATAGATAGATAGATAGATAGATAGATAGATGTGAACAGACTAGATAGATAGATAGATAGATAGATAGATAGATAGATAGATAGATAGATAGATAGATGAACAGACTAGGATAGATAGATAGATAGATAGATAGATAGATAGATGTGAACAGACTGTGAGTAGATAGATAAATAGATAGATGTGAACAGACTGTGAGTAGATAGATAGATAGATAGATAGATAGATAGATAGATAGATAGATGTGAACAGACTGTGATAGATAGATAGATAGATAGATAGATAGATAGATAGATAGATAGATAGATAGATAGATGGAACAGACTGTGATAGATAGATAGATAGATAGATAGATAGATAGATAGATAGATAGATAGATAGAAACAGGCTAGGATAGATAGATAGATAGATAGATAGATAGATAGATAGATAGATAGATAGATAGATAGATAGATATGAACAGACTAGGATAGATAGATAGATAGATAGATGTGAACAGATCGATAGAAAGATAGATAGATAGATGGACAGACTGTGATAGATAGATAGATAGATAGATAGACAGAAACAGACTGTGATAGATAGATAGATAGATAGATAGATAGATAGATAGATAGATAAATAGATCATGATAGATAGATAGATGAACAGACTGTGATAGATAGATAGATAGATAGATAGATGTGAACAGACTGTGATAGATAGATAGATAGATAGATAGATAGACAGACAGACTGTGATAGATAGATAGATGAACAGACAGATAGATAGATAGATAGATAGATAGATAGATAGATAGATAGATAGATAGATAGATGAAACAGACAGATAGATAGATAGATAGATAGATAGATAGATAGATAGATAGATAGATAGAAACAGGCTAGGATAGATAGATAGATAGATAGATAGATAGATAGATAGATAGATAGATGTGAACAGACTGTGAGTAGATAGATAGATAGATGTGAACAGACTGTGATAGATAGATAGATAGATAGATAGATGTGAACAGACTGTGATAGATAGATAGATAGA
>JBBBDQ010000501.1:2495000-2630000 GCA_037127315.1 Ascarosepion bandense | reverse complement strand
AGATAGATAGATAGATGTGAACAGACTGTGATAGATAGATAAATAGATAGATGTGAACAGACTGATAGATAGATAGATAGATAGATAGATAGATAGATAGATAGATAGATGTGAACAGACTGTGATAGATAGATAGATAGATAGATAGATAGATAGATAGATAGATGTCGAACAGACTGTGATAGATAGATAGATAGATAGATAGATAGATAGATAGATAGATAGATAGATGTAGACAGACTGTGATAGATAGATAAATAGATAGATGTGAACAGACTGTGATAGATAGATAAATAGATAGACGAACAGACTGTGATAGATAGATACATAGATAGATGGAACAGACGGGGATAGATAGATAGATAGATAGATAGATAGAGAGACAGACAGAGATGGATAGATAGATGTGAACAGACTGTGATAGATAGATAGATAGATGTGAATGACTGTGATAGATAGATAGATAGATAGACTGTGATAGATAGATAGATAGAGGAACAGACTGTGATAGATAGATAGATAGATAGATAGATAGATAGATAGATAGATAGATGTGAACAGACTAAGATAGATAGATAGATAGATAGATGGACAGACAGATAGATAGATAGATGTATAGACTGTGATAGATAGATAGATAGATAGATAGATAGATAGATGTAAACAGACTGTGATAGATAGATAGATAGATAGATAGATAGATAGTAGATAGATAGATAGATAGATGTGAACAGACTGTGATAGATAGATAGATAGATAGATAGATAGATGTGAACAGACTAGGAGAGATAGATAGATAGATAGATAGATAGATAGATAGATAGATAGATAGATGGACAATTAGTATAGATAGATAGATAGATAGATAGATAGATAGATGTGAACAGACTGTGATAGATAGATAAATAGATAGATGAATGAATGATAGATAGATAGATAGATAGATAGATAGATAGATAGATAGATAGATAGATAGATAGAGAGGAACAGAACGAAAGATAGATAGATAGATAGATAGATAGATAGATAGATAGATAGATAGATTGTGATAGATAGATAGATAGATAGATAGATAGATAGATAGATAGATAGATAGATAGAAACAGACAGATAGATAGATAGATAGATAGATAGATAGATAGATAGATAGATAGATAGATAGATGGACAGACAGATAGATAGATAGATAGATAGATGTGAACAGACTAAGATAGATAGATAGATAGATAGATAGATAGATAGATAGATAGATAGATAGATAGATGTGAACAGACTGTGATAGATAGATAAATAGATAGATAGAAACAGACGAAGATAGATAAATAGATAGATGGAACAGACTGTGATAGATAGATAAATAGATAGATACATACATCGATAGATAGATAGATAGATAGATAGATAGAGAGTGAACAGACTGTGATAGATAGATAGATAGATAGATACATAGACGGGGATAGATAGATAGATAGATAGATAGATGGAACAGACGGATAGATAGATAGATAGATAGATGAACAGACTGTGATAGATAGATAGATAGATAGATAGATAGATGTGAACAGACTGTGATAGATAGATAGATAGATAGATGGACAGACAGATAGATAGATAGATAGATAGATAGATGTGAACGACCGATAGATAGATAGATAGATAGATAGATAGATAGATAGATAGATAGATAGATGAACAGACTGTGATAGATAGATAGATAGATAGATGGAACAGACTGTGATAGATAGATAGATAGATAGATAGATAGATAGATAGATAGATAGATAGATAGATAGATAGATAGAAAATAGATAGATAGATAGATAGATAGATAGATAGAGAGATAGATAGATAGATAGATAGATAGATAGATAGATAGATAGATGTGAACAGACTGTGATAGATAGATAGATAGATAGATGTGAACAGACTGTGATAGATAGATAGATAGATAGATAGATGTGAACAGACTGTGATAGATAGATAGATAGATAGATGTGTGAACAGACTGTGATAGATAGATAGATAGATAGATGAATGGACAGATAGATAGATAGATAGATAGATAGATAGATAGATAGATAGATAGATGTGAACAGACTGTGATAGATAGATAGATAGGAACAGACTGTGATAGATAGATAGATAGATGTGAACAGACTGTGATAGATAGATAGATAGATGGAACAGACGGGAAGATAGATAGATAGATAGATAGATAGATAGATAGATAGATGGAAGGACGGGGGAGGGAGGGATAGATAGATAGATAGATAGATAGATAGATAGATAGATAGATGTGAACAGACTGTGAGAGAGACAAACAGAGATGGAAACAGACTGTGATAGATAGATAAATAGATAGCTAGCGAGAGAGAGAGAGAGACAGATAGATAGATGAATGGATCAAGATGGATAGATACATAGATGAATGGACAGACAGACAGACAGACAGAGAGAGAGAGAGAGATGGAACAGACGGAAGATGGATAGATAGATAGATGAATGAATGGATGGATAGATAGATAGATAGATAGATGGAACAGACAGACAGAGATGGAGGGAGGGAGAGATGGACAGACAGACAGACAGACAGAGAAACAGACAGACAGACATAGATGGAGGGGGAGCACGAACAAACAGACAGACAGACAGACAGAGAGAAACACCCAGACAGAGAGAGAGACAGACAGACGAAACACCCGGGATGGAGAGATGGAGAGAGACAGAGACAGAGAGAGAGACAGACAGACAGACAGAGAGACGGAAGGATCGAGACAGACAGACAGACAGACAGACAATACATACATACATAGATAGATACATACATACATACATACATACATAGATGGAGGGAGGGAGGGAGAGAAAGCTAGCGAGACAGAGAGAGAGAGAGAGAGACAGACAGAGAGAGACAGACAGACAGACAGACAGAGAGAGAGAGAGAGAGACAGAGAGAGACAGAACAGACGGAGAGAGAGAGAGAGAGACAGACAGACGGGTATCTTGAGATGGATAGATAGAGAGAGAGATGGACAGACAGACAGACAGACAGATAGATAGATGGACAGACAGACAGATAGATAGATAGATAGATAAATAGACTGTGATAGATAGATAGATAGATAGAGACAGAGAGAGAGACAGAAACAGACTGTGATAGATAGATAGATAGATGGACGGAGAGACTGTGAGTGGATAGATAGATAGATAGAACAGACCGGGATAGACAGACAGATAGATAGAACAGACTGTGATAGATAGATAGATAGATAGATAGATAGATAGATAGATGAATGAGATCAAGATAGATAGATAGATAGATGGACAGACTGATAGATAGAGATGTGAACAGACTGTGATAGATAGATAGATGGAGGGAGGGATAGATAGATAGATAGATGGAACAGACAGACAGACAGACAGATAGATAGATAGATAGATAGACAGAAACAGACAGATAGATAGATAGATAGATAGATAGATAGATAGATAGATAGATAGAGAAACAGACGGGGGATAGATAGATAGATAGATAGATAGATAGATAGATAGATAGATAAATAAATAGATAGATAGATAGATAGATAGATAGATAGATAGATAGATAGAAGAAACAGACAGATAGATAGATAGATAGATGGAACAAACTGTGATAGATAGATAGATACATATGTGAACAGACTGTGATAGATAGATAGATAGATAGATAGATAGATAGATAGATAGATAGATGGAACAGACAGATAGATAGATAGATAGATGTGGAAGACTGTGATAGATAGATAGATGGACAGACAGACAGATAGATAGATAGATAGATGGACAGACAGATAGATAGATAGATAGATAGATAGACGTAGACAGACTGTGATAGATAGATAGATAGATAGATAGATAGATAGATGTGAACAGACTGCTTGATAGATACATAGATAGATAGATAGATAGATAGATGTGAACAGACTGTGATAGATAGATAGATAGATAGATAGATAGATAGATAGATAGATAGATAGATAGATAGATAGATAGATAGAAACAGGCTAGGATAGATAGATAGATAGATAGATAGATAGATAGATAGATAGATAGATAGATAGATAGATAGATGTGAACAGACTTCCTTGATAGATAGATAGATAGATAGATGTGAACGAACTGTGATAGATAGATAGATAGATAGATGTAGACAGACTGTGATAGATAGACAGATAGATGTAGACAGACTGTGATAGATAGATAGATAGATGTGAACAGACTGTGATAGATAGATAGATAGATGTGAACAGACTTTGATAGATAGATAGATAGATAGATAGATAGATAGATAGATAGATGTAGACAGACTGTGATAGATAGATAGATAGATAGATGTGAGAGACAGACTGCTTGATAGATGAATGAGATGTGAACAGACTGCTTGATAGATAGATAGATAGATAGATAGATAGATAGACAGACTGTGATAGATAGATAGGTAGATAGATAGATAGATAGATGTAGACAGACTGTGATAGATAGATAGATAGATAGATAGATAGATAGATAGATAGATAGATAGATAGATAGATAGATGTGAACAGACTAGGATAGATAGATAGATAGATAGATAGATGTGAACAGACTAGGATAGATAGATAGATAGATAGATAGATGTGAACAGACTGTGATAGATAGATAAATAGATAGATGTGAACAGACTGTGATAGATAGATAGATAGATAGATAGATAGATAGATGTAGACAGACTGTGATAGATAGATAGATAGATAGATAGATAGATAGATAGATAGATAGATAGATAGATAGATAGATAGATAGATGTGAACAGACTGTGATAGATAGATAGATAGATAGATAGATAGATAGATAGATAGATAGATAGATAGATAGATAGATAGATAGAAACAGGCTAGGATAGATAGATAGATAGATAGATAGATAGATAGATAGATAGATAGATAGATAGATAGATAGATAGATGTAGACAGACTAGGATAGATAGATAGATAGATAGATGTGAACAGACTAGGATAGATAGATAGATAGATAGATAGATAGATAGATAGATAGATGTGAACAGACTGTGATAGATAGATAAATAGATGAATGTGAACAGACTGTGATAGATAGATAAATAGATAGATGTAGACAGACTGCTTGATAGATAGATAGATAGATAGATAGATAGATAGATAGATAGATAGATAGATGTGAACAGACTGTGATAGATAGATAGATAGATAGATGTGAACAGACTGATAGATAGATAGATAGATAGATAGATAGATAGATAGATAGATGTGAACAGACTGTGATAGATAGATAGATAGATAGATAGACAGACTGCTTGATAGATAGATAGATAGTTAGATAGATAGATAGGTAGATAGATGTGAACAGACTGTGATAGATAGATAGATAGATAGATGTGAACAGACTGTGATAGATAGATAGATAGATGTGAACGGACTTGTGATAGATAGATAGATAGATAGATAGATAGATAGATAGATAGATAGATAGATGTGAACAGACTGTGATAGATAGATAGATAGATAGATGTGAACAGACTGATAGATAGATAGATAGATAGATAGATGTGAACGAACTGTGATAGATAGATAGATAGATAGATGTGAACAGACTGTGATAGATAGATAGATAGATAGATAGATAGATAGATAGATAGATAGATAGATAGAATCAGACTGAGATAGATAGATAGATAGATAGATAGATAGATAGATAGATAGATAGATAGATATCATGTTATTTAATCCATATAGATAGATTGCAGAACTCAAAACTGCAAAACTCTCTCACACAAGATGAGACAAAGTAAAAATAAGAATAATAATGACGCGTTTCGACGCGATCTCTTTGACTTTTTCAGTTTTGGACTAACTAATGAAAAGCTGTATATGAGGAAAATGCCTCGGGATCTATAAGGATGTTTTGTCATTCACGCCTACTTGAAGAAAACAAAATTAAAGAGACACCCATACACGTTCCACCCATATATATATATATATATATATATATATATATATATATATTCATTTGCATTTGTAAACGAGTTATTACCTGGCCGAGGTTTATACCATGGGGTGTCTTCAAGCGATTTGCAATAACGGATTTTACCATTTATTGAGAACACTCACGTATATATTTTGAACGCATAATTTTCAAAAGTAGAAGAATTCATGACGTTTTCCTCCATAGTGTATGACCTTAATAAATACTTTATGGTATGGTTACACTTACTAATGATTTCTGTTCTTTCATTCAGTAATTCATTTTTTTTTTGGGGGGGGGGAATAAAATAAGAGCTAACTCTTCTACCTGTACCAGTCTACATATTTTGCCACAGTTGTAAGAATTGGATGTTTTTACTACACTCCCCGTTATGTCTGGGTCTTTTCTACATTCTAATTTCAATTTTGTACATTTTATTTCTATCTTAAATGTAGACCTGTGATTAAATATCTGGTCTTAAAAGTATGTTTGCTTGATACTAAATATGTTTTGTTTTGACTTTTTAATCATGTAATTTAGCTTTTTAAATGACTTCTTTTGTATTACAAAATGTTTGAAGTGGACAGTATTTCCTGCAGTTCCATTCCTTATTAATGATATTGTTCTGTTCAATTCTATATAAATTTCTGGCGTTTTGTTTCATTATAAGTTTTTCTAAATTACTAGTACAGTTATAACTTAGTTTGATTGTATTCTTATTGAAGATTTGTTATCGTTCTGAGGTTTTTGGAAAGTGTTTATCCATCAGTTTATAGAAATATTTGTTTTGTTTTGATTATTACTTTTAATTTAAATGGTGGGTTGAACCAAATAATTTTTCGTTTTCTATCATAGTTTTTATTTGTCTGCTTGGCTGGTGATTGTATTCTAAAATGATCTTGAAGCCAGATTGTCTTAGTGCATCTTCATAGTTTGTTTTTCTTTCATCAAATATTGTTTTGTTTGACGAATGTTTTGAAAGCCTGTGTTCTATTCTTTTGTGAATGTGCTTGATTATGCTTTTGGGATAGTTAGATCTTGTGTTTATGCATTTAAAATTGTGTTTGCTTTCATATATGGAGAGACTACGCTAGTTTGTCAATTTAATTCTACATCTAAATATTGGACTAATTTTCTATTTATGTCTAGTATTATCTCAAGATCTAGTTGTTTGAAAAATTTGTAAAGTTCTTTCTTTATTTTATCACTCTCTCTTTTGTTGTCCGGTGCTATCATTAATCCGTCATCTCTGTATAATCCGCCATCTCTGTATAATCCGTGATTGTCTATGTGGATTATTTTGTTGATTTTATTTAAAATGTATATGTCAAACAATTCTGAAATTTCAACTCTGTCATACGATCCTTGTGGTACATCAAAGGTGCCTATGTTTGATTATTTAATCCATAATTTACCACTAAAGAAAAGTATTGATTTGCGGTAATGTAGAATTATATCAATATGTTCAGATGGTATGTTTATGTACCTTTTAGCGAAATTAAACGGTTCCATCAAACTGTTTTAAGAAAGTGACGGGTAAAGGTTTTCATGTCATATTACTCAATGTATATATATTTTTGGAACCAGGAAATGCAATTATTTCTGTTCTTCTACTGGTTAGCTTGAGTGTCAGTTCTTAATAAGTAACATTTTTTTAAAAAATTTTGATGGCTTATTTTACGCACTACAAATATATATATATATATATATATATATATATATATATATATATATATATATATATATATCAGAGTGAATACAGAACGAAGAATAATTTCAACGTCCAAAACATTAATTTGAAACAGTGCTCGATATATAATATACTGTATAGAGCCGTAAATACTTATTATAAATTATACTTTAGAACATGTACATACATTGCCTGAAAATGCATTGGGCTTCCAATGTCGAAACGAACATGCCTTCGTTGCGATTATATAGAGAGAAATTATGTACATGTTCTAAAGTATAATTGATAATATATATATATATATATATATATATATATATATATAGAGAGAGAGAGAGAGAGAGAAGTGGAATGAGATAGGGGAGAATTCCAGAATTCCTGAATACCGATGGGCATGTGTTTTCTACATAAACCCATAGACACACACAGATACACACGAACATATATATATATATATATATATATATATATATATATATATATATATATAAGACAATTTGGGAATCTGTGAAAACACCTGTTTATGTAGTATCTGGTTGTTTACTAATTTTCAAGTTGGCTCAAGCCAACAATTTTGAGGGAATCATTTGCGATCACGAGAGAATATTAAGATATTTATATGCATGATTTTAATCATTACACCACAGAGAGAAATGATATTTAAATAATATTTATTGTTTTTCCATGATTTTGTTTACATTTACAACAATATTGGAAGAAGTATGGATCAAAAAAATATTAGCAGGATTTGAAATAGCATCCTGTATCTTTGTATGAATCGCACGTTAGCGAATAAGCCTCGGATGCCATGCAGCAAATGTCGTACAAATTTTGTCATGTACTCCAATCGTTTTTATTCGTTGTGCTTCAAGCTATTTTGCTTGTTAACACTTTATAGTAGTAGACGTAGTAGTCTTGTATTGTCTAGTATTTTCAGGGAAGCACTGTCAATATAAGCTTTATTATTTGTTGATTTTTCTCTACAGGGTATTGAAAGCAATTTTAATTATCGTTTTATGTTACTTGTGTATTTTTAAAGCATGCGACTTATTATCGATTGTAGCGTGTCAAATCGACCTAAATACAATAAGAAAAATTAAAAGCAAATATAATCGAAAAAAACAAAACAAATTAAGGCAAAAATGTTAATTATGCTGCATTAAAGGAATTTGGAAAACTTACAAGTATTCCCCCCCCCCCCCCGCACGCGCAGTTTTGAACCTGAGAGCTATGAATATGTCGGTCGCCTTGACATTTATGCTTCTTTCTCTCCAAGAAAGTTATTAAGTTGTGTCATAACAAAATTCCTTTCTCTTGTTTATCAAAAGACATGATCGCCAATGTGTGTATCTCGTATGGCAATTAACTGACTTCATGTGAAAAGGTTTACGTCGAAGTGTTAAATCAATTTTTATTTGTGAATACATCAAAGCGTTTTTCAAGGGCCGAAAAAGATGATGATCAGTTATTGCAAGTATGCCGGATTTGATAGAACAGACCGACTGAGTTCCCAATTTATCATATTCTTGTTCTATACGACATAATGTTGCCAGAAAAATACAGAACATTTTCACTTTAATCCACTGTGTACGCTGCCGTTTCCATCTAAAAACTAATGTATGCTTTTGCACTTCTAATTCATTGTTAACGGTTATATATCATTAAGTGTCATGAAGAGACATTATTCGTTACAAATGGTAGCCTAAAACTGATTTTTTTCATGACTCAAGCTATTGGAATCAGATGCTTTCGTCGCTGTATATCAATCTACAAGTAATTCCTTTATAGAATATATATCACTTTTATGCTTTTATCAAAAATTTAAAGTTTTAGAAGCAGTTAAAATATAAAATGCTGCTAAAAAGATTTCAATTCATAACATTAAGATAACAGATTTGTTAAAAAAATAATATTTATTAAAGCTGAATTAAAATTGAAAAACTATATGAGAAGACCAAAATGTAGAAGCATTTTCCATAAAATACATTTATTTCAAAATCGCATTGACTTCATGATTTACCCTCGTATCAAGAAAATTGAAGCAGCTATACTGATAAATACATTTATTTGATTTTATTGTTTTAAGATCGGGAAGTCATAATTTGTTTTTAGTGTCCTTTCTATTTTATACTATCAGTATAGCTCGGCGTTGCTCGGGTGTAATGAAAGATTTAAAACTAATCCAGGGTCCTGGAGCTCAGACTCTTTGAACGTTGGCACGAAAGACTAAAAAGCAATAGTTGTTTCCAGTTAAAGTGAAACCGTAGACTGAAAGAAAAATGAATGGATGTAAGTAAAATTTTGATTTTCTGGTATCGATATCAAATAAGTTTTTTCGTCGTAAACTGAATTTTGAAGGCTAAATAAGTCCTTTGAGTAAATGATATCATGGCTGAGACTATGAACTACAATTATACCTACTTAGAGCCAAACCGGAAGGAAAAACTAAAATAAAATGGCTGAAAAAATACAGAGATACAGGCAGATAAACAGACACACACGCAAACATCTTGCCTTATATATATATATATATATATATATATATATATATATATATATATATATATTATCCATTTTCTGCACTATTGTAAGAACTACAACCTTGAAACTTCTGAATATCGTTTCTTATGTCTTTGTCTATGAGTGTATGAAATTTGATTAAAATCGGACCACTCCTTCTATAACCCGATTTTTTCGATTATCAATTTTTTATATTTATCGAGGGTACCTCAACACAAATCCTAGCTAAGAACAGTCGCAGAGGCTTATAGTGCAACTGTGTAAATTTTCAAGAAAATTGGTTCAGCCGTTTCGGAGTCTATAGGTAACGGACACATAGACACACACACACACACACACACACACACACAGAGACAAATTTCCATTTATAAATGCGTTTAAATTTTATAAATGTTTTTAGACACGGAGATTTGGCCAAGAACCGCCTGTAAAAAATAATGGCATATTATCAAAATCGATGACTAAATTAACCATCGAAATCGCCTGACATAGGTTTATTGCTTATAATGTGCTGTGTCCTTTCAGGACAGGGTGATCATTTTCCTCCTCAACTTATTCCATGTTTAGCATGTGGTTTCCGGCTGTCTATTTTCCAATCTTTTCACTTTTCTTTTTCTTTTTTTTCTTTTTCTTTTTCTTTTTTTTTTCAATTGGAGTAGATAGACTAAACTATCTCCCGGTTCACACTCCACCCACGTCCATTGTACAGGTGTAGAGGCTCATCCCTTGTTTCCTGTTTAGGATGTGGTTTCCGGCTTTCTCTTTTCCAAATCTTTTCACTTTCACGTAGCCCCCTGCACATCAGTGGCGTTACTGCCTTGCTCTGGGTGATATGATTAAAAAAAATTACATGTTTCCTAGTTCTAAGTAATTATTTGGTGTTTAATATTTCCGCTAGTCCACTTCTTTATCCACTTACACACCTTGCTAATTAGATTATTCCATCATCAGCTTTAATACGGGCTGTGAGGTGACATTCTCCAAGTCATCTCTCTTTCTTCATATTCTGTTCCAGAAATTTCAACTGTTGATTTCTGATTGTGAAAGACTCATTTTTGATACAATGTCACTTAATATTATCTTGTTGGTGAGTGATTTTATGTATTGGATTTAAAAATTCTTAAAATGCACCACTGGGTATCTTTAGATATCTTAAGTGATATAAACAGTGTTTAATTTACAGTTTTTACATCATTCGGACTATTGTCCTCATCTTTGTTACCATTTGTACGACGTTTCAGCCGTTGTACTCTCCGGCCTTCTTCAGTTGCTAGGAAGTTTGAACCGAACCCTTTCTTCATTCACTGGGGGTATATCGTTCTCATTCCTTGCGTAGTAGTAAAGTCACGATTGGAAGTCATGAGTTACTACATATGAAATGAGAAGGATATACCCGAGTGATTGTAATAAAGGGTCCAGTTCAAAACTCCTAGAACCTGAAGAAGACCGAAACTTTATACAAATGGCAACAAAGATGAGGAAAATAGACGGAATAATGCAAAAACCGTAAATACTACCACATATCAGAAATATATACAAATACAGTGTTTAATAGTTTTTATTTTTCTATTTTTTTATCATTTAACTCCAAGTAAGGTAGTAACGCTACGAGTGCAAATATAACGGGGAATCAAGGTGCATGAGAGGACTGAGAATAGGGAGGATTGAAGAAAGAATAAAAGTTGAACGCGATTCAAGTGGACAGAAAATGTCGATTAAAATTGTTATTATATTTTTGAAGATTGTTGTTATCAGAAAGCAAGTAAACAGAAGCGAATTCTACAGTTAGAGATAAGAAAATTTTTGAGTAGAAATGATGGTTGCATTTAGCTGCTTCATCCGTAAAAGTGAGACCTGAACGCTAATCTTGTACCGCGCTTAAATTCTTGGCACCGGGGAAAAACAGATCGTCATAGATATTGCCATGGCCATAGATAAATAGATAGATAGATAGATAGATAGATAGATAGATAGATATGAACAAACTGAGATAGACAGATAGAAACAGATAGATAGATAGATAGATAGATAGATAGATAGATAGATAGATAGATAGATAGATGTGGACAAACTGTCATAGATAGATAGATAGATAGATAGATATGAACAAACTGAGATAGACAGATAGAAACAGATAGATAGATAGATAGATAGATAGATATGAACAAACTGAGATAGACAGATAGAAACAGATAGATAGATAGACAGACAGATAGATAGATAGATAGATAGATAGATAGATAGATAGTGAATAAACTGAGATAGACTGAGATAGATGATAGATAGATAGATAGATAGATAGATAGATAGATAGATAGATATGAACAAACTGAGATAGACTGATAGAGACAGACTGATAGATAGATAGATAGATAGATAGATGTGAACAGACTGTGATAGATAGATAGATAGATAGATGTGAACAGACTGTGATAGATAGATAGATAGATAGATAGATGATGAACAGACTGTGATAGATAGATAGATAGATAGATAGATCGATAGATAGATAGATAGATAGATAGATAGATAGATGTGAACAGACTGTAATATATAGATAGATAGATAGATAGATAGATAGATAGATAGATGTGAACAGACTGTGATAGATAGATAGATAGATAGATAGATAGATAGATAGATAGATAGATGATATATAGAGAACAGACTGTGATAGATAGATAGATAGATAGATAGATAGATAGATGTGAACAGACTGTGATAGATAGATAGATAGATAGATAGATAGATAGATAGTTGTGAACAGACTGTGATAGATAGATAGATAGATAGATAGATAGATAGATAGATAGATGATGAACAGACTGTGATAGATAGATAGATAGATAGATAGATAGATAGATAGATAGATAGATGTTAACAGACTGTGATAGATAGATAGATAGATAGATGTGAACAGACTGTGATAGATAGATAGATAGATAGATAGATAGATAGATAGATAGATAGATGTGAACAGACTGTGATAGATAGATAGATGTGAACAGACTGTGATAGATAGATAGATAGATAGATAGATAGATAGATAGATAGATGTGAACAGACTGTGATAGATAGATAGATAGATAGATAGATAGATGTGAACAGACTGTGATAGATAGATAGATAGATAGATAGATGTGAACAGACTGTGATAGATAGATAGATAGATAGATGTGAACAGACTGTGATAGATAGATAGATAGATAGATAGATAGATAGATAGATAGATAGATAGATAGATGTGAACAGACTGTGATAGATAGATAGATAGATAGATAGATAGATAGATAGATAGATAGATAGAAAAGACAGATGGAAGCCACTTCACTTTGGTAAAGCAGTGGCTGAAGTCAAAATTTCTGGTAAAGATCAAATACATTTCAGATATTTCTTTGGTTTTTGGCAAGAATGTTGTGATGCTCAGCAAATGCACCAGATCAGATATGGCAAGAATGACCAATGCCTGCAAGAATAATTGATTTATAAATGTGCTAAATGAATCCTGACAAAAAAGATCACCTTACTGCAGCTGAAAATTTTTTTGTTATAGTTTAAGATATTGTTTCGATGTAATTTCTCCACTTCATGTCAGTGCAAAACGTGAAACCAAAACACACAGTATGTCGCTCCCCTGGAATCGAGTGACAGCCATGGTGATGGTAGACAGGAAAAGACGCTGCCATTTGTAAAAATGTACTCTGCTTTAGTAAGAATTGAAACTTGTACAGAATGAACAAAATTCATACATGGAACAAAGGACGAGATATCCTATATAATAAATTCTTGAAGATGAACTCACGGTATTTGTTAGAAACGTTTTACCGATAATGGCATATTTAACAATCAAAGATAGGATCAACAGTTCAAACAAGTCAAGAGTATACCGTAATTTGAATGTAACAGACACAAAACTAAACAGACTCCACAGGATAACTGCAGACAAGCAACTAATTAGCTAACTCTGGGTATACAACCTGAAGGTTTATTTAAATATTCATCTTTAAATGTCATTTCGAATAATTCAGTTAAACCTGTTTGATTGCAAAATTCCTTCCTCTCTCTCTCTCTCTCTCTCTCTCTCTCTCTCTCTCTCTCCCGGTCTATATATATATATATATATAGACCGAGAGAGACAGAGACAGGGACAGAGACAGAAATGTATAGAGATATAGAAATAAATAATATATATCAATGATCAGAGAGAAGCGATAATGAATCTCTATAACAAATGCCACGACATTTAATGCTCTCGGTGTTGTTAATTTGCCTCGTCTTGCCTACCTTTCAATTGACTGGTGGCTTCTGACCCAAACTTTAAAGACGAACTCATTAATTTCCAACATATCAAGTCGCCCGCATCTTTTGCAAACGAATTGTAATCTTTTCAAGATTGTATTTTCACTCATCTAATTTCTTTCTTCTGACCTTTCAGTTGACCTTTTTCCTTAATCATTTCAAATTGTTTTCTCGCTTCGGCTTAAGATTAAAAATTCATTTTTCGTTACTTTATACGTAATGATCTTTAATCAAGTGCAAATGTTTGGTCCAAGCTGAAGGCTGGTGGAAGCCACCTGCCGTTATTTGCAAATCTAATGGTTCAGTTTAAACCTCACTTTATACAGAGTTTTATATTCAGAAATCAACCTACGAAATAGAAAACTGTAGAAACCGACAAGATTTGTTTGTTCAGACGTGCTTCATTATAAATTACATTAGCGGCCGTTTCTATTCTCAGCTTTATGAGAGTGTGTAAAAAAAAAAAAACATAAAAAAGCCAAGCATGTTTCACGTCAGATTCTTTAAGATACAAATCCTATATCATCCAACAGTTAACTAAAACGCACAAAGTAAAATTGTACACCAGCAAAATCGGATCCAAACGAAAAAAAAAAGCATTTTGGAAAAACCTAGACGAAGGCAAATTTCACAAGTCAGTACGAAAAGTAAAATTCTGGATACTGTCTGGATAGAAAATAGAAAATTGATATATTTGTTTTTCACACCTGAATAATGAAAATGCCTGCTGGAGCCGGTCATATGATAAATTTCACTATTTAAATCACGTTCCGTGACCGGTCAAAACAGTCATAATGGGAGCGGTATCTGACAGCATCTCGTCGCAATGTAAAGAAGAAATTTCAAGCTGATGTCATATCTTGTCGACATATATTCATTCTAAATCTTTTTCCAAATTTTCTTTTTTGTTTTTACTCCACACCGCAAAAGAAAACAACAACAGCAACAAAAAGACACTCTAACTTCTGCGTTAAGTACAATTTCTTTATTTGTTTCATCTTCTTTATTATCCTGTCGCCAAATTACCAAAACAAAAAAAGGGGATGAACATAAGACTTTACATTCTGCTACTATCAACTATGAACTCAAAATTCTGTGGGATATTTTAAATACTTGCATTTCTACTTTAACAATTTTAATTACAAAACTACATGCATTTTTCCTATGAACGTTTTTTTCTCACAAATATGTTTTAGTGTTCAGTTAATAAAATGTCACTTATAATTTTGCTCTGACAATTTTTTGTTGTGTTAATAAAAATTTTATTTTAATACGATAAACGAAACATTTTATGCTTCCACATTTCAACATCTAACCTTCAACATTTTGATATTCTAAATTGTAGAGACTGCGGACGTGTTTGGCACAAGACCAATTTGACAAGCATCACCGAGTTTCCTACAATTCAGAAAACGAGCCTTTTTTCAAGTGAGTAATATTTCTGCAATGTTGGAGCAATGTTCTGCAATGAATCGGTTTCAAACATTCTCCCACCACCACAAGGTAGGTTTTCTGTTCAGTTTTTACTAAACATTTACTAACAATTGTACTTCTGAGCTTTCCACCTTGGTACCTTGATATCACGAATTGAAGGCGAAGTACTAGATTGGCAGATAGGTCTTTCACTGTTAAAGCTGCTCAATTTAACAACATATTAAGTGCTAATAGTTTTTACTTTTGTACTTGGTACCAGTTGAAATTTCATCGAACTCATTGGTTTCCTCTCAACTAAAATAAATAAATCTAAATGCAGAGTCAATCTTTTTTTTTGCCTTTCAATACTTTTACTTTTATTGTTCTTTCTTCCCAGGATTATTTTTCTCAGTTTCCTCCACGTTTAGTAATATCTTGCATCTTAGTGGCTTTATTGCCTTGCTTTGGGTTGAGATTATTTTAAAATGCTTTAAAGGAAATAAAAAAAATAGAACCAGAAAAATACATTTGAATATTTGAATGATAAAATAATGAAAGAAGATTTGGAGGATGTCTCCCACATAGAGCATATTGAAGCTAAGTCGGGTAGAGATTATCACTGAGCAGCCACCGGAACACTCTTGTGTAAAAGTATGTCAAAACAGGAATTGGGCACTTTTGTAGAATATGCAAAATTATACTAACTTTTTAAAAGGGTAAGACGTTTTAGAGAATCGTGGCCCACTACGACCTGAAACAATACACTACATAGAAGCTAGATTTTATGTTTAGCAGCCATCGAAGAAGAAAGCACAATTCCCATATCCTAAATCACACGACTCTTCTAGACGCTAACATTTTCTAAAGAACTTGCAACAACATCTATTTCTTCGTTTATAGGGATTAACTTAAATTTACATTGTTCGTAATTATCAAATAGTTAAACTTGTTTTGTGGCTTTGGTTTGGGAGTTATGTGCATTTAGGTAGCAAATCTTCTTTTGAACACTTCTTTTAAAAATATTACAGACTTAATGTTGTCATTTTTTATTTCGTTTTTCAAGTGTTCTTACGTTTTTCTGTTTGGTGAGAATAAAGGAATGAAAAGATTTTCTATAATTTTTATTGTCTTAAGCGCTTTCGATCACTTTTTAGCCTTCTTCATTGACGTTTCTTTTTTAGTGTTGTGACTGTTTTTTCATATCTTGTCCGTTTAAGTTTTTAGTTTTTTTTTTAGGAAAAGCTTTTATCCTGAGCCTTTGAGTGTTGATAATGACTGGAATTCAAGTGAGAATTTTTATCTTAAAAACAAAAATTAACATTCCATTCACACTGTTAGGTAATGCAATTGATTGTTGAAAAGATATGTTTAATATACAGAACGTCTCTTGTAACGAGATGTTTACAACAATGAAATTTATATAAAATTTTCTTTTTTGTTTTCGACCAGAATGTTTTAAGGCTTCTTGTAAATTAAGGTGAGATATTTTATACCACTTTCAAATAACAAGTAACACGTAAAGCGTCTGTTCAAGAAGCTTGTAGTATGTCAATATAGATAAAGGTTCTTTCACAAGAATCAAATTCTTGTACTGGGCAGTAAAATTAATACACAATATTAGTCATCGATAGTTAAAATGAGGTTATGTTGATTATTAGCAAAAACATGTTACGCGGTTTTCCAATTTGTCATATATTATAAGTTTCGGATTTTTTTTCTGGTATTACTGCAAAAATATGGTGTTTTATGATTCTCCGTCTGGCGAATTTGTCTTGCTTATAATAATTGTGCATTTGATTGCAGTAGAATAGGTTGATGATTTCTTGTCTGGTATTTTTTATTACTGGTGTCTTGTATTTTTTGTTAGAATAATTATATTTGTATATCAATAATATATTTGGGGAAATTATTGTTGACTAATATTCATTTTATGTGTTTTATTTCAGTCAGGAATATCATTTGGAATAAGGGATTTTGGTGTGAACGAATTAAGAAATATTTATATCACTGCTATATTTTATCTTTCTGTGCTTTCATTGTTTAGAAGACAAGATTTTGTACTGGCTAGTTTTTATTTTTGCTTTTTTAGTATATACTGGTAGGTGCTAAATATTTTAGATTTAAGTTCTATATCAAGATAATGGAAGGAAAATTGTGTTATTACCCATGAGTTTGCATGTAAATATTAGCGTTGAG
This sequence comes from Ascarosepion bandense, assembly GCA_037127315.1. Taxonomy (NCBI): domain Eukaryota; kingdom Metazoa; phylum Mollusca; class Cephalopoda; order Sepiida; family Sepiidae; genus Ascarosepion; species Ascarosepion bandense. The sequence goes on along the minus strand of JBBBDQ010000501.1, from coordinate 2,611,864 downwards.
ATTTTTTCACAGTTGGTTTTAGTATTTTAATTTTGTCCTTATTTTTTATCAAAAGAAAAATCTCGTCAAACATATCTTGTGTAGATTTCTGCGTTCTAATTTGTTTTAAACACAGTTTTTTCAATATGACATCTAAAGTTTTTGAAAACAGGATCTTATTTGTTTCTTATTCTGACGTCATTAGCTTGGCCGTAAGTGTTGCCATTATCATTACAGAATGGGGTTTTTGTAGTAAAGGCGATGAATACTTTCCGATGATTTGCTGGTTGAATTTTTCGAGTACGAGTTGATAGGTGTTCTTAGATGCATTCACGAACAATGTTGTTTGTTGAGACATTGGTAAAAAAGTTTAAAATTCGAGTGAAAAGTCTGTACAACCTTTGAGATTTATTGCTTTTAAGATATGGAGGAATTCATTTATGGATTCGATTCGGTAATTGTTCTAGGATTTATGTGATTGGGTTTTTTATAGCTGGTATAGATATTTGGAGTATGATAAGTCAGAGAAAAAAAAATGGATTATCTGTTTAACGTGACCATGAAAATATAACAGTTGGTATCCCTGACAATCTTATATCCATAATATCATCTGCAGCTTCCTATCTCACCGTTGTTGTCTGAGATCAGTTTTTTTACTTACCTTTTATTGATTCTGTGTACTTTCCCTTTAATCTTTGTGAATTATGCAGTATTATTAAAAATAGGTTAAAGTATTCATTGTAATTTTTCACTTAATAATTATTAATTATTTTTTTCAGCGCGTCTGATTATACTGGGTTGTTGCATAACTTTTTAGCAGCTGATATGTGAGGATATTGTGCTTGATGTGTAGTAAATGTTTTTTCAAAGCTTCCGGTTTTCGAAGATCTCTCAGATAAAAGTGCAACGCAATTATTTTTTCCGCTGTCTGTCGTTGGGTTGACTTGCAAGTTTATTTATTTTCCTTTTTCTTTTGAAATAGTTCATATCTAGGTTAGTAGCGGAAATTTGATACATTATTCATGAATTCTATTCTGCCATCAATGAGATTGTGATTGGACAGCTTTAGGAAGCTACATTTACCAACGGGCATTACAATCTTTCACGTTTTTAAGTTGCTAAGTTTTTTTTTTAGTGATATGCTGTCGATTGTTCTAATGTACGATTGAGGTGGATTCGATGGCTTTAAATTTTTGTGCATTCTAATGCATTGATTGTATTTTGGAAAATCTTATATTTTCATTTTTACATGTCGTTCTACGAGGTCTTCTGGAGTGTGTTGATGTTCTACACCTAAATAACTGCTGAAACGGGTAAGTTAAATAATGTAAGTTTAGACAGTAACATTTCTTTTAGATATTTTTTGTTAAGTATTATAAACAAGGAATATTTGATTATTTTTATTTACTTTATTATATAAATATATATATATATAAGATATACAAGTATATACATATATATAAGATATACAAGTATATATATATATATATATATATATATATATATATATATATATAATCATATCGCCCAAAACAAGGCATTTTATTGCCACTGTTTAACAGGGAGTTACATAGGAGAAAAGTTATGAGAAAGAATGCCAGGTTATAGGTGGTGTCAGGAAGTGGGTAAGAGAAAGATGAGGATACTGATGAGAGTGAAGTAAACGAAAAAGTAAGGTAAGTGAGATGGGACATGACTATTGACTTTACATTTAAATTCTTGGTGATTATAGCTGTCGGGAAAGCAAGTAAATGGAAGGAAATTCCATAGTCGAGAAGTGCGAGAAAAGAAGCTGATGGTGTAGAATTGCGTTTACAATTTATTGGTTTCACATTAAAAGATTGGGACCTAGTTGCTCATCTTGTGGTTCGAGTAAATTTATATATAAGAAGCACTAGTGAGCTAAGTTCATCGTTTAAATTATGCTATATTTATGGGTTGATCTGCACAATATCAGTATAGAACGTATATAAATACACAAGTGAAGATTGGGGTCAACAAACAATGGTGACAGTTTTTGTCACGCTTTGCTCTTTGCTTTTTGGATTGACGATTTAAATATGACCATCAGCGGTGCAATATTGGTAGTTATATATAAATATACTAACAGTTATTTGGCCGATCAGTAACAGTTATCTTTCCTACTATTCTAAAGGTAGATATATTTGTGGATCAAAATGCCATTTTGCGGCAATTTTATGGTATTATTTGTTACCCATTTTACTTATTTTTCATTGATTGACTTATTATTTGTTGCTGGACCTATTATATTTACTTGTGTTCATGTGTGTGTTTGTTGCTTGGTAATTAGTTTATGAATTAATTCATTTAATATTTGCCCATATTTTTGAGACAAGGTTTTGTTTTTTTTCATTATCATTTTACCCCAAGCAAAACAGAAATGTCACTAGTGCGAAGGGGTCACAGTAAGAGAAGAAAAGGTTACAAAGGATGTCGAAGAAAACATAAGAGATGAATGGGAATCAAATAGATAGTAATTGCAATAGACATTGCATTTAAATTTTTGGAGGTTGTAGCTATAAGGGAAAAAAAAGAAATTTAAGGGAGTTCCAACATCAGGGAATTACGAGAAAAAATAGTGCGAGTTCTACTAGTTCGATTGCAAAATTGTGCAACCTTAATGCCAATCCAGTAGCATGAGTAAATTCATGTGGTCGAGATACAAGAAATAAAAATTAACAGAGAAATTGCCATAAAAATACTTGTAGAAGAGACAGAGGGAAGCCACATAACGTCGGTGATAAATTGATTGAAAGCGGGCCACCAAGTTAAATTGCAGAAGTTCCTTTGGATTTTGTCAAGAACCTCAAGAAGAATATCAGAAGCACCCGACCAGATATGGCAATAGTATCCAATGAACGGACAAATGGTAGATTTATAAATGTGCAAAATGGGTTTTGACGGGAAAACCTTTCAATGAAACAAGCATTCTTGCAGCAAATGCAGCTAACGACCCACTGTAGTCATTTCATTTGATGTCATTTGAGAGAGTGAGACCAAAGAGGACGCAATGCATTGCTCTCTAGCAGATTAGTGTTATCCATTCTGACGATAGACAGGAATGATTCTCTATGGTTAAAAGAGAGCAGCTTCGTTTTAGAGACATTACAATTACAATTTACGGGCCATTTCCTACCCCATTCAATCACAGATTAGAAGTCCTTCAGGCGGGCAGCAGCCAGGTTTACTTTGCCGGCTTGGCATATTTTTTATTGTGACTAGCGTAGTAATCAGCCTAAATTCCTACTGGGGAACTTATTACATCAGTAAGTTGATTGATGACAAAAAAAGAAACAAACTAGGATCTTCTATCGAGGCTTGAGAGATGCCCGCGTTTGGTATGAAAGAATCTAGATGCTTGCCCATTTGAAACAACCTTCATTTCAAGATTTGATAGAAACGATTGAATTAAATCAAACAATCGTTTAGAAATACCTTAGCTCTAGAGCTTGGACAGAAGAACAGTATGCCGAACCCTGTTAAAAATGCTTTCGAGATTTCAAGAACAATAACGCGAGCCTCGCCGTTTTTATCAATAGCTTGTTATATATATTCAGTCATGGTCGTTAGCATATCAGGGGTAGACCTGACGAAGCGTAATGCATATAGTTTCTTAGAGAGAACGTTGTGAAATGTGAGATGCCCAACTATTTCAGCATTGACAATAGTCTCGAATATCTTAGCAAAGAAGATAAGAGGCTAATAGGGCGATAATTAAATGTGTTAGTAGGATTTCCAGATTTCTTAAAAACAGGCACTACGAAGGAGAACATTTCTTTAGAACGATAACTGGAATTACATTATCTCCACTTGTCTTATGGGAGTCAAGCTTTGAAATTATGTTAAAGACCAGAGATGGGATTATACATAAATTAGTCGAGCCTCACTTCTAGGTCTGAAATTGTGTGTGGGTAATTCTGACTACTCAAGTGTAAAGTTGGATTGAGGTTTCTCTGTTGTTCAGCACGCTCTTGCAAAGCCGCCCGTACCCATTGAAAATAAGCAACGGTTTATCATCAAGACCACGATTACATTTATTACGAACAGAGAAAAAGAGGCGCCTATTGTGATCAGATGTGTAATTACGGTAAAGCCGGAAGAAGTGATTTCTGTGGTCGATAGCAGACGAGGAAGTCGGAAAGAATAAAAAAGATGAACGAGGTTTAAGTTGAAAATTTCTAACTGAGATGAAAGCATCAATGCTTGCTTTTACCCAGAAGGAGACTTAAGAGACGAAAGTCTTGAACAGGGAGAACATCAAAAAGAAATCACAGAAAGATTTCTAGTCCTCTCTTTGTTAGCGGTAATATATTTTGCTGGTAAGAGATTCCTGGATAGAGGGAGTATAAAGAGACATTTACAGACACTACGGCATGATCAGAGTGGCCAAGACGGCAGAGCTGCATAACATGGTAAAAATCTTATATAAAAGTTAGGAAGAGATCTAGAAGAGAAGTATTTCCATTTTGATTACTGCGGAAACGCGTGGGAAATCAACCCTTTCGTGAGCGACTGAGTGATTAAAAAGTTTAATGTTTGTACTCTGCAAAATAATGACAGATTGTTCCAGCCAATTAGCATAATGGGCATTGAATTCAGCGAACACAAATACATTAGTAAATGGGTGAAAGAAATAGCCTAGTCTGAAATACTATCTAGAATGTAACAGTCAGTGGAAGAAGGGAACCAGTAAACAAAAGATAGCTTATGAATTTAGCAGAGCGAGACGGAGACACATGTAGGAGCCAGAATGAAGTTGTATGCTGACATAAACACTCAGGTCATGCATGTAGACATTGGATTTCTTCCTAAAGAGAGGAAGGTATCCCGAAATTGAGAAATCAGAGGAGGAAATTTTAGTTATGAGGTAGTCTTCGTATAAAATATAATTTTTCAATCCTACTTATGAAAAATAATAGATCTTATGCAATATTGGTGAACATACCAAGTAGAAAAACTGCAAATAATTACAGTGTATTTAATACAAATTAGTGACGTCATAATAAATAATTCTAACATGAATAGTTAAGGATTTGAGGCCATTTTTAACAAACTCTTGAATCGTTTTTGTTAAAAATGAAATAATTGTAAAACTTTCAATATTATAGGTTAAAAAAAGAATATACAGTTTGTAAAACGTCATTCCATCTCTACCTTACGGCTATGATAGTTGCAAGAGCTTGTTTTACAGATTCTCCATTAGATTTTGTCAATAATGATGGTTAGTTACTTGTGATTTATATTATAATGTTGTTTTAGAATTCTATTATTGTGTTTTTTATTATCATATCGTGATTAGGGTCAGCTATAAATAAGTTTTCGTATAAAATCAACTGTCATAACCCTAACTTATGTTCTATAAAAAATAAATGCCTTACAGATTCCATTGCTTACATATCACTACCAATGAAAATCATAACGTTTCCAAACATTATATCGGATGTACTGAGGATAATTTTAAGTGTCAATTATTCCAGGATAATTAATCTTTCAATAATAAAGCATAAAGGAATTCTAGTTTTCAATCTAAATACTACTGGCAATTGAAAGATACAAATAAAACTCTTATAGTTAAATAGAAAATATTAACTACAGCTAGAACATCAAATATGTTTCTTTTGCGTACAAGAAACAAATCATGTAATAAAATCCCCCGAAACGGACTTATTGAATCTACTTTATGAAATAACTTAAATATATATGAACTTATCTCAAATTTATTTCAATATTTTTACTTATTTTATAACTTTAAAAAATTAGAATAATGAACTGGGAATTTTTGAATTGCTATTATTAGTTTATTTTTAAGAGTACTTATGAAATAATCCACTTTTCTTTAATAATCATATCGCCCCAAGCAAGGCAGTTTATTGCCACTGTTGCGCAGGAGGTTACATAGGAGGAAAGTTATGAGAAAGCGTGACAGGTTACAGGGAGTGTCAGGAAGTGGCTAAGAGAAGATTTCAGATACTGAGTATGGAGTGGACTGAGAAAGGAGCATGAGAGAGAGAGAGAGAGAGAGAGGACGCAAGTTAGTAAGACAGGAGATGACTTTACACTTAAACTGGAGATTGTTGCTGTCGGGGAAGCAAGTAAACAGAAGGTAATTCCACAGGCGTAAAGTGCGAGAAAGGAGATGCTGGCGTAGAAATTGTGTTAACTTTTTATTGGTTTCACAATAAAAGGGTGGGACCTAGTTGCTAATCTTGTACCTCGAGCAAAATCATGCACAGGGGGAACCAAAGAGCTCATCGAACAAAAGCCGTGAAAGTACTTGTAGAAAAAACACAGAAAAGCCACACTGTGCCGGTGAGAAAGTGACTGTATCTTGGCTGCCAAGTCGGGATCGATCACATTACAGATTCTCCGTTGGATTTTGTCAATGGCCCCTAGGTGGATAGCAGCTGATCATGTATGGCAGCAGTATTCAATGCAAGGGTGGCTGGTAAATTTATATATATGCAAGATGATTTCAGACGAAAAAAAATCTTCCAAACTCTAGACAGAGAATCGAACTTCTTAGCAGCGGATTTAGCTATGTATTCGATATAGTCATTCCATGAGGTCTGTTGTGAGAGTTAACACGAGGAGGCGCAGTGTTTTGCTCTTAGGGAGGCTAGCCTGATCCATGCTAATGGGGTATAGGAGCGATTGCCTGAGATGGTTAATAAGTAGCAGATTCGTTTTGGAGGCATTAAAATTCACGAGCCATTTCTTACCCCAGTCAATCACGGATTGGCGGTCCTTTTCAAGCCTAGCAGCGATATTTGCTTTGTCAGCCTAGCAGATTGTTAGTTGAGGGGAAAGTAAACCGTAGTGTCATCAGCGTATATGCTTACTTGGGATTTTATTACATCGGGGAAAACGTTAATGATGATAATGAAGAGCGTAGAACTTAGAATAGAGCCTTGAAGGACACCCGCATTCGTATGATATTATTGGGATGCATGTCTGTTCAATACTACCTTCATCGTGCGATTTGAAAGGAATGACTAGATTAGGCCAAACAATTGTCTAGTTATACCATAGCCTCGCAGCTTACGTAGAAGGCCAGCATGCCACAGACTCTGTCAAATGCTTTGCAGGTGTCTAGGGCAACAGTACGAGCTTCATCGTTCTTGTCTAGAGCCTGGTGTATATCCTCTGTGATGGTCGTGAGCATATCAACACTAGACCTGGTGAAGTGGAAACCATATTGTTTGTCAGAGAAGAGACTGTGGGCTGTGAGATGTTGAATTACCTCGGTGTTGATGTTGGCTTCAAAGACTTTGCCAAAAATCGGTAGTAGACAGATAGGGCGATAATTAGCGGGGTCAGAGTGTTCTCAATTATTTTTATATATAGGTACCACTAAGAAGGACTTCCAGGAGGTAGGAAAGCAAGAAGCAGAGAACAAGTAGTTTCAGAGTTTAGAGAAAACAGAGGAGAGTTCAGGAGCACAATTCTTTAAGACAATGACTGGTATTCCGTCAGCACCGCTCGATTTATGGGAGTCAGACTTTGAAATTATGTTAGAACCACCGAGGGAGTAATATGTATGTCAGTCAGTTGGGCCTCAGTTCGGGGTGGGAGGTCGGGTACAGACACTCCAGACGAGTGCAATGTCGAGTTGGCGGAGAATCTGTGAGGGGAGCATTCAGCTTTGTCTATTGAAGAAGTGAGGACCTCAAATCCGTTGATTAGAGGGGGGATTGAAAGCTTGCTGCAGTTCAGCACACTTTTACAAAGCCTCCAGTAGTCTTACGGGATGCTATGCGCTGCTTCATTCCGGCTTAGCTTCTGTATCTTCTTACGCTCATTGAGAGCCGAGGTAAAAATGCTCCTGTTATGGTCCGACACGTGACTCCGGTAAAGCCGGAAGTGATTTCGGTGAGCGATGGTAGCTGAGTAGGCAGGGGAGGCAAGTTGGATTAAGTCTCAACTTCCTGGCAGGGATGAAAACATCGATGTCAGCCTTAACCCAAGAGGAGATCTCAACCGAATTGTCTCCAACGGGAAGGCTAAATACTTTGTTCCAAGGGACGTGACCCAGGAAATTGCGGAATGCGTCCCAATCAGCTCTTTGGTAGCAGTAAGATATTATCTGATGTTCTTTCGTGGAATGGGAGTAAAATGAGATGCTAACCGAAACTATCGCATGGTCAGAGTTTCCAAGAAGGCAGAGTTGCTTGACATTGCAAGAGTCAGGGATGGAAGTAAAGCAGAGATCGAGTGGTGAGTAATTTGCTTTAGGGTTATTAGAGAAACGCGTGGGAAACTCCACCGCCTGCGTAAGGGACTGAGTGATTTAAAAATTTATAGTGTAGACACCAGCATGATCTGTAACAGAGTTCTCCAGCCACTTAGCGTGGTGGGTGTTAAAAATCGCCAAACACAATTTTATGGGCAAATGGATGAAAAGAAATGGTCTTGTTGGTATTATTGGAGATGCTGTCAAAAACGAAACAGTCGGGAGATGAGAGGAAGCAGTAGAGTAACAAGAGATAGCTAACTGATCTTATACGGGAGAGACGGAAACACATATAAGAAAGGTGTAGGGATTCAAGAGAGATTTCCCTAGCTAGTAGGGGGGCGCTCACTGACGAAAACATCAAGGCCATGTATGTGAACATTGAAGTCCTTCCTGAAGAGAGGGAGGTAGCCAGGGACGTTGAATTCAGAAGAGAGGATAGAAGGATCAAGGTTAGTTTCACAGAGGGCTAGGATGTCAGGTGAGTTTAATTGGAGGAAGGGGTCGACACTCTATAATTGGTTCAATTATGCTATTATGATAGTGTGAAATTCATGGTTAGTGAGTTTTATTAACAGAGATGCCCAGATATAATTTTTTTGAAATTAGCTTATTACACTGACAAGTTTTTTGACTACCTTTGTTATTTTAATTGTACTTATGAACATATCCCCTTATCACGTTAAAAGTTTCGCTTAATGAACTGGCTATTTGTTTAAATTACTAGTATTATTTTTTTGTACTTATGAACAAATCACTTTGTAACTCATAAACTTATCTTAATGTACTGGTTATTTGTTTAAATTACTATTGTTATTTTTTGTACTTTTAATAATTTAAAACTTTTAGCTAATTGAAATAGTAATTTTTTAATTAATATTATTTTTTTATAATTTACCAATGAACAAATCCACTAAAGTATGTATTTTAATATCTCAGTCTCTGTTATTATCTTTCTGTTGGTTTTGTCTTCTATTTTATTTTATTTCATTTTATCTTTTTCTAACGTCTGGATTTGTCTTCTTTCTTCTTTCTTTTTATTTTTTATTTTTTTTGCTTTTATTTATTTTTCTACTTTTTCGTCTGGTCTGGATTTCCACTTTCGCCACACTACCAACTCGCTACCGAATTGTATACACACAATCCTTTGAGATAATATTAACTCCCATACTAAATTCTCTCACTCGCTTACCTTGTTTTTCTTTTTTCATTTTTTAAAATTTATTTTATAAAAAAACAAATTAACCACTACCTGATGATGGTGTTTTAACACCGAAAATTTATAGCTATAAATTTGCAGTATGTCGTACTCATAAAATTAATAATAATAATAATAATTAGCATACATTAATGATCTACTTTTGCATTGAGTACTTTTTAAAGTATCTAACTGTGCGGATGTGCGTTGTGGTGCTTTGGATATCGACTCAGAATGACAAATTGGGATGCCGATTTCGAATTCTAGTTGAATTTCTTGCGTTCACTTACGCACAAATACCCTTGGGAAATGTATTAATCCGTCTCTTCACTCCAGTTATGGGTTAAAGAATAGGACAGGTTGGGTTCTATAGCCTTGGCTGGCAACTACCGCAAAAACCAATGTGCAATCTACTGGGGTGGAATCTTCTGTCCAGTCATCGATGTCTCTTTCAAGACATGATTGCCCAAAGCGTATATCACGTATGGCACTTAACATACTGATCTAACTCTGGAATACACTTCAATTAGAAACCATTACCGATATCAATAATATATATATATATATATATAAATGCAAACTTATCACTATACTCGTTTCGAAAAACCCTCCGCGTATATAAGAGGAATGAAAAAATGGTTGTAAAATAAGAAAGACCTAAGCACGTGAACATCAGCCAAAGCGATTGGACCGAGCCAGTACGTAGCAAAAAAAAAAAAACCCCAAAAAAACCCGGGACGAGTAATCAATAACAAAAAAGCGCTCAATACGTAAGCAGAACAGAATAAATAAATTAACCAAGTTAGCCAACAAACCTACCATGGTATCACCTATACGGATCTTCAGGGAAGGTTGGCCAGCCTTCCTGAAGATCCGTTTAGGTGAACCCTTGGTAGGTTTGTTGGCTTACTAGGCTTATATATATATATATATATATATATATATATATATATATATATAGATGCATGTACGCATATATGTATGTTGTTGAATATATGAAACTGAATCTGAGAAGATAAAATATATCAAACTAACAAATAAGAAACGTATCTCCGTCTAACCTTATTCACTTTTATTAATGCTTCTTCAGAGACCGAAATAATACTTATGTCGAAAAAAGCCAATGTTGTTAAGATGGTGGTGGTCACAATGCACTGCCCGAGGTTCTGTCATGTTTGGGCTGCTTGTGAGTATGAGGTACCGGCACTGTATTTTACAGCCTGCTTAACATTAATTCGACAAAAGAAAATTGATTAAACCCAGGATTATTCTTTTCCCTTTCTTCCTGCTTATCTTAAATTTTATTCTATTGCAAAGCGATTTTTATTCAACATGAACGTATATTCTAACTGTGAAATAATTCAAAATACGTGGTTTCCTTTGTGTAAATCTGGGAAAATGGACAGCTTGATGGTAATTGAAAAAGCTTATCAAAAAGTAATTTTGACAGCCAGAACAATACTTGTAAAAATATTAATTATCTTTTTTAATTCTCACGTGTCGTTTTAATTTAAAATCAAAATAGTTTTACCTGATTTTCATGTGCGTGCCTCAAAATCGAATTTTATAGCAACCTCCTCTCATATCCAAATAATACTAAATACTTGATTATTCTCTTATAAGCTGTGAAGCCTTTTAAATCTATCTATGTCAGCTTGAATTAATTAGCTTTCTATATGTGAATAAGACATATTCGATAACGTTTATTGCAAGAAGACTTCAGAATTTAATTTAGATAAATGATTTTTGAAATTCAGGAAATATAAAATCGAGAATCAATAATTAAATGAAAATTTCAATGTATATATTTTTTATTTGAAATGACTGGAATAAGTACATAATAATTAGCCTAGCTTAATATCTGATAAAACGTATATAATTAATATAAGATAAAACGTAATGAATCAGCGCATATATTAAACCACAAGAATTCTCTAAACCAGGCAAGCATATACATAAATAGAATATGGAACGAGAAATACTGACTTCTACAGAAAGAAAACAACGATAAAAATTGTAATATTAACCCCGTAAAAAATATTTACTGTGATAACAGTTTATAAGTCTCCAAAATTCATTCAAGGAAACATGGTTGAAGTAATCCAGTGATTATATTATTCGGACTGTTTTTCTTATCTTTGCCGCTATGCCTACGACGTTTCGGCTGTTCTACGTTCCGGCCTTCTTGAGGTCCTAGGAATTTCGAACCGAACCCTTTATGAAGATCACTGGTCTGTATAATGTAAATAGTGTAAAATACTACCTCATCTTAGAATTGTAGACAAATAGTAATCCGGTCACTTGACACAAAGCGTTACTAGTTAAATACATGGCCACAGCAGCAAAATGAAACTTGGAGAGTTGTGTTACGAAAGAGAATTAACTGAAACTAGGATATCCAGAAAAAGCATAGAACATGGAACTGGGATAATCTATCCCGGGTTTGGTACGTATTTCCAATGTATATCAACGACGAAGACCAGAGCGTACAACGGTGAAACCTCGTGAATATGATAATAAAGAAAAAAATATTCCAAAAAATTTAAATAGTATAAATAGTTAAAATATTTCATATCACAAATATAAACAGTTGAAAATAAAACTTATGTCGGCTATCCTGTTTTTTTTTTTGTTTTTTTTTGTTGTTATTTCTGGTAGTTTCAGTGGACGGTGATCGCGTTCACAGTCGGCATTTTCTTATGATTCCCTGTATAAAACTACATTCATGAATCTCTTTTTTATAGTTAAATTAGCGGTATAGACCGGTGTTGCTCGGGTGTAATGAAAGCTTTAAAACTAATCCATGGTCCTGGAGCTCAGACTCTTTGGACGTTGGCACGAAAGACTAAAAAGCAATAGTTGTTTCCATTTAAAAGCAAAACCGTAGACTGAAAGAAAAATGAATGGATGTAAGCCAAATTTTGATTTCCTGGTATCGATATCAAATAAGTTTTTTTTCGTCGTAAACTGATTTTGGAGGTTAAATAAGTCCTCTGAGTAAATAGCATCAAGGCTGAGACTAAGGACTACAATTATACCTACTTAGAACCAAACCTGAAGCAAAAACAAAAATAAAAGTGCTGAAAATAATACAGACATACAGGCAGATAAACAGACACACACACAAACATCTTGCCTTTTATATATATGCTATCGATTTTCTGCACCATCGAAACTTCTAAATATCGTTTCTTATGTTTTGTCTATGAGTGTATCAAATTTGATTAAAATCGGGCCACTCCTTCTATAACTCCATTTTTTCGATTTTCGATTTCCGATATTTATCGGGGGTACCTCGACACAAAACTTAGCTAAGAACACTTGCAGACGGTTATAGTACAACTGTGTAAATTTTCAAGAAAATCGGTTCAGCCGTTTCGGAGTCTATAGCTAACGGACACACAGACACAGAGACACACACACACACAGACAAAGTTCCATTTATAAATAAGTTTAGATATTCGATGCGTTTTTTAGTTTCTCCTTCGGTATTTCTCCATGACAATACTCGTCTTTGATCATCATGAAACCAGTTATTTACTGCTATTTAGCCATTCACCTCTCACCATTGAACCCAGTTTTTTTCTGAGTTACATATAAGAGTTTCTAATCATAATTTGTCAATTATTTCCCCATCTTTCCAGTTGCTACACTGACATTCAGGTCTCCTATATTATTCAGTCATAACTGATCTAGCAAGACTGGCTTGATAACCATTAGACCACGTCGAAGTGCCCACATTTTAAAAGAAGTGGTGGACTGACAGGGTTATTACATTGCCTGGTGGGAATTAGGGCCTGAGGTGCCACCCTAAATCAAATAAGAATCTAATAGCAACGCAAAAACGGACGACAGTTTCAATAATAAAAAAGAATCAGAACTTTATAAAATCATTCATACACTATCATCTTCACGTGTTGGAACATTTTCAAAGCAAACGATCAGAAAGACAATGTTAAGAATTATGCTGTCTGAAGAGAATTTGGAATCAAACATTGTTATCTGCTAAAAAAGAATTGTTAGACGATTTGGATGCAGATTCGAACAAGCATTTAATGAACACAAAAGAATGCTCTTCATATAGCAGATTGAATGCAATGTTCGGCAGTGCTTTTGAATAAACTGTTAATGTTTAAATTGAGCAGTAAACTACAGTAATATCTGCCAATTACTAAACATTGAAAAAAAATCAGTTATAACATTCTGTTTTTCCATTTGGTATATACTTAGGTACACTACAGACTGTAATTTCTAAGAAATTGTTTTCTCCAAGAGATGTATTTGTACCCTTTTTCGGTATCTATTTTTTGAAAATAGGATTTATTCGTGATAAGAATTAAATAATAGCATTGTAGTTATAGTGGCTTCACTTTGGCTTCTGGCGATCAATATGTTTAGATTCAGTTAGCAAGTGTCCAAAAGATTTATTTTAGGACAAAATATGAGGAGAAGAATGTAGAAGAAACTTAATAATCACCGTTAAATGGTTAATCGAAAAATTTAAATATATAAAAATAATAACATAAAATCTCAGACAGTGATCAATATATAAATAAGTGAAGAACGATTAAAATCAAGGGAGACAAATCGTCTAATAGAGAATCAGCATCAGGAATTACTAACTAATTACTTTCTGCTAATTTATTCCGTATTTGCTTTTATTCATTTAATTTTGGGACTAAATTCTACTAAATTGTTGGTTTAATGGCCGTTTCGATTTTTACTAATTTAATTTTTTTAGTAAAAGAAAAATATTTTCTTTTCACGTCTATTGAATAGGTAAAGAGGCTCATCCCTTGTTTACTGGTTAGGATGTGGTTTCCGGTTTTTCTCTTTTCCAATCTTTTCACACTTTTTGTTTTATTTTATTTTTTTCAATTGGTGTAGATAGACTAAACTATCGCTCGGTTCACACTCCACCCACGTCTATTGAACAGGTGAAGAGGCTCATCCCTTGTTTACTGGTTAGGACGTGGTTTCCGTTTTTTCTCTTCTCCAATCTTTTCACACTTTTTGATTTTATTTTATTTTTTTCAATTGGAGTAGATAGACTAAACTATCACCCGGTTCACACTCCACCCACGTCTATTGAACAGGTGAAGAGGCTCATCCCTTGTTTACTGGTTAGGATGTGGTTTCCGGTTTTTCTCTTTTCCAATCTTTTCACTCTTTTCTTTTATTATTTTATTTTATTTTTTTCAATTGGAGTAGATAGACTAAACTATCGCCCGGTTCACACTCCACCCACGTCTATTGAACAGGTGAAGAGGCTCATCCCTTGTTTCCTGTTTAGGATGTTGTTTCCGCTTTTATCTTTTCCAATCTTTTCACTCTCACATAGCCCCCTGCGCATCAGTGGCGTTTTCGCCTTGCTTGGGGTGATATGATTAAAAAAAAACAAAAAAAAAACAACAAAAAAAAACAAACATACAAAGCACTCCTACTTTCAAGATTCGTTATTCTTACAAGATTTATTAGATTTAATACGCTGTGCCTAAAGTGCTTTCCAATTTTAAGCTGAATGGGCCCTGCTGATAACTGTCATTATATCTCTAGGAACATTCGAGGTGCAAAGCGATTAACAATCCTATGCACATTTTGATAATCCTATCTACAATTCTTAGCTTTCCAGCTGATAACGTAGACCAAATCCAATTCAGTTATCAACCAAAATATACAACATCGCACCATCATCTATAATAATAAATCGTCGAACTAACATGATGGGTGAAGACATTTTTTTTAGGAATGGACTGAAACATAGCTTTGAAAGTGAAGACGAGCTTCATATAACCTCTTTACGGAAATGAAATTGACGCTAAATATATTTTATTAATCGAAAATAAATATTATACACGTGTAGTTTTAATAGGTTATATAAAGATGTAAGCGTCTGGGAAAGTTTTAATAGGTTATATAAAGATGTAAGCGTCTGGGAAAATTTTAATAGGTTATATAAAGATGTAAGCGTCTGGGAAAATTTTAATAGGTTATATAAAGATGTAAGCGTCTGGGAAAGTTTTAATAGGTTATATAAAGATGTAAGCGTCTGGGAAAATTTTAATAGGTTATATAAAGATGTAAGCGTCTGGGAAAGTTTTAATAGGTTATATAAAGATGTAAGCGTCTGGGAAAGTATAAAACATAATAAATCCAATTTATATATTTATTACTTATCGTTAACTGAAGTAGTAATCACAAAAAACTTTCGAGTGTTGGCTGTGATAAATTTATTTATACCTTACGAATTCTTGCAATATTTCTCAGGGATAGAGACTAAATTTCAGTTGACAATAACATCACCATTGAATTTGTCATATATTCCGGTGGATATTCAGTTAAAAGTGTTGTTCGTTTCATGTAATGACATCTACATTCGGCCTTCAGCAGTTTTTTGGTTTTCATTCATTGAGAATTGTGTGAGGTGAATTGTTAAACTGTACGAAAATCGAATGCATGGTCATCAGCAAATAAGGCAGCCCCAAATGCCAAATACAGGTTGGGGATACTAAAATCAAGCTGGTACAAAATTTAAATACCTGGGAAGTGTTCTAACAGAAGACGAAATGTGCGACACTTAGATCCGAAGGCGAATTGGCATGGCGAAGGAAGCATTTCAGAAGTTGAGTAAAGTATTAAGAAACAGGAAAATTTCGCTAGAAACAAAGAAGTGAGTACTGGATTGCTATGTGATGTCAGTTCTTCAATATGACAGTGAATGCTGGACAATATCAACAAAGATGAAGATAAAGCTTGAAGTAACTAAAATATGGTTCTACAGAAGCATATTGGATATAAAGTGGGGGATCAATTTCATATTACAATCATTATATAAACAGACCCCTCACTTTTTGGTCACAGCAGTTTCTATACATTTATATTCCTGAAATCCAAACGCAAAAGGATGCATTTCAGAAGTTGAGTAAAGTATTAAGAAACAGGACAATTTCGCTAGAAACAAAGAAGGGAGTACTGGATTGCTATGTGATGTCAGTTCTTCAATATGACAGTGAATGCTGGACAATATAATCGAAGATGAAGGAAAAACGTGATGTAACTGAAATGTGATTCTGTAACAGTTTTTCCACATCGTTATATTTTTGTTTTTGTTTCAATAAAACGGAGTGAGAGAAGTTGATATTAGTGGTATTGTTAGTTGTGCTTTATTGTAATCCGCGATGTGAGCTTACGTAAAAAAACTATTTTTAATACTATCATGTACTTGTAAAATCCGGGGAATAGAGAAATTGGCTGATAATTAGGAAAAAAAGAGAAAAATATAATTTTTCTTCTTTTTTCGTATACGAAACGAATTTTTTTGAGCCAGGTATAAGCTTGAAAAATTACCATAGTCATAACAAGATGTCAGGATTTCCTTGATGAGGTCAGGTAAGGTTAAATCCTTAAAATTATTCCTGGGAAAAGGATTTAAAAATTGAAAACCATGGAATGATGTAATTGAAAGAAAAAAACATTACTTCATGTGAGCTGTTCATAATTCATTCGTCGAACAATGGCTCCGGGTAAATCGTTTTTTTTTTAAATTTTAATCACATCACTCCAAGTAAGGCGGTAAGGCCACTGGTGTGCAGAGGGCTACGTAAGAGTGAATAGATTGGAAAAGAGAAAGCCGGAAACCACGTCCTAAGCAGGGAACAAGGGATGAGCCTCTACACCTGTTCAATAGACGTGGGTGGTGTGTGAACCGGGCGATAGCTCAGTGTGGATGGAAAATAATCTCATTGATCAAAAGATTTAAGTCGGATAGATCCCCCGAGAAGATTGGGGATGGTTATAAAAATGGAGACTCAGCGAGAAAAATCAGAGTTGGAGAGAGATTTTCAGGCGACAAAGACCAAACGACCCCCACCCACCGTCCACCACCACGTCACTCCGTTATTTGGCTGTCTCTACAAAAGTTAAAGGTCGAAGAGACGTTTCTTTTGTCTAAAGAATTGGCAGCCTGATTGTTTTTTAAAATTTGAAAGCTCTGATATTTTTAATGGAACTTAGAAAGAGCTTATTATTATTTGAAGATTGAAAGCTCTCCTCTCCATTGTAAATTTGAATTTCGACAACTGTATTTTCTGCTTTTGTTATTAATCATTTATTATTATTATTATAAAAACTTTCTTTCGTAATTCATCCAGGCGTTTTCGGGCTTATTCATTCATTTACTTTTTTTTTTTAACCACAAGTGTACACAAGTGTCTACTCAGGATATGGTCAAAATACGGCTACAGGTTTTGCACAACGTGACTTTCTGAAATCATAACACAGCGTGGGCAGTAAGTTCGTTGTTGTAATAGACGTCTTGAGGACCAGCTACTTTGATGAAATCATCAGCTCGAAAGCGTCTATATAACTGCTGCCGTTTCGACGTCATCATCGCAGCAGGCTCCGTTCCCGAACCAGCGAACCAACCAGCCGGGCAGAAGATTGTCACACTTATACAGAACGATGCTGTGGATATGAAAACAAAAAGATGAAAACGAAAAGAAAATTAATACTGAGTATCAGGAAGAGACAACGAAAGTTCCTAGGACATGCAACGAGGAAAGAGGGTTTAGAGAACCTGATACTAACAGGCAAGATAGAGGGAAAAAGATACAATTGAAAGCAGCTGATAACATATTTAAAGGACCTGATCAGGTGGATGACGGAACGAGGGTTGCATGGTGCAACAGGAGAAAGCGTGCTAAGAACCACCAGAGATAGGGAGATGTGGAAAGCCATGATCGCCTACGTCCGGATAGGACATGGCACACAAAATAAGAAGAAGGGAAAATATTCTTTCTAGCGTTATTGCCTCCATCTTTGTTGTTATTACAAGGTTTCGACCTGTTTACCATCGGGGTTTAATCAGGAGTTTTTCAGTTCGGATCAACTTCAGGGATATCTGAACTAGACCCATTATTTAGTTTACAGGAGATTATTGTTCTCGTTTCATTGATCATGACGCGAAACATCGTAAGTAAAAATTAATGTATCTGTTCAGCTTAGATTTAAGATATCCAATTTTGATTTTCATTGGTTTTAAGAAATCCATTTTTCTCTTTAGTAAAATTGTAATTGGAATTATTGATAGAGTTATCGGAAAAATCTAGAAAATAATTTCTCCTTGTTAATGATACTTGAGTTTTTGTTCGTATCATTAATTTTGGGAAAGATTATCTCTTTTGTCTTGTAGTATAAAGGATTTGGATTTCTGTCTCATTGACAATTGCAGTAGAAAAGTTTAGAAAAATTTTTCAGTATTTGGAATTTAAGGCTTGGGATATTGGTCGCCTCTCTGGCCAATATTTTAAACATCAGATACCCACTTAATCTTAAATTATTTTGAATAATTGTACATGGTGAGATGGATAAATTGTCGTCTTGATTGGGCACAAATGTAAAGAACACTTACATCTCAGTTTAACAGATATATTTACCAAGATTACGCAAAAATATTTTGAAATAGTAAGGAGTAAATCTATGCAGTAAAACGGACATTGGCTTCAACCAGGGTCTTCAGACGACTTCTAAATTTCTTGCGCCCATTCTGAACGGTATTCATATTTAAGTTGGTAAACGCTGCCAAAACATTCGCTTTCAGTGTTACAAAGAGTTTTGTCGGTGCCTCGTTCAACTGTGCACCGCACAAAATAATCACGCGGCTTTCAGTCTGGGGAGATAGTTGGTCAGATGTAATCGACTGATGTGATCGCAGAAATTGTTTCACAGCCATAATTCTCCTACTTGTGTGGTATGATGCAGTGTCCTGTTACTACTTTCATTTAGCCGAATTCTTCACTCAGAGCAGCACTAATTCTTCAAGGCACTTGGTTTAGGACTTCGTGTTGATTCTGAGGTCCTCAACTAGAAATTCTAAAATTCTTTTCTAATCAGAAAAACCAGAGTTTGTTTTCCAAACTCCATACCTTCGTAATCATCATTAGACTCATCCATCTCCTTTCAAATCCTCTGCATCGTTTTCAGATTGACTTCCAAACACTTTGAAATATTTTTAATAGAGCTTTCGGTGCAAATACTCAGCAGTACGGTATGCCATTTCCGAATTTGTGAATTGCGTCATGATGTTCGTTGACTTAAAGGCGGGGCGCAACTGAGCCTATTATAATAGGCAGTCAAAGAAATGGAGGTAACACCGCACCTGCCTGAAATTAAAAATTCAAAGTGACAATCAAATTGTACACTGTATATAAAAACACGAGTAAATGATTTAGAACTGATGCATATTATATATATATATATATATATATATATATATGACAATAAATTATAATGTGGGATTTTTTAAAAATCCAAATCGCAGAAATCAAACAGATATTAAAAACAAAAATGCCTGTCTACAGTGAGCTGGAGTCAGAAGAAGACAATACCGGATTGAGTTTTTGGTGAAGGATATTCGGGAAGAAAAAATTGAGAATTAAAAGGTGTTTAGCTAAAGGTGTCGAAACACGTGGCGATCATCACATCGTTGCGTTCTGTGCTTTTACTGGATCTAAAGCAACAACATTTTTTCAAAATACTCAGTAATGTGGAATTTAAATTTTTATCATATTTGATTTGTAGCTTTTTCACCTTCCTTTCTCGCTTTGCCCCCAGAAGCAGCGACATTTACACGGATTAGATGAGGGATATAAAAGACATGATTACAAAACGTGCAGGTGTATGGTATCTCAGTAATTAAAGCGATAGAAAATATCACAGTAGAGACGAAGGGACAATGTTCACACCATCAACTCTTGAATAAATGAATAAGCACAACTTCAAAAGTATCCCATATTTTGGTATCATTAGTATAATCAGTAACGGATGTGCGTTGTGGTGCAGTGGATATCGACTCGGAACGACAAACCGCGAAGCCGAGCTCGAATTCCAGTCCAATTCCTTGTATTCACTTACGTACAAATACCCTTGGGAAAGGTACTAATCTGTCTCTTCCCTCCAGTTATGGGTTACATAATAAGACAGATTAGGTTTTATAGCCATGGCTGGCAACCAGTCTACTGCAGAAAGCAATGGCAAACTACTGCGGGATAATCTTCTGCTCAGTCAGTCATGTCGCTTTCGAGACATAATCGCTCAAAGCGTGTATAACTTATTTCACTTAAATGAGTATCATCAGCAAAGTCAGTTTCTTGGATTGGTTCCTGTCATGAAACTTATTACGACGGTGTGCCACTTTTTATGAAGTCAGTTGACAGAGCACATAATACAATTGTTAAAAGATAATTTTGAATTTGTCTTTATTTACACTATAGTGCAAAAATATTAGAAACTACTGATTTAGTTACCTACCTGTCACATACGGTCAGTTTTGAACCCACTGGAGTAAAAGGGTTTAATCGATGTTTTATTTTTTCCTCGGATTAGGTCATTTGTAGTGGTGTGCAGTATATTTTCGGCATGTATGATGAAATATGTTCGGCCTTGAAAAATATTGCATCAAATATGTTTGATGAAATATATTTGGCCTTGAAAAATATTGCGTGATAAATACTGTCCTGATTCTAGATTAGCTGTCCTGTGACCATTGTCTGTAATGGACGTTACTCCAAGGAAGAGTACGAAAATTGTAACGCTGAACGAACACACTGGCAAGCCTTGTAGAGAGATAACAGATATTGTCGATGTGAGCCTTTCTAATGTCAGCCGTGTGATCAAGGCGAAGGACCGAACTGGATCCATCAGTCCAAAAGATATATAAAAATGCAGTTGAAAGAGAAAAATAAAACGCTAATAGACGACGTATACATGACCATGGAAATTAAAAGACCCTAAGACGACATTATTCATTTTAGTTCCATTAATTTGCACCAGGGTGCATTTATTTTTGATCCGGTTGCTCCGAGTTGCAAATGTATTTTTGAATATATATATCTATTTGCTGTTTAACAAACGAACACCATCGTTCATTCATTTTTAATATTTTTTTCAGTTTTTAAACAAGATTTCTTTCGTATATATGTACTTTCCAAAGTTTTGTGTTTGTGTATGTTCTGTAGACACTTCCCACTGTGTCCACGGATATACATTTTATTTTTTTCTTATTATTTTTATGTGGGTAGAAGGACAGACATGGCAACATGGATTCTCAGAGGAAGCGGAAGGGGTAAATGCCAAGAAAGGCACGTAGCTTGTTAAATAACGTTTCTCCGAGGATGGTGTTAGCCTGTCTATCGAACCTTGGTGTAGGAACCTTCTAGCTCCCACAAAATTGTTCTTATATGCAAAATTTCGACAAAGAGTATCTATCACTCTGAGAAAACTAGGACCGCAGGGTATTCTGATCAATCATTATCTATCCTGGCCTATCTTCAGCATTTTGTAACAAAATATGTCTAATGATTAACAGAGGATAATCAAATAATAAAAACTGTTAAGGTAAACTTTTATGACAATTTTTAGTTAACTTAAAAAAAAAACTATCATACTTCAGTCGTATTGAGTATTATTAACATTATTTATATCCGGACTAATCTTTTGCCGTTGTTACTACAACGTTCTATCCGTTGGGTTCATAAGTATGTTACACGGGTCTATTTGCAAAGCTACATTTAGTGAGTTTTTTGCTGAACACATTATTTAATCTAGAAGAATTACTACAACATGACCCTAATTTAAAATCAGGATTAATGCAACGCCCTATAAACAGAATTAATCATCAAGTCTTATGACATATACTGAAAGCCGGAGGATAACAATTAGATAATACAAACAAAGACAAGATCACATTATTCCGAATAAAATTATTATAAATAAGAATAACTTCTCACCTAAAAAATCCAGAGAGAAATATTGATAATTATGTAAAATAGGAATAGACACTCTAGCAAAATAATAATAATATTTATGTTGTTATTCGGAAAAAAATATTTACGTGAAGATCGAATTGATATGTAAAAAAGCCAAATGAAAATATCGTATTTAGCTAAAAGTAGTAATATAATGGTTCAACGGTTTATATAAGATATTGAACAAATTGTAGGATTTTCCGGGTTCAGACAAGTCTAAATTTGTCAGTGATAAAAGTTGCCAATATCATAGTAAAAGAGAAAACCAAAAAGAATCCATAGATAAGTAGATAACAAAACCTTATTACTGTCCAAACAAGTTGGCAATGTTTATATTGTCGAAAATGAGATCACCGGGTTAAAACCAATTTGATCTTGTTAGACTACAAACACAAACAAAGAATGCGATAAAGAAGTTATTCATCAAATTGTAATGGCTGAAGCTGTTAATAAAATTACACAAGGTTGCAATACGAAGATTCTTTATAATGAACATCATTGAGAGGATTTAATATTTTTATTGAATAAACCAATGTGGCGTGCGACACAAACTATTTGTAAACACAATGACAATTAAAATTTTTCCCTTTGTTTTAACAGTTTATTTAACATTAAACGAAATAATATCAAGATCAAATTTTAAGTCTTCTTGGAAGTAACTGAAGAAATTATTAATTTAAATATTTGTATTCAAATTATACCTCATGAACAATAAACACCATTATCAGGTGGATGTACAGAAGAGTCATGGGTTTGAACAGAAATAAAGCGCTCACAAGGAATTCTGATAGCGATGTTTTTATGCGTATATTGGTTGTGTGTTGTGGTACGTTGGATATTGATTCGGAATGAGAAGTCGGAGAGCCGAGTTCGAATTTCAGTTGAATTTGTTGCTTTACTTACAGAAATGTCTTCTGCCCAATCAGTCATGTCTCTTTCAAGACATGATCGCTTAATCGTGTATAAAGTATGGTAATTAACTAATACTGGATATGGCAGATGTATAGTGAGGGTCGATATCACTATTCAGTCTTAACTGCTTTATCGAAACAAAACATTGCACCTCGTAGAAGTGTCTACATAAATTCTCTTGTTTGAGCAATTATTTACATTTGAGAAGACATTCGTACCGATAGCACCCACTTTTATTTAAACAGTACATAGGTCTACACGGCTAACGACCACCTAACGTTGAAGCACCAGTTACCGGATGATCACCAAGTTAAGCAATGTCGAACCCACTCAATACCTAGATGGGTGACTGCGCGGAAATACCAGGTGCTATAAGCGTAGACATGTGGGTAGTGTGAGAGATAGGTCCAATTCCAGCTGGTTTCATTATATTTCCTTACGCGCAAATATCTTTGAGGAAGGCGTTAATCCGCCCCCTTTCCAGTTATTGGCTAATTAGTAAGATCGGCGTAGAACGAGATTGGAGAACAAATTTTTAATTCCAATTTCATTCACTTACATCTTTAAGAAAGGTATTAATCCTTCCCTTCCCTCAAACTTTTGGTCAACTAACAGGACAGACTGGGTTCCATATCCTTGGTCGAGAAGCAATCTACCGCAGAAAGTAATTCCCAGCTACCGCGAGAACATATGCCCAGTCAGTCATGTCTTTTTCGAGACACGATCATCTAAGCGTGTATCACCTATGGCACTTAACTGACTGAGTAAGACGTTTATCAATAAAACATTACCTAAAAAGAATTCTAAGAATGGAAAAACATTTTCTGGTTTCAAATTTTAACTCAAGGTATTTTTATATTTAAGAGGAGACCTTAGCATTAACAAAGTTATTTGGATTATTGAACACAGAATCTCTTATCCGTTATCAAAACTTTTCGGCCGATCCATTTTACGGTTTTCCTGAAGTAAATGATCCACAGAGAAATGTCTACGTAGTTTCGAAAAGGAATATTCTTTTTCCAAAAATGTTTCTCTATATCTCCTTATGCAAAAGTAGGTATACACAAATGAAAAACGAAATAGGCTCAAAATACGTATTGTACTGATTATACAAAAATATCATTAATAGCAAATCAATCAATAAAATCAGATCGATCAATAAAATCACATCAGTCAATCAAATGTTCGAACTGTTTGTCCCATCATTCACAAACAACTCTTTAGCAACAAAACTTTTGTTATTAGTATTTACTAGCAGTATAGCCCGGCGTTGCTCGGGTGTAATGAAAGCTTTAAAACTAATCCATGGTCTTGGAACTCAGACTCAGCCGAAAGAATATTTGTGTGAAGTTTTGTGAGAATCGGATAAAAATTGTGGATTTGTATAAAGGACATACAGACAGATAAACACACACACACACACACACACACACACACACACACACACACACACACACACACACATGTTGACTTTTATATTTATATATTATCGATTTTCTGCACTATTGTAAGAACTGCAACCTTGAAACTTCTGAATATCGTTTCTTATGTTTTTGTCTATGAGTGTATCAAATTTGATTAAAATAGGACCACTCCTTCTATAACCCGATTTTTCGATTATCGATTTTCGATATTTATTGGGGGTACCTCGACACAAAACCTAGCTATAAACACTGGCAGACGCTTTTATTACAACTGTGTAAATTTTCAAGAAAATCGGTTCAGCCGTTTCGGAGTCTATAGGTAACGGACACACACACACAGACAAAGTTCAATTTATAAATAAGTTTAGATTCTGAAATAAAAATTACAATAAATGAATTTTACTAGAAAACAATATGAAAATAAAAATATTAAAAATGATTCAGTGAATTAAATGAAGGGATCACTGAGGAGTCATGTGATGGGCCTCGAATTGAGTAATCAGATTTCGAATTCCAGTCGTGTTCATTAGATTCTCTTATGCTTTAGTAACCATGAAAATGGTATGGATCTCCTAGATATAGGTAAATAGTAAGGTAGCATGGGTTCTATAGCTTTGGGAGGCATCGTTCTACGAGAAGGAAAACTGCGAATTCAAAACTGTATTTAGCCGGTCGAAGAACAAAACTCAATGATCCCGACTATGGTCGAAATTTATTCCTGTATTAAGCAAATCCTAGAACAGCGATTAAAATAGTGGTAATATTGGTCTAATACTGTATACCTATTTTTAAAGCCCACTGTAATTATTCATTTTATTTCTGTTTTCTTTCAACATTTCAACGTTTTCTTTCAACGTTTTGGCCGATCCATTCTACGTCCCTCTTTAGGTACACAATTTGTATGAAATATAACTCCTGTGATTTTAATAAGGATTTTTATCTTTGCATGTGCGTTGTGGTGCAATGGATATCGAACCGGAACAAGAAATTAGAGGGATGATTTCAAATTCCATTTGAATTTTGTTGCAGTATTACCCGCTCTTTTCTCTCCATCAATGGGTTGAATAACAAAACAGGTTAGTTTGTATAGCCGTGGTTAGCAAGAGACTACCACACAAAATAATGGCAACCTACTGCGGGAACATTTTCTACCCAGTCACTGATGTCTCTTTCAAGAAATGATCGCCCAAACGTGTATCACGTATGTCATTTAACTGACATTTAACCGACTGATTTATCTTTGATTAATAAATTAGCTTTATGGAGATCCTGTTGTTACGTCAAGGTTTCAACCGATCCGTCTGACGGCGTTCCCCATCTGTATAATTAGTATATGTCATTTGACGATAAATTTTTTCCATTCTATAGGTTTTTCGAATCACTTCTGATAGACATTTTGTCATCATATATCTGAAATAGAAACAGCAGCCTGTCGTGAGAGAATACCCTCTATCTTCTTTTAAGATAAGGTTGATAATGTTGAATCTTTCTAGTAGATAAGAATAAAAGAAATTGAAAACAAAATCAGTGTATTACCCTGATAAATGAGAGTGGATATTAACATTATAATACTTCCTTTGCTTATTAGAAAAAAAAGAATAAAAAATTGTACAAATAATGTAAAAATAAGCTAGAGCTTATGTTACAAGTATTGTTCAAAGGAATATGAACATAATTACACACACACGACAAATAATTTCAATTTAAAATATATATATACTTTTGCATGTGAATATTGCATTAAAATCTTTGTCAGAATCTTTCCAGATACAAGAACTACTATATAGCTAGTACCTGAGGGTGAAATTTGTTTTATACCTTTTCTAAGTACGTAAGTGAACGTAACGAATCCATCTTGTAGTGAAAACTGTGAATTTGTTTGATTTTTTGGAAGTCTGTTAACAGAATTTGTTTGAAATCTGAGACTGAAGAGTGGTTAGGTCATTAGCAATAACGATTATTTTTAAAAACTACTTTTATATCAGCCTCCAAACATCTTCGTGGATCAGAATAAAAACATTTACTTTGCCCTTTCAAACAGTGCCGACCAGTCCAACTGAAATCCTTTAAGACTATTTGTATGAGAATCTAACTATTTTGTAACTTTATGAACATAATATACAGGAAGTGTGTCAACCCTCAGACCGTGCATGGAATAGTGTTGTAATATCTGGTCAGGCACCCCTGCTGCTTGTCTCAGTGTTCTCGGCAGGCTCCAAAGGATAATATCTAATGTGGTTGGTTCCGATCTGTCAGCTCGACTCCAGCCACTTTCTCATCAGCGGGATGTGGCTCTCCTCTATCTCTTCAATAAATAGTTTCATGGATTCTGCTCTGACGAACTTACTTCACTGGTGCGCCCTCCATAAGAATTAACTCGGGCAACCAGACTGACAATATAGTCCCACCCTTTTACAGCTAGATTAACTAAATGTAGGCGACAATTCTACTCCTCAGATTCTTTTCTCGTGTTTCTTGCCTGTCGAACTCTCTTCCATATACTTGCTTTCCTGACGACTACAGGAATTTAAATACAATGTCAAGCCCCATCTCTTATGCATTTAACTACAGTCCTTTATACATCGCCTCGTTTGTCGTGTTCTTTTCTTTTCTCTCTACATTCGCATTTCTGCATTCACATCTTTCTTTTCCCCCTTCTTTTTCATCCCTGTAGCTGATCCGTTTTTCTCTACACTTTCCTCCTTTCTAAAACCTTAAGTCTCTTATGTAGTCCACTGCATATCAGTGGATATGCCACCTTGCTTTGGGTTAAATGATAAAAAATATACTCTTTTCCTGTTAATTAAGTTAAAAGTTCACTAGAAAATGTTTGGAAAGTTACAACAGAAAAGGAATGTACAACACATTTTTGTGCCAATAATTTTAATCATGCGCAATGTAGTTTGATGAATATCGACTCGAAATGTGCTATGAATTCCGTGTAAGGAACCGCACAAAATAATCAACAACAAAAACAGGTATGAAGATAGAAAAGTAAGTTATATTGAACGTAATATACAAACTCGAACGCAGGTTAGTAAATCCAGGAATACTATTAGCAAGAAATAAATATATACAAGTCTTAAAGTGAAGTCGTTGGCAATAGTATATCCGTGTATATTATTCTAGCTGAGTGTTGCTCAGGGCTAGTCTGACTTCTGATGCGGTAGTCAACGGGTAACTTCGGTATCTCTCGGTAATTTACGTATTAGTACTCTCCGATAATTGTAACAGATCTCTACGATTACTCTCTCTACTCTTAACTCTCTATGACAGGGGTATATGTATACTCAGTCGAGTCCATTATAATATAGAAAAACGCGAGGGGGATATCCCACAACAAAATGGAAAAAACTGTAAAGCCGAGATCAAGTTCTAGTTGAATTCGTTGCACTTACTTGAACGTATATGCCCTCGGGAAAGATACAAATCCATCTCTTCTCTCTCCAGCTATATGCTAATTAGCCGGACAGATTGTGTTCTACAGCTGTCGATGACAACCCATCTACCGTAGGAATAAATAGAAATGTAATGCATAAAAACTTCTGTCTCATCAATCATAGATTGAAAGGGCTATGATCGCCCAAGCGTATGGCAAATAACTGACTGAATAATAGACGGGGTGGCGAAAATGCGGCTCGCGAGCCACGTACGGCTTTTTGGTCTTTAATATGCAGCTTGTGGAAATGTTGGCTGAGATTCTTTATAAAAGTTATATTCCTGTAATACATTATTGTCATATGCCCCCACACACACATATATATAATTTTTGTAAGAGTGTTGAGCTTATTAACATAGAGGTGTTATCATACCACATCTTAATGTATCGGCAAGAAAACTGTCACAAGTATAACTGAAATTTTGAACATACTATCAAGTACCATCGACTGAGCGGTTAGCACGCAAATACAATGCTTCCTTGAAACTAAATAGAACTGACAATATTTTGTAATCAGTATATATTTCGAATTCTTCAGAATATAGTCTCAGAAATGATGGACTATTGATGTGAAAATAAACGTTTCCTTGGAAATCGGTTGAAATAGCTCTACAGATTGCAATTTCATTGATATTTGATTTATTGACAATAAATCAATCAACCTCTTTCTATATATCGTGTCCCTTTAATACGTTGGCGATCATAGCTCTCTATATTTTTCTGTCTTTTGTATCTCTTAATAGATTTTATCTATTTGCCATCTCTCCAAAAAACCCTATACACTCTACATTCACTCAAGCTTGGTCGTTATCTTATACATTACTTTCATCTGTCTCTCTTATCTTCATTCCGTCTTGTGAGTATCGAATATTCCAAGTTCTCTTTTCTCATTATCTCTTACAGATATTTTATCTCTTCCTTGTGTTAATTAGAACAGACGTTTTTGTCATTGCTCACGTTTTCGGCCCATGGCTTTCTCAGCATCCTCCTGTAAATGCACATTTATTTTCATTCAAGTCTCGTCTTCATCTGTTAGGATATTATACAGTATTTATAGCCAAGTAGCTGGATTGATATTACAATAAAGTTCAGTACTCTTTTCTCTGTTCGTATTGATCTTTTTTGTTTATTAAAACGTTTCTCAGTAATAAACTGTTATGGGGAAACACACCTATTCCTCAGATAATGGAGTCTCTTTCCTATATTAATAAGAGTTAACAGGAAGTTTGGGGGAAGTTCATAAGAGTTCTTTAGACTTCTATTGGAGTTAAGTAGTACGACTAGGCTGTTGATATTAGTCGACAGTTAGCCGAATACTAAGGAGTCAGCCTTCAGTAGAAGATTACCAAGTTCCTAACATTTTGGGTATGTTAAGTCGATTAGCAACCGACATAGCACGATTATAACTTTCAGTGCGAAAACTACTCCACAACATAAACATAAGCTTAATCTGCTGGTGCACGGCTGTATTCTACTAATCGGGGCAGTAAAGAAAGAAACATATTTATGCTTTGTGAATCAGCATCAGAATTCAAACATTAGCCTAACTATGAATGGTTAATATTTTCGGAAAAAGGTGAGCCTAACATGCAAATTACAAATCGGAGATAAAAAAATCAAACAAATAAAAAAATTAAATATCTGGGAGGTGTTTCAACAGAGGACGGAAATTGCGACATTGAAATCCGTATTTGGATAGACAAAGATGCATTCCAAAGCCCAGCAATGTATTAGAAATCAGAAAAAAAAAAACATCTCCCAAAAAAAAAAAAAAGAAACAATAATGAAGTTTTAGGTGATATATGTTTTCCTATAGGTCACTCTATGGGAGGACATAAGACGTGCGTTGTGGTGTAGAGGATATCGGCTCGGAACGACGAATCGGGGAGCAGAGTTCGACTTCCAGTTGAATTCATCGCACAAATACCCTTGGGAAAGGTATCAATCCGCCTCTTCCCGTCGGTTATGGGTTAAATAACAGAACTGATTGGTTTCTATAGCCTTGGCTGGCAATCAGTCTACCGCAGGCATCAATGGCAACCTACTGCGGGATAATCTTCTAATCAGTCAGTCATGTCTCTTTCGAGACATGATCGCCCAAGCGTGTATCACGTATAGCACTTGGCTGATAGGTCAGTCAATGCTTGACAATTATTTTAATAATCAAAAAGGCTATTGAATCAACGGAACTGTGATTCTACTGAAGTATTCTAATAGATAATATTGAACCACAATATTTTAGAGAAAGTGGAAACAAAAAATGAACTTAAACAAACAGAAAAAGATGGTTGAAATTTCTAGTGCGGAGAATAAGGAAAGAAGATTCGAAAATCTAATGCTCACAGAACAAATTGAAGGCAAGAGGATCAGATAAAAACAGTGCATTACATACTTATTGAGCTTGAGTAAATGGATAAAGTAGATGAACAAATTTTGAGATAAATACCTAAAGAAACGTTTCCTGAATGAAAACGACACAAAGAAAAATATCTAAATATTTCAGCTATGAGACAGGCCTCTACACCTATAGTTTCAAATATTTATATTGTTATATATCGCCGTATGACGACAAAACAACAAACACGCATATATAAAAATATAAGGTTATATTTTTATTATTGACGACGAACTGTGTGGAATAGAGAACGGGAGGGTGAGGGGCACATAGAATGGCTGACGGGAGTGTAGTCTGCCTGTGTTGTCTCTCTCTGCTTCCACCGGCCGCTCTCTGCTACTGGCGAATCCGTGTGTCGAGGTCTTTATATAGTCCTCTAGAACCGGGACTTTACTTCCGGTTTTTGCCTCGCCCACGCAACGCCCACGTAATTCTAAGAGGCACCTGATCTGTTTGCCTCTGTAGCCATTTCCGCCGCTGTCGGAAATAAGGTCAAAACGACATCCGCTCCGGCTTCGACAGGATGTATTTCACAAACACCTGTCTTGTCGCTTCGCCGCCCCCTTCACGGATGGAAAACACCATCGCTTGCATCACTTCCTCGGGTGGGGCAAGATTGTTATATTACAATATTTTGTTGGACAATTCTCGTAATTACGTGTCACGTGTGGAACAAGCTTACTACTGAGATAGATGTTTGCATGATAAACCTTATTAGTAATACTTTGTTATACTCGATCGGAAAACGCTATTGTGATATATTTTCTATCGAGTAAAGAAATGCTATTGATGTAAACTTCCCAATCAGACATTTAAATGAACTTTTACGATTAATTAACCATTCTTTATTTGCAGATGTTGTAAATTATATCCATACTAGCAGTATAGCCCGGCTTGGGTGTAATGAAAGCTTTAAAACTAATGTTATATATCGACAAACAACAAACACGCATATATATAAAAATATAAAGTTATATTTTTATTAATGACGATGAACCGTGTAGAATAGGGAACAGAGAATTGAGAGAGCGCGCTTCTAATGGGTTGACGGGAGTGTAGTCTTATCTGTTGTGTCTCTCGTCACCGGCCGATCTCTGTTGCTCCTCTACTGGCGAATCCGTGTGCCGAGGTCTTTTTATAATCTTCCAGAACCGGGACTTTTTCTTCCGGTTTTGCCTCGCCCACGCACGCCCACGTAATTCTCAGAGACACCTGTTCAGTTTGCCTCTGTAGTTATTTCCGCTGCTGCCGGAAATAAGGTCAAACGACATCCGTTCCTTTCAACGACCGGAAACACCCTCGCTTGCATCAGCCTTCCTCGGGTGGGGCCAGATTGTTATATTACACTATTCCATGGTCCTGGAGGTCAGACTTTTTGGACGTTGGCACGAAAGACTAAAAGCAGCAGTTGTTTCCATTTAAAAGCAAAACCGTAGACTGAAAGAAAAATGAATGGATGTAAGTCAAATTTTGATTTCCTGGTATCGATATCAAATAAGTTTTTTTTGTCGTAAACTGAATTTTGAAGGCTAAATAAGTCCTCGGAGTAAATGGTATGTCAAACTACAATTATACCTACTTCGAGCCAAACCTGAAGCAAAAACTAAAATTAAAAGGCTGAAAAAATACAGACATACAGGCAGATAAACAGACACTCACACACAAAGATCTTGCCTTTTATATTTATATATAATCGATTTTCTGCACTATTGTAAGAACTGCAACCTTGAAACTTCTGAATATCGATTCTTATGTCTTTGTCTATGAGTGTATCAAATTTGATTAAAATAGGACCACTCCTTCTATAACCCGATTTTTTCGATTATCGATTTTCGATATTTATTGGGGGTACCTCGACACAAAACCTAGGTAAGAACACTCGCAGACGCTTATAGTACAACTGTGTAAATTTTCAAGAAAAGCGATTCAGCCGTTTCGGAGTCTATAGGTGACGAACAGACACACACACACACACACACACACACACACACACCTACACACACAAAGTTCCATTTATAAGTAAATTTAGATTAGAGAAAGAATTCAAAAAGTGAATGTATAATTAACCATTCTTTAAATACATCACATCTGGTTTCATATGGCAATGTAATATCGGAGAGACAAGGCTACATCTCACAGCAAACCTCAACATGTTGGCTTGGTGGTAGAAAGATATTATGTGGGCGGAAAGATAGTCGGTGTGTCATTCATTTACAATTCTTAAAAAGCAATTAAACAGTAAATACACATTTATACGTCCAGAAAGTGAAACGTCTCCATAAAAGTTTATTCAATAAACGCTTGCATTCGTCATTAGAGAATCTTTGTCTCATCCGCTATTTTAACATTTGGAGACTATTGCACCACAGTTGTACTTTATTACCAATGGTTATCTTTTCCGATCGCTGGATACTGTATAAAATCTATAAACAAAGCCAGACCGACCTTATTAACAGAAACAGTTCTTCCGCAAATGACAGAAACTATAAGAACCCTAAAACATAAAGTTAAAAATAAGATCAGATATCAAAGTGTAATTTCTGTTCTCGTATACTCGAATTACATTGGAAATATTATCCATTTCCTGATAAGCAAATATCCGGATTCAATTGACACGCCATACAGTATTTCTCAAGTTATCATCTTTCTTTGCTCCCGTCTACCAATCTTGAATCAAATGTATAATTGACTAAATTGACCAAGTAGCAAGTGATACTTGCTTCTCTTCGCTTTATGGCTATAAAGCACAGATCAAAATATAGTATCTTTTCACCTTTTTGTATTTATGATGGAAATATAAGCTGTTACTTTCTGAAACATTCGACATTCATTGACCGAGTAGACATTGCTAATGTCGTTGAAATTTATAATGTTTACTTTTTAAAGTTTTTTTAAGGTAAATTAGTTTCACAAGTCTAGTAGCTGTTACTGCACTTTTCTCTATGGACAGAAACTTCCAGCTGGCTTTTTGTTTGAAGTAATACTATGTGCGTTGTGATGCAGTGGATATCGACTCGGAATGACAAATTGGGGAGCCGAGTTCAAGTTCCAGTTGAATTCCTTGCATTCACTTACTCGCAAATACCCTTTGGAAAGGTATTATTCCGTCACTTCCCTCCAGTTATGGGTTAAATAGCAGAACAGATTGGGTTTTATAGCCTTGGCTGGCAACTAGTCTACCGTAGAAAGCAATGCCAACCTACTGCGGGATAATCTTCTGCCCAGTCAGTCATGTCTCTTTTGAGACATGATCTCCCAAGCGTGTATGACGTATGGTGCTTAACTGACTGACTGAATATAATAAATGGGAACATGATTAAAACTTCTACTGGGAATAAAGTGGGGGATCAGTTTTATATTGTTATGAAGTAATAAACTGATCCCCTATATATTATTACTTAATAAGATAATACATCTTTTCCTCATCTAGCTATGAGGCAAATAATAGAACAGATTAGGTTCTATAGCCTTGGTCGGCAACCAGTCTACCGCAGAAATCAATGGCAACATACTGCGGGATAATCTTCTGCCCAGTCAGTCATGTCTCTTTCGAGACATGATCACCCAAGCGTGTATCACGTTTGGCACTTAACTGACTGAATACTAAAAGTATTAAAGTATTTATTTTCAATATGTCATTTCTCGCTTTTCGTGTGAGATGTGCTAGCATTTTTCGTTTCTGTTATGATACAGTTATTATGTAGTTAGTTCACGAAGCACGAACAAGGATAACCCTTGCTGAGATCTACACGGTACACCCACTTGAAGTCATTTTTATTCATTGTCCAGAGAAGGCGGTTAAATAAGAGCGACAATATACATATCTCTGAACTTTTTTCACACCATTCATGGCATCCATAAGAAAGTCATGATTTCACGATAATATTTAAGAATTTTATTGTAGAGTTTAAGTTAATTTTTGGTTTTGTAAAAACTTGCGTTTATTGATGCAGTCTATTCTATATACAATTTTCTGATCTTCTCTACTAAAATTGTTATATCGGCTTGAGATAGGATGTGCATTGTGTTGCAGTGGATATCGACTCGGAACGAGAAATCGGAGGGCCAAGTTCGAATTCCAAATGAATTGTTACATTCACTTACGTATGGATATGTATTAATCCAACACTTTCCTCCAGCTATGGGTTAAAAAACAAGATTAGGTTCTCTAGCCTTGGTTAGAAACCAGTCTACCAAAGAAAGTAACAGAAACCCAGTGCGGGAATATAATCTGTCTAGTGATTCATGTCTGGAAAGCGACATGATCGCTCAAGCGTGTACTACGTAAGGCACTTAACTAACTGATTTTAGAGTTCAATTTTATATTATGGTTTCGTAAAAAAATTGCGGTTATTGACGCAGCTTATTCTTAGTCCAATTTTCGTTTCTTCTCTAGTAAAATTATTATATCGGCTCGATAGACCGTAATGGGATGTGCATTGTGGTACAGTGAATATCGTCTAGGAACGTGAAATCGGAGATCTGAGTTCGAATTCTAGTTGAATTATTTGCACTTACTTACGCGCAAATATCATTAGCATTTATTAATTTCCCATTCTGATGTTTTTGGGAACATTTAGGGTAGGTGCCAAGACTGCTGAATCATTCTGGGGTTGTCAAATCTTCAATAGCAAGCGTGTCTGCTGAGAAAGTGGAGTCTATGCGCCGTTATTTCCTTAACTGAGAAAAATGAAAACGAACGCGTTCTTTGAAAGCGTTTTTTTCCTTTTTCGGTTTCTATCCAGAGTACACGCTTTCCTTTTGCGATAAATATTTAAACTTCTATTTCCCTTATATAAAAACTTTTTTCTCCAATTTACAACGGAACCGTAACCTTATTATGCATGATCAACAGATTGACACTGACGAGAAATGCAATAAAATTATGATCATGTAAAGAAAGAAAGACTTGTAATTTTCCTTTGGCTTTCTTATACAATATTCCTTCTCACTTTGTGAATGAAATTAATGTCAATTTGCAGTTGATATTTGTAACTCGACTGAAGAATATTTGAGGAAAAGACTATAGAGATACACCAGAAAAAATATTATGCGGTAAGGGAACATTATTCTTGTGGAATGTAATTTGTATTTTGGTTTAACTTCTAGAATTGCGAAATTTGATTCTGAGAACAGAGTCATCTCTTGGGGCTTGACGTGTTTGTACACACTGATAAAATTTGTTTGCTGAACGAAAAGAAGAAAAATATTCGATTTTCTTTGAAATCGATTGCTGTCTGAATCAACCACGCACGTAACAAAAGAAAAAGATTAAAATAATAATAATAATAATAATAATAATAATATTTATATATTTTGAAATGGTGGAATTTAACGTTTCAGCAAAATACCTTGAAACTGAAAGTAAATGAAATTCTTGTAAAATATCTAGCCTTTCTCAGGATATATTTAAAGAAATACTGTAACGTGAAGGAGGCAGATGTATCCATATTTATTGGAATTCCTGTATCAATTAAAAAGACACGAATAGGACAAGAAATACAAAGTAAAAGGAAAATTATAAATAATTATTACGACTGGTAAATGATAAATTGAAGCAACCCACATGAACGCTTGATAGGAACAAAATGAGAATAATATGGCAGTGCATTAATTTTCAACCGAGGCAGACAAAATAATATTTACGCGATTAGTTAGCTGGAGCAGTTAAAGAAACTACCATGCATTTTATGCGTTATGGTCATTATCATATCCATAAAATAACATCTTAATCCGCGGATAGAATATCTGAAAGAAAACTAATAACAAAAATTTATTTTTCCCAAATATTTTCTTATACTACTACGTCATATACCAAATTGTAAGCACATATTTACACGAGATCCACCAACAAAAATTATAAAACATGTATACCACAACAAGCGGTGTGAAATTGTTGAAGAGATAGAGGGCCGCACCTGAAATAATTCTCAGTTGAATTTTGCTCTTCTGGAAGATGCTTCTGTGTTTCTGGAAAAGCCATATTTATATTTCCCAGAGGAGATTCGAATAGATTTATCTAGCGAGGACATATTCCCCGAACGAATAAACAGCAACTGATGTATATTTTCCAAGAACTGAACTGCAACCCCTATATCTGAAGAGTATATATTCATGAAGGAAAACAGCGTCATAGGCATTTGGTTTGACGCTTTGACAGGACGAGGCAGATTCAACTTCTGCCCGATTAGAGCAGCTTTAGCGTTAGCCCATGCTCAAAAGTAAAACGCTCATAGTGACCGACGGGCTAATAAGTAATTTTGTCAGTGTATGTACAGACTTCACTAAGTTGCCGTCACGTGATTCATCCAAAGATAGATAACCGTTTTTTTTTTCATTTGACCTATCTTGATTACTTTTTGTGATATTTTCAGTGTTCAAAATGAAATACCACACCACCACACAAATGAAAATATAGGAATAAACAAATAGTTTAGATAATGCTTTTCTGATAACTGCAATGAATGGTATACCAAAATAAAAGTGCAAGGAATGGTATATCCCAAGCTGCAAGGAACGGTATACCAAAAACTCATATTTGCTGCCGATATACAAGTGTCAAAAACGCGTAATGTTTAATTTAATTTTGTGAAATTACACTAAAAATTATTTCGGTCAATTTTGTTAGCAATATTCAGCTTCAAATAAAACAATATCAAAGGTTGGTTGAATTTGTTTGAATGTTTTATTGTAGGATCTGAAAACCCACTTGATATGGTTGATGTTTGGAAAAAAGTGTCAGTTTAAAATTGATCTACCTTTTATAACATTCATTTCGACAAAATACCAATAACTTTCTAAGCAAAAAAAGGCAGGAAAGGCAGTTACTCAGAACTGTTCACTTATAAATAAATTATTAAAATGTACGATCTTTATTAATTTTAAACAATCATAACCTGAAAAATACTTGAAGTTAAGAAGTACATTTTAAAAACTATTATGAGTCCCTGAGACTCAGCTCTTAAGATAGCTGTAGCTCATTATCACTTGGGAAATATCAGCTTAATAGCCTAATGTAAAACCAACAAATATTCCGTATCAACGGACAGGATTTAAACAAGAAATATACAACGATTGCAATGTTTTAATGACACCCTAAGAAAGGTAAAAGCAATAAAATTTAGATTCGGGTTCTGGCCCGTATTTCTGCTTCGTTTTTCGCCGTTAATCCTCGGACGAAAATTCATCCTTTAAACATATCCAGAGCTAATTCGTTTATTTTAAATTTTTCACACTCATTGTTAATAATTCTGGCATAAGTGACAAAATGTTAATCTTTTTTCGTTAGATTCACACACTTTGAATAGGTATTGTATAACGAACGTTTCACACTAAAGATTTAGTCAAAATATTTACGTTTCTTCCAAGCAAAGTTCGGTCCTGGGCATGACGGTAAACAGCATCTGGCAGCAAGGCCTCTGATTGGGAGGTTATGAGGATCATGCAAGCACCTCTTAATTGCTGTTGTCCCCAGGTCCACCCTTACCCGGGGTGGTAGCACCTGTTAGAGTCCCAGCTATGGGTAAACAGTGAACCCCCAAACTGGGGTCAAAACACTATGAAAGTATAAAAAACACTTTTATAGAAATATATAGATAAATATAGATTTTATAGAAAAATATACATTTTTGAAGGAAAAAATATTACCAACAAAACATTTTGAAGAAACATTCTTACCATAACGCAGTTTTGAAAGAATAAAATATTCTCACAAAACATTTTCGAATACAATTTCTACAACAACAGCTTCTTTTCTCGCACTTCCCGCCTGTGGAATTTCCTTCGACATGATTGTTTCCCCGACAGCTACAATCTTCAGGAGTTTAAATATAAGGTCAATAGACACCTCCTGACACACTAACTCGCATCCATTCTCTCAAACACTCTTCCCATCTGCCTAATTCAGACTCGGTATCCTTACCCGTCTATCACCCTCCTTCTGACATTTCCTATATCTAACCACTCTTTCTCTTCACCTTCCCCTATGTAACCCCCTACGCAATAATGGCAGTGGAATGCCTTGCTTGGGGTGAAATGATTAAAAAAATATATACAAAACTAGAAAACATTTTCAGTTTTCTAAAATAAAAAAAGAATAAAAACAAAATATTTTCTTTATAATCTGACTAAATCAATCTTCTCAAAATAATAGGACATTAGAAAAATACCTTAAAACCACACCTGTTTGGCATTAAATGACCCATAGAGCTTGATATGCCGTTAGACAAAACTCAAACAAACAAACACATCAAAGCAAAGTTCCCCTTTTTTTTCTCGGAGGTACAGTATTTTTAATGTTCTATCGGTGCTAACTTTCTCAACACAATCTTGATTTTTACCGTCTTGTTAGTCGTTGCATTGTTCTCTGAACATTTATTCATACCTTGTAAAGTAAGCAGAAAAGGTGATTCTATCGCCTGAATTGTATGTGAATTCAGCTATGACATTTACAACCCCGTAGGGAGTGAAAAACACGAGTATTTTCGTTTTTCTTCTGAATTATTTTAATTGACTACTTTGTTGTTGCTGTATGTTTACCTTTTGGGCTAAGTATGTCTATTTCTTTCAACACATCAAATAAAAAAAAATGACCCTAATGTGGCTCTAATTTTTCGTCATCACTGTTATTATGCATATATGTCAAATCCAAGGTTGTATAACGAAGATATTTTTAGATATATCTCTCAAGGTAGCATCACGAAGAGATATTTTAGGATTTTGATTCGCAAATAAAATCGATATTTTATCAGTTTCTAACAAATATTCTTTATTATTAGAAAGCGCAAATATATCTATATAGGATGTGCGTTGCGGTGCAGTGAATATCGACTTGGAACGACAAATCTGGGAGCCGAGTTCAAATTCCAGTTGAATTCGTTGCATTCACTTACGCGCAAATACACTTAGGAAAGGTATTAATCTGTCTCTTTCCTCCAGTTATAGGTTAAATAACAGGACAAATTAGGTTTTATAGTCTTGGTTGGCAATCGGTTTACTGCAAAATGTCAACTTTCTACGGGAAAATCTTCTGCCTAGACAGTCATAACGTTTTTGTGAGTCACGTATAAGACGTAACTGACTGACTGACTGAATATAATAGTTGAAAACATAAGTAAAACTTCTGTGCATAAAAAAGAGCATTGTTTTTTATACAATTATAGATCTCCCACTAATTACTACTAATTAATATCATAATATATAATTTATCTCTTCTATCTTCAACTACGAGTTAAATAGCAAGACAGATTGCGTTCTATAGATTTGGTTTGCCACGTGTCTATCGAAGAAAATATTGGCAACATTTGCGTGAAAATTTTCTGCACAGTCAATCATGTTTTTCTAGACATGATCGCCTAGGCGTCATCACTTAACTGAACTGAATATATCACAATATATTACCAAGATGCAAGTCTGAAATTTATTTTAGTCAACAGAATGTCGATAGTGTACTGAAATTTGTTACCACTTCCAAAGAAATCATTATGTGTCTACTATAAGTGATTGCAACGAATTCAACTGGAATTCGAATTCGGCTCTCTGATTTCTCGTTCCGAGTCGATATCGACTGGACCACAAAGCACTTATATGACTTGCTTTTTGTATGATACATTAAATGTCCATAATGGCATCTTTATGAAATAAAAATTACTATATATTCACTGCCATATTAAAGATCCGACATCGCATAGCAATCCAGTAATCTCAATGTATTTCTGCCAAATGTTTTTACTGCCTCTTTCAATTAGACCCTTATCGGGAATATTTTTAGAATAGAAAGCTAGAATTGTTTTTATTTAGA
Organism: Ascarosepion bandense; assembly: GCA_037127315.1. Taxonomy (NCBI): domain Eukaryota; kingdom Metazoa; phylum Mollusca; class Cephalopoda; order Sepiida; family Sepiidae; genus Ascarosepion; species Ascarosepion bandense. The sequence goes on along the minus strand of JBBBDQ010000501.1, from coordinate 2,571,664 downwards.
CGTCGCCTACTGTTTTAATACAAGTACTTTCCATATGACTATAGATAGATTATATACAGTTCATATATACTGGGGCCACTTCCCCACCGTCGAAATATGGCCTCTCCTTGTCTGTTCTATAAATACTTTCATGGCTTCTGCTCAGACGAACTTACGTCACTGGTGCCTCCTCAACAGGTGTTTACTCGTGCAACCAGATTGGCAACTGGGTCCCATCCATTCACAGTTAGGTTAGCCAAATGCAAACGACAATTCTACTCCTGCAGCTTCTTCTCTCGCACTTCCCGCCTGTGGAACTCGCTCCCATATTCTTATTTTCCTGGCGGCTACAACCTCCAGAAATTTAGATGCAAAGTCAATACTCATCTACTAACCACTAGACTCTAGCTCCCTCTCCACCCCCGTATATCCTTCCCTTTCTCTCCACCTATGTATCTGTCATCGCACCTGCATTCTCAGCTTTCTATTGCTCCTTTCTAACTAGTTTGTACTGCTCACTCTTTTCTAATTAATCTTTTTACAGTTATGTAGCCCCCGGCTCATGAACTCCTGAATTTTTTTTAATCATTTCACCCCGAGCAAGGCAGAAAATTCCACTGATTAGCTGGGGGCTACATAACTGTAAAAGATTAACAAATACATTGTTTTCCTAATCAAGCTAATTATTTTGACTGGCGTGTTTTTATGACTTATCAATAAATTAATTTTTATTTAAAGTGGACATATATTTCGAATTCTAAGAATATTTCTTTTCTTTTTGTTGTTTTTTTAACTATCTATCCCACACAGCGAGACGAAGAGGTGGATTCATACCTTTTCCAAATATCATCATACGTAACTTCTTCTGTGTGCCATGCTCCTTCAGGACGTAAGCAATTTCTTTATCCCCAGTTGTCCTTACCACGCTTTCTCGTGTTATCGCAACCAAACCCCGCTCTGGCATCCTTTTACTCAAGCCTGTCAAATAAGTTACGCGCTGCTTTGTCTTGTCTCCGTTTTACTTCATCTGACCTGTGAGTATCAGATTCTCGAAGCCCATCTTCTTCATCAGCCATTTAAGTGCCATACGTGAAACACGCTTAAGCGATCATGTCTCGAAAAAGACATGACTGACTGGGCAGAAGATTATCCCGCAGTAGATTGCCATTGCTTACTGCGGTAGACTGGTTGCCAACCAAGGCTATAGAACCCAATCAGTCCTATTATTTGACTCATAGCTAGATGAGGAAGAGATGTATTTTATTATTAAGCAGTAATTAGTGGGGGATCAGTTTATTACTTCAAAAAAATATAAAACTGGTCCCCCCTTTTATGCGCAGTAGAAGTTTTAATCATGTTTCCATCTATTATATTCAGTCAGTCAGTTTAGTGCCATAGGTTATACACGCTTGGGAGATCATGTCTCAAAAGAGACATGACTAACTGGGCAGAAGATTATCCCGCAGTAGGTTGCCATTGCTTTCTGCGGTAGACTGGTTGCCAGCCAAGGCTATAGAACCAAATCTGTCCTGTTATTTAACCCATAACTGGAAGGAAGAGACGGGTTAATACCTTTCCCAAGGGTATTTGCGCGTAAGTGAATGCAATGAATTCGGCTGGAATTCGAACTCGGCTCCCCGATTTCTTGTTCCGAGCCGAATCACATATTCCAAAAAGTAAACTGTTTTTTTTTCTGATGTTAAGCATTAGTTTCCTTTTCGTTTCCATCCTCTCAATAATCTCATCGTTGCTCACATATCCAATTCATCCTTAGCATTCTTTTGTAGAATCACATTTGGATTGATCGCGAACCGATATTCATTGAACCATCCGCACATCCGCTCATGAAGCAAAAAATATTACCTGATTCAGTGAAACAATTATTGAAGAGAGTGAAGGAGTTTGAAAGAAAGAGATATGTATATTTCAAAGAAAGAAAGAAACAAAATGAGAGCGGTTCTCAGAAAGTATTATTCATTATTGAAACTATTCAAATTTTATCTAAACTTTACTGGAGAACATGATAATAAAAACTGAAACAGTGGTACGGAAACAAAACAATTCTACAGTAATTGAGAGATATATTTGTGTCAGTTAGTCAGTCAAGTGCCATACGTGATACACTCTTTGGGCGATCGTGTCTCTTTCGAGACATGACTGACTGGGCAGAAGATTTTCTCGCATAGGTTGCCATTATTTTCTGCGGTAGACTGATTGCCAACTAAAGCTATAGAACACAATCTGTCCTATTATTTGACTCATAGCTAGAGGGGAAAGAGATGTATTATATTATTAAGTAGCAATTAGTTTATTACTTCATAACAATAAAAAACTGATCCCCCACTTTATAACCAGTAGACTCCTTAATCATGTTTCCAAATCTTATATTCAGTCAGTCAGTCAAGTGCCATACGTGATACACGCTTTGGGCGATCATGACTGACTGGACAGAAGATTACCCCGCAGAAACCCATCCGACCTATTATTTAACCCATAACTGGATAGAAGAGACGGATTAATACCTTTGCCAAAGTTATTTCTGCGTAAGTGAATGAGAGGAATTCAACTTAAATTCGAACTCACCACAACGATTTGTCGTTCTGAGTCGATATCCGCTGCACCACAATTCAGACGGGCACTCTTTCGTGTGTGTTAGATCTGGTCCGTTTAGTCGTGGCGCACCGTTACCTGCTTCCGTGGTTCGCTGCTGCTGCACGTCGTCCACCGTTTGCTTTTGCCATTGCTGCTGCCGCCGCCTCTGACAACGTCTGCGACTACGATGATGCTGCTGCCGCCAAGAAGCAAAGTCGAAAACATATCTGAAAACCCAGAAAATTAAACAGGCTGAAAAACTAAAAACACAAAGAGATATAGATGCAGAAGCCTAAAAAAGAATTCGATATCACTTCACAATATTGTGTCCCTTGCTCATCTTACAAAAGATTAAAAACATTACAATCAAACAAATTATGAAAAATACTGTATTCTTCTTTCGTCGATCCACGGACTGAATCTCAACAGAAGGGAAAGAAATAAAACCTTTTTATTAATCGAAAATATAATGAAAAAGATAAACTATTTTAATCTGTACAACCGCTTCATTAAGTGCCTCTCACCTCGTTCTATCTACTCACTTTACAAGCGCCATATCAGGCCTACAATGGGATACTGCTACCACATCTAGAGAAGAGCTGCCTAGTTCTCCTTTTATAATCTCGATAGAGTTCAAAATTATTATAGCGTCTTTGTGGCTAAGAAGAAATTTTCATTTGAAAATCCATTTCTCATAGACAAAACGTCATCGGCTTCTTAATTGTCCGTCACCATTTCCATATAAAATGCAAAAACTAACTCAGTTAAATTAGTTCTTACGTTCACAGCTAAAAACCATCATGTAACGCACATTGTAGCGAACCGCATTTATTCCCGTCGTAATCCTTTTGAAATATGTAAGTTTAATTGGATCAGTTTTTTGCTACGAATCCCTCTTATGTAAACAAAGAGGGTGTTTTGCCGATCACTACAATATTAATCTGTTCCAGTCTAGGATTAACTGTTATATTTCTCATATTATACGCATCAAATGAGTCTCTTAATCTCTATTCCCTGCCTCGAGTGGCTCTCTGGACTTTTACAGAAGGAACATAACTGTAAAAATTGGCTTAATGCTTAATGAATAACTTGAAGATCTCCGGGCAAACAACGGACCCTTTTCCGAAACAAGGGAACTTAAATTCATGTCTACAATGTGTCATAGACGGCTCCAATCATTTCTGCTTGGGTTGTTCATAAAATCACTTCAACTGTTTTCTCAAAGACACACATTTCAGGCAGAGCAACGCCCAAGCGATTACACCTCTATCGTCAACTCTTTACTTGGATTTGTTGATCTGGCTTGAAATTGGAAACAAATGTTATTACGGAATAAGACTAAAAAAATCAATGTAAATTGCATAAAAACCTCAACATCTGTGTTGACTCAGTATCAGTTTTATTCCTTTAATAAATTGCCTCCATTAATCCACACGGTCATTAATAAATTATCTTTCTTTAATCCTCGGATGTGTGTTGTGTTGTAGTGGATCTCGGATGTGCCCAACATCAGATATGCGTTCTGGTGCAGCGAATAGCGGCACGGAACGACAAATCAGGAAGCCGTGGTTCGAATTCCAGTTGAATTCCTTGCATTCACTTAAAGGCAAATATTCGCGAGAAAGGTATTAAACTGTCAGTTTTTTAAATAACAGGTCAGATTGGGTTTTAGAGCCTTGAATGGCACCCACTCTTCCGCAGAATTTGATGGCAACCTATTGTAGGATAATATTTTGCTCAGTAAGTCAGTCATGTCTCTTTCGAGACATGATCGCCGAAGCATGTATCTCGTATGGCACTTAACTGACTGACTGACGTAATACTCTGGGAGACATGGCCGAGTGGATAAAACCGTTGGTTCAATCCAGTGAATTTACCTAACGAGTTTCGAGTTCAATACCTGATTCCAGCAGAGGTGAACGAAAACTTTGAGAGTTTAGTTAAAAGGAGCTAAAGGATACTAAGACAACTAGAAATGGCATAACTCGTTAAAATGGAAGGAAATAAAGGGCTCAGTTTAAAATTCCAATCATCTGAAGAAGTTCGGAGCATACAACAGCCGAAACGTTGTGAATATGGCAACAAAAATAAATAGCATTAATAATTACAATACTGAAAAATATTAATTATTTTTAACAAACTCCAAAAAAAAAAAAAAAAAATTAAGAACTAATCGTGTAATTCTATTTATTTTTTAAAAAGCCTTACGAATTCGATAGAAACTATTTAAAACTGGCTTGTATATTATCCTCAAAGTTTATCATCCCCAGGGATCTGAGAACAGGTTTGCCTCTGATAACGACGAATAACCACAATGTTATAAAAGTATATTAATGGAATGAGGATATACTATCTAGTTTTCCGTCGCTTATGAATTGTCCCCAATCATTGGAGAACCCAATCGAGTCCTGAATGCGATGTAACAAAAGGCAAACTTCCTCTGACTTTATCTAATATTCTTCCCTAAAAATGTACATCAAAAGTTTTACCTACCCATTGCTACTGGTAATGACAGAAACTCGTCTCCCAATATTCTTCACAAAGCTGCCTCTAAAACTACTGCCCTTATTTCGGAATGGATATTCTCTGGATGGTAGCCAGATAGAATCGCAAATATCCTAGGAATCTGTCGGGAGTTCCTAGAAATCTATAGCGGAAGTTCTCTTTACTTCTCTTGTCTTCATTCTCCTTGTGTGCTGATTTCGATCATAAAAACCCTAAACCTTATATAATCTAAAATTTTAAAGTATAAAAATACCCGGGTTTTTGCTTAATTGTGTCAACTATGGCCAGGAATATCTGTCAATCATCTTTGCCGGCTATTCTTTTCAACCGACTGTCTTTGCTATCATTTAAACTTTTTTCGGTCATTGCTTGTGTTTGTGCCTTTCATGTCGATCATACTTCTGTCGGTTCACAGTAATATATTACACTACTTCAACAAATATGGCAGGGAACGCTGTAGTCTCACTATTAATTCTTTCAGAACATCTCGCAATCACTGTAAGAGTTTTAGAAAGATCAAAGTGCAGCTGCACACGAGCAGTAGAATCCAACGTTGAAAAGAAACAAATTGGATTTCGGGAATTCTGGAAGAACGCCAACCAAATTATGCAGCAAAGCTACTGTGCACACTATTATAAAAGGCTCTCCGGAATTCTGGAAAAACGCCAACCAAATTATGAACAGAAGTAAAGCGACTGTGCACACTATTTTAAAAGGTTCCGAGCTTATATCTCGATCGACACAAAATGCGAAGCTCTTCGCCTCAGTAATTGCCTCAACTTTAGAGGACAAATAACATTTACTTTGATGTCAATCTCAGTAATATACTCATTTCAGCAAAAGAAGTCAGTAGGATTACCAAAAGCCTCAAGTCCCCAAAAGCCACTGGCCCAGATAATAATTCGAGCATGCTTAAGAATAACAACAAAGAACTATCACCGATTCTAGGAAGAATTACTGAAATCTTTTCCACGAATGTAGAAGATGGCAGGAGCATGTCCGGTTTTTAAGAACTCTGAAAATCGAACCTTCCATTCACAGTATGGAACCATTAGTCTCCCCAGTATTATCATTAAACATTCTGAGGCCATTATCAACAAGAAGGTTGTCGAGCACTTGTGCAAGCAGCAGTACGGGTTTCAATCATCCCGATCAACTGCTGATTTTCCTAACTACTATTACGTTCAGAATTAGTAAGACACTTGACTACACATATACCGCAGGGACCACAAGTTAAGATATCTCAAAGGCCTTCGACACGAGTGGTGTAAATGTTTGCCGCACATGTCCTCTAGCTATAGAATTAGTAGAAGTGTTTTCTATATTATAAATTCCTTCCTAACAGGTAGATCATAACAGCCAATCATCCTAGGCCCTCCCTGGTGTTCAACGCATGCGTTCTACAGGAATTAATTCTCAGACCAACCCTCTTTCTGATTTACATAAATGATCTACGAAAGAATATGTTCCGATCATTTATAAATATCTATACCAATGATAGGACGATTTACATGCGCATTTCTAATAGTCTATGAACATTGGCAGCTGACCTATTTCCGATCTAATACTAAATTAGCAGTGGGAAAAATGACTGATCACAGCCAATACCTTCAAAGCTAAACTATTTACATTCCGTCAACGACGATCAGACACGATGGATGGATGTCCTCTCGAGTAGGCCCCGTTCCTTGAGAAGATACTGGCCTCCTATGTACGATCCATCGCTAAAGATCCGGTTAAAATAATCGGCTCCATATACCGCTTCCGTAAGTACCTGACTCCTCATCATATCCTCTAACTTATTAAGAAAAAAGTCAGGCTTAAAATTACCATATCCGGGAAGGAGATTCTCTGATCCTACGTTCCAGTCTTGATAGAATTCAAAAGCGTTTTTGTTGGAGAATAAATATTTTCCACCGTTCAACCTCTCTCTCTCTCTCTCTCTCTCTTTCTTTTTCTCACACACACAACTGGGATGTGGTCAGCCTTTCACTTTTATGTCGCTACTACAATTGAAAGTGATAGAAGGAACCTAACCACCTAGATCCTCCAGGTCTGAAATCTACGGCTAGGACCTGTCATGCCAATTATATCCTATCAAACCACCCGAACACTACAATCTTGAATTGTTCAAGTTTAGAGTCAAGCGTAACGTAAACATCTACCTTGAGGGCTCCTGGGCTCTGTACATGGGGAATCATATTGTAAGACAAAAAAGAAAAACATTTCTAAATCAAAGAGAAGAAAGAATATTAAAGATACATGTTTATGTATATACATGTACAATAGAATTCACGGGTAGTTGAAATGTTCACTTTCCGAACATAGGAAGCGGTTCAAATCTAACCATTGAGGGTATTTTTTGTATGTTATATGTGGAGTCACACTCGACGTGTGACACTTTTGGAAAGTGTCTGAAAATAATACTACAAGTTGAGGCTAGCCTTGCGAAAGAAATTGGATCGACGGTAAGATTCGGAAACAGTCAATGGTGGTGCAAGCAAACATTTACAAATCATCATTTTAGCGTACTCTCACTCTCCAATCTACTAATCACGGCAAATTATGTACTGTCTCATAGAAACTCTAACTAAGGTCCGCTCAGCATCTTTTTCTTCATGTGCCGGGTTTTTTCAGGACGTAGATGATAAAAGTCTCTTGTCGCTTTCAATTTTGTTCGTCTTAGTATCTCACACAAACCCCGCTCCACCATCTAAGCCTATCAGATATATCTCACACTGCTTTCCCTTGTCTCTCTTTATCTCAATCCGTCCTGTGAGTATTAGATTCTCTAGGCATTTTTCAGAACTCACAGCTGTCTCTTCCTGATCTTAAATATGAGTTTTTTTCTCTTTTACTCCCTCTCCAACATCTCATTTTTGGTCATGTGTTCAGGCACTGGTATCTGCAGCAACCTTCTGTAGAACTACATTTCTGCTGCTTCAAGGCCGTCCTTCATCCTCGAAGAGATCGTTCAACATTCACTGCCATACAGAAGTAAATATCTCACATAGCAGTCCAGCACTCTTTTCTTTTTTGGCAATGAGATTTTCTTGACTGGTTTGCTTTTGAAATGTGGCCTTGTTCATTTCAAATCGTCTACGCATTTTCTCAATAAGGCATGAGCTCTGTGGATTTAAAAAAACTCCAGTGTGCTTGACTAGGTGCTTGCGGTACAGATTTGCTAATCGCCTAGCAGGCGAATGTGATTGGAAAATGAGCGTAGCCTGCAATTATATATTAAATTTGGGTTTCATTCATTTTAAATCATTTTTAACGAATCTATTTTCATTTACAATTACTCACTTGGCAATAAATACTAAAACATAGTATGAAATTCATAATATTTTTAAAACATTGGGGTGTCCTAATAATTTTGTCCGGTAGTATATATATATATATATATATACATTAAATACGCAGCCCTACATATATCCAATATTTTTAAGAAATTAATCAGTTTGTCTGACGATTGCAATATTATTATTTCCAACAAAATCCTTACATTTGAAAATGTTTTTGGGATTTAAATAACCAAAAAGTTGGTAAGATGTAAAATCTTACACTTGACGATTCCTTAATGTGTTATATCACTTTAGGGAGTTCGTAGTTATTGCTCGCAACAATTCCTGTCGTTTGTAGCTTTTAATAAATTGTCTTTATTTTTCAACATTTCAATGCACTTTGATTCCCTGAGCAAACCTAATGTAATGTTCTTTTAGTCACCTTAAACATGATCTCAATATATTGTAAATAAATTCGAACAAGACGTTTGCCAGTAGTTCATTGTCGGACAAATCCGCCGTGGTAAATATTTTTGCTTCGTATGTAGCGCAATGATTTGTAAAGTAACCTAACTAAATTTTTGCTTGCTATTTTAATTTCACAATTGTGAACTAAATCATACTTAGGTTTACTAAATCTAGGATACAATATATATATATATATATATTGTTTTTCACCTATCTCTCCTTTACGTCTTTCTTTGTCTCCCCCGTTTTTCTTTTTTTTCCTCCTTTTACGTTACTTTTCCCGTCACTTCCATTTTTGCGAAAGGCGTAATATATATATATATTAATTCAGATACTTCTATCCAAGGGAAAAAAGCAGGAAGGTAAATTCAAAAAAACCCGATCCTAATTAATATTAAAAATTTATTTTAATATTAAAAAATGATACAGGAAGAGAGCTCCATGTAATAAAATATTACAGAGCAAATATATATTAAAAAAGGATTAATTCAAAGATGTTGAATGGCCATTTCGATATGAAGATCCCCATGGGGGACGACACATCACCTAAGCAACAGAAAAATCCTTTCAGAAACTGGAGAAAAATTAGTCTACTTTTCCTTTTTAAATAGATTGCAAAGAAATTAAATAATAAATAATAAAATAAAATAAAAATAAAAATAAAGGGAAAGAAAAAGAAAACGAAAAAGAAAAAGAAAAAGATAGAATAAAATCAAATAAATAAGAAAGGAAAACATTGACATCGTCTGGGTTCGCAAAAAAAAGGGAGAATGTAACTAAAAATTAACAGACAGCCGTGTTAAATCGACGTAAGTTTAAGCAACACGGAAAAAAGGTGGTAAGAGAGATAAAAGAAGGAAGGGAGGGAAAAAGAAAGAAAGAAAAAGAATATATATATATATATATATATCATCGTGTCTAGCCCAAGCAAGGCATTTTACTGCCACTGTTGTGCAGGGGGTTACATAGGAGGAATGTTATGAGATGTTGCAGGGGTGTCCAGAAGAGAGTAGGAGAAGGAAGACAGTACTGATGAGAGTTGGGTGGGCGAAGAAAAAGCATAAAAGAGAGGATGTAAGTTAGTGAGACAGGAGATGACAATTGACTTTACGTTTAAATTCTTGGAGATTATAGCTGTCGGGAAAGCAATTATGCGGAAGGGAAATCCACAGACGGGAATTGCGAGAAAAGAAGCTACTAGAGTAGAATTTACGTTTACAATATATTGGTTTCACAGTAAAAGGGTGGGACCTAGTTGCTAATCTTGTGGCTCGAGAAAATTCATATATAGGTGGTACCAGTGAGCTAAGTTCATCGGAGCAGAAGCCGTGAAAATATTTGTAGAAGAGACACAGGGAGACCACACTGCATCGGTGGGAAAGCGAATGTATCCTAGCTGCCAAGCCGGAATCGATCACATTATTCTAAGTTGGATTCGGTCGAGGACACCTAAGAGTATAGCAGGAGCACCAGACCAGATAGTGCAGCAATAATCAGTGCACGAGCGGATGGTAGACTTGTATATATGCAGGATTGTTTCGGATTGGAAAAACTTCCTAGCCCTACACAGAGAACCGACTTTGTTAGCAGCGGATTTAGCTATCGATTCTTTAGGTCTGATGTGAGAGTTAATCCGAGGAGACGCAGCGTTTTACTTTCGGGGAGAGGAGCCTGACCCATGTTAATGGGCGGGAGGAACGATTGTTTGTGGTGGTTATTAGATATCAGCTTCGTTTTAGAAGCATTAAATTTAACGGGTCCACCCCAGTCCACCACGGATTGGAGGTCCTTTTCAACCTCGGCAGCGAGGTTTGCTTTGATCGAGACGAGAGTAAACCTTTCTGTCGTCAGCATATATGCCCACTTGGGATCTTATTATATCAGAGAGATCGTTAATATATATATATATATATATTGTTTCCCTCTCATCTCTCCTTTAACTCTTTCTTTGTATACAATGTTTTTCTTTTTTTCCTTTTTTCGTTTCTTCTTAGCCAAATTCTATTTTTGTGACAGTTGTGAATTTGACTTCTAAACACATATGTAAGTCTTTTGCAATGATCAATTTTGAGTTCAATTCGCAGCTTCTCTGCTTTCCTTTTCTTCCCTATCCTCCGAAACAATGTTTAGATGGCCATCTTATAACATTAGCTACACTCTCCTACTTTTCTTTCTTATTTATTTTCCCTTCCCTTCTATTCAAGTGAATTTCCGGTTATGAATTTCTTTTTGAGTGACATTCCGGTGTGTGAAAACTTTCTTGAATTTGACATAAGAAGGATTTTTGTCGCTGACGAACCGAGGATTCCTCAAATAAATGATCATACGACACATGGGATTTTCGAAGATTTGTTTGAAAATATACATATTGGCTCTGTGAATCCTTAATACTGTTTACACGGATCTCTCTGCCTGGAACATTTTTAATATTAATAAAATTGATATTAATATGATATCCGTTCGGATTTGACTTACATGCCAATTTCTCTTTGGATATATATATATATATATATATATATATATATATATATACCCCAGCCAGGTCTGACGCCAATGCCTAATCTCTGACCCTCTTCAAATTAAAGTCATAGAAATTAATTATAATTTATAACCAATTGAAATGACGTGTTGGATTTTCCTTTATAAATATCATATTATTCTGGATAACATCCATTGGGCTCTCTATATAGATATAACACTTGTTGGATTATCCTCACACACACACACACACATATGTATATATATATATATATATATATATATACGTGTGTGTGTGTGTGTGTGTGTGTGTGTGTGTGTGTGTGTGTGTGAAATTAAGCAAATGCGGTATAGTATACCGCCAAGAGGTCTACTGAGAACCCTCTTTTAGTGTAAATTCAAATAATTTTTTTTTCTCCTAGGTAAGATACGCCACTAAATCTTATTATTTAACGTGTAGTTATTTGAAGATAAATTATTGTCTTTTTTACGAAAGGTAGCCCATAGTAAACAAAACAATATTAACAGTAAGTTTAAGTCGGCTTGTCTTCATCATTTATTTAACCAACTACCATTACACTATTAGCCTGTATATTACAAGTCTGATGCCGTCTAAATGTTTTTTTTCAATTATTTCAAAATAATTTTCGTTAGATTAAAATATGGAATATGAAATACTTTCTACGGCTTCATGTGTTTATACGAGAAACATGATGGCAAAACATTTTTAATAACGAGTGTATCTGTGAATAAAGTATTAAAGTTAAGGTTTAACATTCACGTCGTTTTCAACAAAAGCGAAAAAATGCAAACTGGCATAAAGAGCTATGTAACTGCAAACTTATTTAAATATTACCGCCATTTTACAAAGTCACAGATAATTACGAAGATATATTTGGCACTGTAGTAACTTTCCGAGTCACTTGGCAGATTTCCAATTAATAATGGATTAATTGATGATTCTCATATGTATTTGCTATTATTTTAATTATTAGATGTTAATTAATATCTTCACCGACAATGTTTTCTTTTCTTAACGCGAACGAGATAATTAACGTAATTTGGCACCGACTCTTTTAATGCAGTTCGACATTTAAGGAAGAGAATGACTTCTGTAAGTGAAAACACAGAACTAACAAGAATTTAATATTGTTCTCAAAAGAATATTGCTGCATTTATATTATTCTAAATCTTCTGTTTCATTTCCTAAATGTTTTTTTCTTCACCTACGGTCAGCTCTCCTCAAAATATATCTCGTGCTTGATAAAATTATTATTTAAAAAAAAACAACTTTTCAACCATTTCCAGTCTTTTTAAAGCTGCGAAACATATTTAAATTACTTTTGAAAATATTTAAAATTAAAGACTTTAGACATTTTCTAGATATTTAAATTTCTCTGGATGTCAATTCCTTTTAGCGGGTTATCCTTTCTTTTCCAGTTTATAGTGGAGAGTCCGTTCGAGTGAAGGGTAGTTGTGTATTGTTGAAGATTGGCGGAATTTGGCTTCGTTGTAGATAGTCCACTATAAGTCATAAAATGATTATAAATCAAGAAAAGCAAATTGAGTTGAAAACTAACATTTTATATATACACATATCAATTAAGGTTTTACAATTAAAATAATACTTGAAGTATAGGCCCAACGGACGTTAAAATGTTCATGGCAATAAAATGCTGAAAGGAGAATTAATACTGAGGAATGTGGGAGCGTTGTAAGCAATGAATATCTTTGATATATCCGCTCCTTTGGTTAGTAAGTAGTTTCGAGACAGCGAAAGATAAGATGAGAGGGAAAGGAAGGCGACGAGCATAGTAAGCCAATTGACTTGGTCAAGGGAGATACTAATTACTCTCGTCTGTCTCGAGTCAGTCTGTGTGTGTCTGCCTCTGTCTGTCTGTCTATGCTTTCTGTATTGGCTTTTTATATCTTCTTTTTGGATCGCAGCAGATAAATTGGGATTCACACTTGTATTTGATTCTGGGCTTCTCATTGACTGATAAATAAAATTCGTGTAGGCTGGCGAACTGGAAATTTAATGTTTAATTAATTTTTATTTTTAAACCGGAACATCTGCGCGAATCTGGCTGCGCACCGACGACTTTTGGTCATTCGCTTTTTGGTTGTGAGGGTGCAAACATCCGGTCCATCCTTTTGCTCGGTCGGTATCACCACATCTTAACAGTAAAATGTTTCACTGCCTGATAAGGTACTAACAAGCATGACGGAAAAACGACAGCTCTTGTCTTGCACTAAACAGTGCAATTATATAAACGCATAAATTAAAATATGCAGTGTCATACAAGAGTTTACAATACATTACAAAAATGTTTCTTTGGGTATTTCTAACACAGATTAATTAATTTTTTTTGCTAATAAAACATGTATTTAAGACTTTAGTCAAAGAATCAGATTTTTAAAAAATATTCAGTAAAAGTATCCCACAAGGAAAAAAACAATATTTAATAACGCGTAAGTTTAAATACATTCATTCTACCTTCTTAGCGCATTTCATAGCGTAACCGTCACCGTTAATTATAGGATATAAGCATTTAGAATATTCCTCGATGAATTTTTGCATGTTTCTTGGCCAATATTTTTCGATTCTTCGTGAAAAAAAATTCTTTTAGTTCATGCGCTGTTTTGCGGGTTCTTTCTTTGAATTCTCAGTTTCAGCTGTCTCCATAAATTTTTCAATCGGATTGAGATCTGGAGATTGACTTGGCTACTTTTGAACGTTTAATCTATTTAAACTTAACCATGATTTTGTCAGCTTTGCAGTAAATATGCCTTGTTGAAAAACGCAACTTGGTTTCTAGCCCAGCTAATGCGCAAATTTATCTCCAAAATATTCCTATAATAAACTTAAGTCGTCTTCCCTTCTATTATTTCAATGCACCCTAAATCTTAAACGCTAAAGCAACTCTTCCAAATTTTTCTTTTCGGATAGTATTTTTTCGTGAATATTCACTACCTGTCTTTTTCCGGCATTTTTCCCCAGCATTTCTCGCATAATTTCAATACTCGTTTCGGCTAAACAAAATATATTTCCCAAAATAATGCAATTTCATATAATACTCGTCTGAGAAATCCAGCTTAGCAAGAACGTGTTTTCGCTTAAGAGTGTTTTCTTTTCCTTTGTGTCTTGAAAATATCAACGAGAACTGAACGACTTACGGCAAACGTACAGACTTTTACTTCATTTAGTTCTAGTTCTCTCTGAAGTTTATTGAGTGCAATTCGGGGCTAATTGGAAACTTTCTTTCAAAAATGAAATTGCATGAGAAAACCAGAGATTTTTTTTTTTTGGAGGGGAACGAATGGAATGACAAATCTTCCAGTGAGGAACTGTCGTACGAACTGAACTGAATGACACATTTAACAGACTAGATAACATCCTATAGCCAAGTCTATTTGTATAAAGGTCAACAGTAGAGTAACGAGTGTCTTGATCAATTTCTTTTGCTTTTTCTCATTTTGCCAATGTATAAAAGAGGGTTAGCAGAAAAAAATGACGCAATATTTGTAATCATTTATAAAAGTAATGATAAAATTATTCTCACACGTTCTAAAAAGAACACCAAATTAAATTCTTTCACACTAGTAGTAGTTGAACACTTATAAAAAAAAAGTGTTGAAAATTGAAACAATGTGTTGTAAACTTTTGCGTTCTTAAATAACGGTTTTTTCGTGGGATACGTTTTTGAGATTTAAACAAAAATAATTGTTTGACTAAATCCAAAATATATGTTTCACGAGCAGTAAACATTTCATTAATGAAACTGTATTAGAAATACATAAGACTATGATCTCTCTCTCTTTCTCTCGCTCTCTCTCTCTATATATATATATATATATATAAGTTTCGAAGGACGCGTTCCAGAAGATGAGCAAAATACTAACACACAGGAAGATCTCAATAGAAACGAAGAAAAGTGTGCTATACTGCTACGTGATGTCAGTTCTTCAATACGGCTGTGAATGCTGGACAATATCATCGAAAATGAGGACAAAACTGGAAGCGGCCGAAATGTGGTTCTACAGAAGGATGCTACGGATATCGTGGACTGAGCATACAAGCAACGACGAAGTGTTAGAAAGAATGGCAACAAAAGGGAAATTGATGCTGAGCATCAGGAAGAGACAACTGAAGTTCCTGGGACATGCAATGAGGAAGTAGAGCCTGGAGAACCTGATACTAACTGGACAGATAGAAGGAAGGAGAGACAGAGGAAGGCAGCGGATAACATATTTGCAGGGTCTGATCAGGTGGATGACGGAACGGGGGTTGCCAGGAGCAACAGGAGCAAACATACTAAGAGCCACAAGGGATAGGGAGACGTGGAGATCCATGATTGCCTACGTCATAGAAGAAGAAGAAGAAGAAGAAGAAGAAGAAGAAGAAGAAGATGTCCTCACTTATTGTTTTTTTTGTTTATCTTTGCTTTTCAGTCACGTTCTCCTTTCATAATTCTAAGGAATCACTTATAATTTGATACTTTTCTGAAAGCGATCTTGTTTACAATTGAAACATTTTCTCTTTCATTTAATTTACTTTTATTTCTATTGGTCACGTGTTGATCTCTGTTTAATGTATTATTTCTGTCTTTTTATGTAACCGTGAATGGGTGTCCGCTTAAATGCTTTCCGTTCAGTTTCTGTTTTTTTGTTTGATTTGTTCCAATCGTTTACGTTGACTTCTTTTTATGGTCTGACCTTTTGTTCTTATTATGTTGGAGTGTTTGAACGCTAAAGATTTTTTTTAACCACGGAACACGGTGGATCACATGAAACAAAAGAGTGCCGGTATCAGAGACCCCACGACTGTGTTACAGGGTTATTATCGCTCCGATACCAAGCACTTTATGATAAAATATCTGCTTGCCAAAATACGTATTATCAGTAAATTTACTGAAACAAAAACAAACTTGGCGCTACACATCAACATTATATCTATAATTTATCTGATGACAGAAAAGAGGAAACATTTCGGTGCAAAAGATATTGGAATCAACTGAGACGCAAACACACTACAGAACTTACGGAAAACACCGAAAAATTCCAATGGAAGTCCTGTATGGCACATTTGAAATTCCCGTTCCAGTAACATTTTCCCTTCGAGGTATTCCCGCCCTCAAGACCAGAGGTGTCAAACGCAACAACGGCAGGGACGATTGAGGCGAAAAAGACTTACGAAAAAAATCGATGGGTTATGTCCAGACCCTAAAAAGAAAAAAATTATCAAAGCTAAATATCATGAGAAAATTTAGCTCAGTGGGAGGTGGTGTATGTTTTTTTCTTTTTTAATCATATCACCCCAAGCAAGGCGGTAACGATGCGCAGGGGGCTACGTAAGAGGGAAAAGTTTGGAAAAGAGAAAGCCGGAAACCACATCCTAAACAGGGAACAAGGGATGAGCCTCTTCACCTGTTCAAGAGACGTGGGTGGAGTGTGAACCAGGTGATAGATCTATCTACTCCAATTGAAAAAAAAAAAAACAAAGTGAGAAGATTGGAAAAGAGAAAGCCGGAAACCACATCCTAAACAGGGAACAAGGGATGAGCCTCTTAACCTGTTCAATAGACGTGGGTGGAGTGTGAACCGGGCGATAGATAGATCTATCTACTACACACACACACACACACACACACATATATATATATATATATATATATATATATATATATATATATTGTCATCCGCAGACAGATCCGTTTCGCTGTATCACAGCTCATCAGTACGATTAGACTCCGATTGCTATATCTATATATCATAGAAAATGTACATATAATAATAATAATATAAATAAATACTATCAAAAATACATTTTTAACTTACAACATTTTAGTAGTTTTTCCTATATATGTATATATATATATATATATATATATGTGTGTGTGTGTGTGTGTGTGTGTGTGTGTGTGTGTGTTTGTGTTTGTTTACAAGCTTTTGTACGCGTTTATATAACTGTTCCTGCGTCTCCTATCAACCCTGTGTCATCTGCATACCGAAAGTTGTTACGGTTTGGACCGCTTATAATGAATCCTGTTAAGACTTCTAATTTTCCAAGGATTGTTTCACTTAACAGTGCGTTACTTTTTTTTTCACATGTTTGATTTTTTCAACATAGATTTTGAAAGGCATGTTTCGCTACCCAATGAATGATCCGATTTCTCATTATCATTTTCCAGATCTGTTAAAACTCTTCCGAGGTACTTAAACTTTCGTACGTACTAAGTTTTGGCATTTTCAATTTGTATGTTGGGTTGTTTTTTTTTTCTGTTGACAACCATACATTTTCTTCTCTGAAACTCTTTATGTTTAGTTTTTTTTTTTTTTTTTTGCTTTCCTTTACTAGCTACGGATGTGCGTTTTGGGGCAGTGGATATCGACTCGGAACGAGAAATCGGAGAGCCAACTTCAAATTCCAGTTGTATCCATTGCATTCACTTACGCCCTTGGGAAATGTATTAATCCGCCTCTTCCTTCCAGTTATGGGTTAAATAACAGGGCAGATTGGCTGGAAACCAATCTACCACAAAAAGTAATGGCGACCTACTGCGGGATAATATTCTGCCCAGTCAGACATGTCTCGAAAGAGACATGATCGCCCAGCGTGTTTCACGTATGGCACTTAACTGACTGACTGACGTTACTAGCTACTGCAGGCGAGCTGTGGTTTTTCTCTGTTTCCTACAAACCGTGTGCCACTTGCACATCTAACGTTGTTAAGAAATATAGTCGACTATAATGAATCCTGGTAGGACTTCTAATTCTCTAACTATTACTTCACTGTAAAGGTTTAATAAATCTGGTAAAAAGACACCCTTGTATTACGTCACTTTCTATTCTTGTGTCGAAATCATTTTGTAAACGTATGCGTGTGGTTTGCTCCCAATGTGTTAAGTCTCTTTATATCCAAATCCCACTTTGAATAGATCAATTAAAACCTGCAGTTTACTTCATATTTAAGAATGATCGATTACTAAATCGGTCGTGAGATGGCGTGTAAATTTTCAAGCTAGACGCTTCTTTCCACTTAACAAATATTGAGTTATTTCATGAAGCTCTCGTGTTTCTAATTGCAAATATTTGTGCTCAATAAATAATAAAATGGGAAAGCCATTTAAAACTGCAAGTTTCGTATTTTTTTTTATTCGTGTCACAATTTTAACCGTCAAATATGAGTAAGAGTACGAGTATCATTTGAAATATTTTGTACTTTTAATGCGTGTTGGTTGGATTTCTTTAAGGTGGTTAAGTAAAAATAGCCTTATAGTTATTTTGACTTATATTTTTAAATTAAGGATAAAAAATATTTCACAAAATTTCTGTCTTTTTAATGAACCAATTACATTTTTATATAAACCAAACAATTCTAATAAATATTACAACTCTAGATAAAATCTTGCAAATTGTAAATGAAAGAAAAAACAACTTTTCAACGCATATTCAATTTCTTTTAGACTAAAACAAATATTTGAAGTCTGGTTATTTAAATTTTGAGGAGTTGGTCGTTCCATGAACTTTTTGGCACCTTCTCTTTTATCAGATAATTTATAGATTTACTTTAAAATTTACAGTGTATTTGGCAAATATTAAATTCTTAAGAGTTATCCAAAATCTCAAATATTGAAGAATGTTTTCAAATAATTAAATTTTAAATATTCAATCAACGATTGGTACGCTTTGAATTTAAAAGTAGTACTAGACTAGCGACAATATCTCCACTATTTACTGGTGAGCTGCCAAGATATATCTGAAAATGTTATATTAAAAGTCATTTTTTCTGCACTTTTTGCTTGTGGAACACTTTTCAAACTCCATGTTTTCTGGCAAATTAGATGTTAAAAAAAGGAATATCTGTTCTGACTGCTTAGCAACTGTTTCTGTTTCAAACGTTTCAACACCCAGTAACCCCTTGTTTCACATTGATTTATTTGCCTTGTTTAGAGTGAACTTGTTTAAAGAAATTAAAGAAAGAATAGACAATCAATTTAAAAAATTAAAATGTTACAAAATAACATGTAATCAATTTACAAAAGTAGTATTAAAATAATAATTCTTTCATGTGATGAACTTTTAAAATATAAAATTGAATAATTAAAATTTGAGATATTTAACGCTATTAGCTGATTTATATGAACATATATGTAAATGATTTTTGCCAATGTTCAGTAGCATTGCCTACTGCCTGATTTAATTTAGATTTGTTATATAAATATTCAGTATATATATATACTAAAATAAAGAGGAAAACTGTATTTTAAATCGCCTACGCTTTATTCTAAATTACGTATTTATAAACACTAATTTTGTTTATAGATACGTAATTTAGAATGAAGCTCATTTCGTTTTTCCGCCTTGAAAAAGTCCATCACGGACGAAACGCGTAGGCGATTTAAAATACAGTTTTCCTCTTGTCTTTATTTTAGTTAACCATACTGTCCATAATCTCGGATTAAAACTGAGTATATTTTTACATATATATATATATATATATATATATATATATATATATATATATATATATATTCGAAAATTATACGTGGCCTATGTTCATTTCTGCGAAGTATGCGCACTTCGTCAACGAGAAATTTATTTTCGAAAAATTCAAAAGGTTTTCACACACCGATAGATTATTTACTTAGTTTATTAATCGTTTCACCCCAAGAAAGGTGGTACAGCCACTTGTGCACAGAGAACTACATAAAAGAAGAGTGAAAGTTTGAACAGGATGAGAGCGAAGAGAAAGACGAACACGTTACAGGGGGTGTTGGAAAAAGGGAAAGAGAAGAATAGGAATACCAGTGTTAGACAGTTGAGAGGGTAGATTGAAAAAGGAAAAGAACAATATACACGAGATGATGGGGAAAAACGAGAGATAGACTGTATTCAAGTGGACGAGAGATTAGAATTGAATTTGCATTTAAATTCTTGGAGATTGTAGCAGTCATGGAAACAAGTATACGGAAGGGAGTTCCACTGGTGAGAAGTGCGAGAAAGGAAGCTTCTGGAGTAGAAGTGGCAGATGCATTTGATTGATTTAACCGTAAAAGTGTGGAACCTTGTTGCCAGTCTTGTTGCTCGAGTAAATTCTTGTGGATGGGGCGTCAGTGAGCTAATCTCGTCGGAGCAGAAGTCATGAAAATATATGTAGAAAAGACAAAGGGAAGCCACTTTCCATCAGTGAGAAAGTGGCTGAAGTCGAGCTGCCAGATAGGGACCGATTCTTTTTTGGAGCCTGTCGAGAACCCTGAGATGAATAGTAGAGGCGCCCGACCAGATATAGCAAATGCATTCGATGCAGGGTCGGATGGTGGATTTTTATATTAGCAAGATGGATTCAGGCGAGAAAAACGTCCTGATTTGACACAGTGATCGAAACTTCCTACCAGTCGATTTGGCGATTGATTAAATATAATGGTTCCACTTGAGGTCGGAATAGAGGCTGAGACCGAGGGGTAGAAGCGAGTGCCTTTAGTTGTTGAAAAATAGCATCTTCGTTGTAGAAGCATTACAAAAACATTTCTTACGCCAGTCTACCACAGAGTGAAGGTCCTTCTCGAGAATAGCAGCAAGATTATCTTTGACCTCCTCGAAAAATTTCTTACTGAGACGGGAGTTAATATAGTGTCATCAGCGTAGATGCCTATGTTGGAGTGATCACGTCATGGAGGTCCTTTATGAAGATCCGAAGGTGCGTCAGGCCAAGGATAGAGCCCTGAGCGACATCAGCGACGTGTGGTAGGGTGTGGAGATATGCCCGTTCAAGACGACATTCATTATGCGGTTTGATAGGAAAGACTGGATCAAATCAAGTCAGCTTCCATTGATACCACAACTCCATAGCTAGCGCATAAGGCCAGCGGGTCAAACCCTATCAAAAGCTTTGGAGATATCCACGTAAACAGCTCGAACATCATCGGACTTATCAAAGGCCTGGTATTTGGTGATTGTTGTTAGCATATCGGCGGTAGACCTGGAAAAGCGGAAGCCATAGTGTCTGTCTGAGAATAGTTTATGGGCTGTAAAATGTTGAAATATTTCAACATTGACAATAGATACGAACACTTTTCCGAAAATTGGTAGGAGGCTGATAGGGCGATAATTTGATGAGTCTGACGGTTCCCCTTAGTTCTTTAATACAGGTACCACAGAGGAGAATTTTTAATAGGTAGAAAAACAGGAAGCAGAGAGTCAGTAATTATAGGGATTAGAGAGGACAGAGGTGAGTTCATGGGATTCCATCATCTCCGCTCGCCTTATGGGGGTCGAGGTTTGAGATTAACTTAGATACAAGAGAGGTGGTTATGTGAACATCTTTTAGTTGAGCCTCAGTTCTCAAAAGAAAGTCGGGTGTGTATACTCCAGTCAAGTCAAATATGGATTTGGATGAAGATCTGCGATCAAAGCACAGACGCCGTGAGGACCTCAAATTTATTGATTAAAAGATGGATGGAGGATTTGCCCTTTGTTCAGCACATGTTTACAGTGCTGCCAATAATCTTTGGATTCGAACTTGCGGACAACTATGTGCTTCCTCATTCTCTCAGCAAACAACAGCTTAGCGTCATTCAAGATACTCTTACCCTCATTACGATCAGAGGCAAATAGGTGCCTATTATGGTCAGACGCATGGCTCCGAAATAGCCGGAATATGTGGCTTCTGTGGGCAAGGGCGACCGAATAACCAGAAGAAAACCAAGCGACGGATGTGGTTTGGGACAGTACGCAGGAAAAGGAAAAAATAAAAAAGGAAAGTGGGAGGGGAGATAAAAAGAGGGAAGATTATGTTAGAAGACAGGCGTTTAAATGCTGTTTCAGGGGGTAATGAAGACTGAGGGAAAACGAAAAGAGATACCAAAATGTATTCAAACTCAATCTTTGAAAGGACTATTTAAAGATTACATGTGTCTAAAGAAATCAAAATGAAGCGTGTCACAGAACAGAAGTGAGGAAAGGAAAACGGAGAGAGAGGAAAATTATAGAAAAAGAGGAAAAAGAATTAAAAAAAGAGACAAAGGAGAAAGACTAGCATTAGATATGCAGATGTGATAATTTTTAGTCAGTGAGGGTGTAAAGAAAGGATACATACATAAGAAGCAAAAAAAAAAAGAAAAAGATGAGAAAAAAGTAACAGAGAAAATGGAAAACATGATATATTATTCAGCTTTGCAAAAGGTTTTAAAAAATGTTACATTTTATATAAAATACGGTGCAACAGTTGTTGAGATCCAATCAACTTATGTTAGAATCTACAACAGGAATAAAAAGAAAGAGGGGGAAAAAGAATTTTTTTAATATATAAAAATATTATAAAAAAAAAACAACAAGAAAAATTTACCTAAGTTTGAAAAATTAACAGTTTGGGGAATCATAAAAATATCGGTAAATATAAGATGGATTATAGTTACTTTTAGGGGCAACAATACATCAGTAAAGCATATATGTGTTAAGCACTTATTGGCAATATATATAAGAAAATAAATATAAAAATAAATGTAAAAAATACTCGTAAAAAATTAAATTAGAAGGAAGAAAATTTAAAAATGTAAAATAAAATTAAAGATAAAATTATAAAAATATAATTATATATTATACTAAAAATGCATAAATACCAATGAATATATTCGTAAATTTACTCATATCTAAATGCAATTACATACACACAGCCTATCTCTCTCACTTTCTTTCTATCTCTCTCTCTTTCACACAGATACACACACACACACACACACACACATATATATATATATGCGCAACTACATATATATTACTCGCATTACTCTTCAGACATGAAGTTCTCTTTGCTTCTAGCGTGTGTATACACCGCGTATATATAACATGTTATAATCTCCTCGTCTCTCAGCCGTGCGCCGATAGCTTAAGAGTAGGCTCTCTAATTGATACCATATCAGTCGAGTTTCGATTCCGGCTGGAAGTATCGGATGTCTAACCTCACTGATATTACGAAACAGGCTTTTAAATGGATAGCTATATATAGATATACGCACACAAACACTTACTTACCTAAGTACATACAACCGTGTGCGCTCAAGTACCCCATATAAATTCAAATATACAGGCACATACATATACATATGCATATATGCATACGCACACACATGCATACAGACACGCGCATATATATATATATATATATATATATATATATATATATATATAAAGTAATTGAATAATACCTAATATCTGAAGAACTAAGAAGAGAAGGCATAATTAAAAAGTGGCGTTGAAACATAGAAAGGAAAAAAGCATCTTAAAAAATCAGGAATATTAAGTAGTGAAGGCAAATAAAAGGAAAAATATTTGTTAAATTTTATGCTTGGGGAAGTAATTCGGGGATTAAAAAATAAAATTTGGAATCTATGTTAAGTTTCTACTCAAATTTTAGGATCAGGAAACGTATACGATAAAAGAGTTTGATTTATTTAGTTGTTGTAATTAATACTAAAGTGAATAAAAAAAGGAAAACTTCTATCGAAAGGAAAATTAGTTTAGATTAATGAAATCATTTTCTCAAAGATTTTTTTAAGTAAAATTAAAAGCCGATTTTGTTTAGGTTACATTATTATTTTAATTGTTTCAACTAAACATAGACTTTATCTATCGTTAATGTTCTAGAGGGTGCAGGCCGAACCTATTAGTCTCCAGCTTACTATGTGGCTTAGTCCTTGTTCTTTCATTTCCCAACATCTTCGGGAAATGGGTGTTAGGAATCTTAGATTGGGGTTAGAAAAAGAGTCTTTTGTGAGAAGTATTGTTGTTTAAATTCTCATCCAGAAATTTCAATGTAAATTTGATAAATATTTTTATTTTTGCAGGAGATTTGGGCTTGTTAGATTACATTGGTAGATCTATATTTAACTTTCACCGGACAGTTGGTAACAAATCCACAATTGCAAGAAGGTAAAATGCCTGTTTTTGTGTCATTTTTATCTAAATTCTTTCAAGTTTGATTAATATGTGAATTGATAATACTGTCCATATTGTATGTAGAGAAAGAGCTAATTTTAATAGCATTTCTATTGAAGATATTAGATGTACGTTGTGGTGCAATGGATATCGGCTCGGAACGAGAAATCGGGGAGCCGAGTTCAAATTCCAGTTGAATTCATTGCATTCACTTATGCGCAAATACCCTTGGGAAAGGTATTAATCCGTCTCTTCCTTCCAGTTATGGGTTAAATAACAGGAGAGATTGGGTTCTCTAGACTTGGCTGGCAATCAATCTACCGCAGAAAGCAATGGCAACCTACTGCGGGATAATATTCTGCCCAGTCAGTCATGTCTCTTTCGAGACATGATCGCCCAAGCATGTTTCACGTATGGCACTTAACTGACTGATTGAAGATATTATGTAGTAGATTGTTGTTATGGAAATTTGACATACTAGTTTAAGAATATATTTTCCTACAATAATATTAGATAGAATAGCCAGAATAGGGGGTTAAAATATATTACCATTTTTTCTACGGTTTTTAGTAGTAAATCATTAAAACTTAATAACTTTATATATATATATATATATATATATATATATATATATATGTACTGAACAGTTACAGGTCAGATTAAGATCAAATTAGTTGTATTAGAATGTTCCTTATTCCTTATTCCTTATAAATTTCTAAACATATGCTGTTAAATATAAGAGACAATGAATGTCTATTATGTTTAATCATGAGCCGTTCTAAACGTCGTAATTTGGCTTTAATTTCAGTTGAAAATAAAGACAAAAATTCTCCAACATTTGGATAATTTTTTATTAATTTGCTTCTAAGCTTTCGGCTCACATGGGCCATCTTCAGAGAGATTATTTAGACTGTAATACAATAACATCCACCATCACCGACGATTTTATTTTGTGTTGACATAAAACTCTGGCGCATTGCCCATATCACTTTATTCACAATGCAAAAAGAAAGGCAGATAATATATACAACCACAACAAAAGAAACAATTTTAACAATAAAAATGTAAACAATAACAAATGCATCATATTACCAACCAACTCCATTGCATCTAATATCTAAGACAATCTATCTCATGAAAAAAAAAAAACACACACACATAGTAACAACTACCTCGAAAATTATTATGGACATTATCAGATCTAAAAATTACCGAAATCAAAATGATGAACAAGCAGGTATATACAGAATAAATTGCCGGGATTGTTCCTTCATGTACATAGGAGAAACAAGTAGAAATCTAAATAACGTATATATGAACACAAAAGTGACATCACTAATAATAATCAAACAAATGCATTAGTAATTCACAAAAATAAATTCAACCACAATTTCGATTTTAAAAATGCCACACTAATCGAAAGAGTAAACAATTTATTCAGAAGAAAAGTTATCGAGAGCGCCGCCATCCAGTAATACCAAAACATCAATTTGCTCCCCGGATCTTTCCCAATCTCGCCTTTACTTATGGAAGTTATACTAAAACAGACAAACATACATCATAAAAATTTCAAAGAAAATGGTTGAATTCCCTTTATTTTAACATCTCGTGACTTTGCACTACACATGAAGAAACTCTAAAACAGACTAACATACATAAGAAAAAGTTTCAAAGAAAACTGTCGAATTCTATTCATTTTAATGTCTCGTGAATTTGCACTACATATGAAGAAATTCTAAAATCTAAAATATTCTGTGAATCTTTTTAAATGATTTGAGAGTGATTTTATAGTTACCAAAACTGTTTGTTTATAGATACGTAATTTAGAATAAAGCTCATTTCGTTTTTTGCCTTGAAAAAGTCCATCACAGGACGAAAAGCGTAGGCGATTTAAAATAGTTTTCCTCTTGTCTTTATTTTATTTAACCATCCTGTCCTTAATCTCAGAACATAACTGAGTACACACACACACACACACACACACACACACACACACACACACACACACACACACACATATATATATATATGCATGTGTATGCGTGTGTACATTTGTATTTATGTGTGTATGTCTATATATATATATATATATATATATATATATATATATATATATGGTAGAATCCTTGTTACTTGGTAAGGTAAATTCCACAGGAGGTTAAATCCAAAAAGAACTTAATATTAAAATTTAACAGAGCATTATAATAAAGAACATAAGTTGGATGTTTTTATAAACCCATTGCTAATGTAATGTATCGACCGCTCCTCAGACCAAATTCATACAACAATGAATGGGTCAAAACTATCCAGAAAAAGTCAAGTAAAAAAGAAAGAAGATAAAAAGGAATAAGATTAAAAGGAAAAAAAGAGAAAAAGAGAAGAAAAATAGGGAAAATGAGGTTAAGTTAACAATGTTAAATCTTAAAGTCACGCCTTGGCCAAGATCAACAAAAAGTAGTAGTTAAAGACGTCAATGAATCTTGACGAAGATTCTTAGATGCAAGACATTTAAAAGTAAAAATTAGGGGCTGAATTTCAACCAGAAAATGAATTGTTATTTTTTCTTATTAATTCTAATCGTAATAATAATAATAATAATAATAATAATAATAATAATAATAATATAATTATATTATTATATGAAACATATTGGTAGTAATGAAAACATGATAATGTGGAAACTACTATTTAAAAACTTTAAAGTAATAATAGTAAAAAAAAGATAAATTGAAATAAGAAATATAAATAATAATAAGAAGAATAATGTCAAAATATAACGAAAAATGAATACAAAATACTTTCTTAACCTAGTAGTTAAACACTTGTATCAAAATAACCCCCTAAATAATATCTTTAACACAAAAACTCCAAAAATATTCTATTTATCCACCAAAATATGCTAAACATAATTAATTATAACAATAATAAATTACTTGAAAATTTCCACAATAAACGTCAGGAATACAAACCTACTTTAACTGCATTAACGTAAACAACTGCCCCATTGAAGACATCTGTCATTCTGACAAAGCAATATAGGAAGCCACCATTTTTCCGTAAGAGGACTCCAACAAAAAAAAAAAAATAATATACATAAGGATATCCGCAGGAAATTGAAAACAATGATTTAATAATCACAGACACTCATTTTTCAAAGCCTCCTTAAAACACCAAACAGCCCTATCGAAACACTACTGGAAATTAAAAGACGGAGGACTCACCCCACAAGTTAAATGAAGGATCATCAAACATACTTAAACTCCCAACAACTTCAGAGACAGATGCAATCTATGCTTCGAGGGAAAAATAGCTATAATTAAATATAAAAATGCTAATGAACTTTTAAACAAGAGGAATGAGATAATTTTTAAATGAAAGCATAAAAATAGGTATAGGATTACATAACAAGATGGAAATTAAACTTAAATGTTTGATTTTAAACCCATAAACATTTTTATCATTATTGTTATTATGGATACTTTACTATTATTGTTCTTCTTATTATTATTTTTTCTATTTTTATTTAAAGTTTTATATAATAGTAATTTTTTAATATAAAGTATATACATTTTTTCATTATTGTTATCATGTTACTTTACTATTATTGTTTTTATTATTATTATTTCTATATGTTTATTCTTACTAATAGTTTTATATTTTTTAATGCAAGTGTATATTATTTAATTTTTTTAATTAGTTTTTTATTATTATTACATTGTACTCATTGTTCGCTATATTTTGTCTTCATTGTGATTATTTTTTAAAATTATTTTTTATTTTATTATTATTCATTTATCCTTTTGTTTTTACTATTACTATTTTACTATTTGAGGTCTTTTTTTAGTTTTTTAATCATTTCACCCCGAGCAAGGCAGAAATGCCACTGATAAGCTGGGCGCTACATAACTGTAAAAAGATTAATTAGAAAAGAGTGAGGAGTACTAACTAGTTAGAATGGAGCAATTGAAAGCTGAGAATCCAGGTGTGACGACAGATACATAGGTGGAGAGAAAGGGAAGGTTATACGGGGGTGGGGAGAGAGCTAGAGTCCAGTGGTTAGTAGATGAGTATTGACTTTGCATTTAAATTTCTGGAGGTTGTAGCCGTCAGGAAAGCAAGAATACGAGAGCGAAGTAGTTTCTTAATTATCATGTTTTTATTACTACCAATATATATCCTAGTAATATTATTATTATTATTATTATTGTTGTTGTTATTATTATTATTACGATTAGAATTAATAAGAAAAACTAACAATTCATTTTTTGAATTTTGAATGTCTTGCATCTAAAATTCAGTCAGTTAAGTGTCATACCTGATACACGCTTGGGAGATCATGTCTTGAAAGAGACATGACTGACTGATTATCCCGCAGTACGTTGCCATTGCTTTCTGTGGTATACTTCTTGCCAGCTAAGGCTATAGAACCCAATCTGTCCTGTTATTTAACCCATAACTGTAGAGGAGAAACGGATCAGTACCTTTCTCGAGGGCATTTGCGCGTAAGTGAATGCAAGGAATTCAAATGGAATTCGAACGCGGCTCTCCGAATTATCGTTCCGAGGCGATATGTATTGCACCACAACGCACATCTAAAATTAGACAACCTAAAATCCAAGTTTCACTAAAGTCCTTAACTACTGACTTTTTGTAAATCTAGGCCAATGCCGTCGCATGACTCAAAGATTTAACACTGTTAAGTTAACCTCCTTTTCGCTATTTTTCTTTTTTTTTTGTTTTTACTTGAATATTTCTGGATAATTTTGACTCATTTATTGTTGTACGAATTCGGTCCGACGAGTGGTTGATAAGAAAGTTGCGAATATATTACCAATCGGTTTATAAAAATATCCCACTTATATTCTTTAAATATATATATATATATATTAGTCATCCACATACAAGCCTGTTCCGCTGTATCACAGCGCATCAGTGTGACTAGACACATCCACTTATTTTTGGTCGGGATCGAAACTCGACCGATTTGATGTTTGTAGGAGTCGCTACTCCCTAAGCCATAGACGAAGGGAATAAGAGAAGGGAAATTTTTACGTGTTGTATGTAAGCAGTGTATACACACGCCAGTTCCCGAAAGAACTCAATTCATTTCTGAATCACGCATATAGCAGAAGTGGAGACAGTTTTTGAAATTTTCTTCTTTAGAGACATCAATCGTAAGGAGATCATAATATATTAATCATCCACCTACAAACCTGTTTCGCTGTATCACAGCTCACCAATGTGGCTAAACACATCCACTTATTTTTGGCCGGGATTGAAACTCCACAGATTTGGTGTCAGTCGGAGTCGTTACTCCCTAATCTATATATATATATATATATATATATACATAAATTTATGCCTGTACGTATATATCTGTGTATATGTTCTTCTGTGAGTGTTCATGTGTCTGTATGTTTTTATGCTTATAATTGTCTGTAAGTAAATTCGTGGATGTTGTTTTATTCCGTATATGGTGTTTGCTGCGTACGTAGTTCTTTTATGAATGTGAATTTGCATTTGTTATCGTCTCAGTCCAAGTTAGGCATTACTGCCACTGATGCGCAGGGTGTTACATATTAGGAAAATGAAGGGAGAGGAGAACAGGTCATAGTAGGTGATGGAAAATGGGTGAGAGAATGACGGGTACATTGGTGTGAAGAGAGCTGCATGAGAGCGTACCATTTAAACACTTGTAGATTATAGCTACCAAGGAAACAAGAAAACGGAATGGAGTTCCACTGGTGGGAAGCGCGAGAAACAAGCTAATAAATTAGAGGTTGTAGTTATACATGATTGTTTTCACAGAAAAAGAGTGGGACTTTGTTGTTAGTCTAAAAGCTCGAGTACTTTTGCGCAGGAAGGGCACTAAAGAGCTAAGCTTGTCGGAGAAGAATTCCTGAAAGTATTTCTAGAAGAGACAGAGGGAAATTACAGTTCGTCGGGGAGAGAGACTGGAATTGAGCTGCCAGGTCACGATCGACAAAACTGCAGATATTTCTTGGATTTTTTCGAGCACCCCAAACTTAATAGTAGGGGGACCCGACCAGTTATAGCAGCAGTATTCAATGCAGGAGCGGATGATAAATTTATATATGTGCATGAGAGATTCAGAAGGGAAAAACTTTCCGGCGCGATACAAGGATCCGACCTTCTTAGCAGTAAATTTAGCTGTTAATTCAATATAGTCGTTCCACTTAAAATCGGCTGAGAGAGGGAAGTCGATGAGGTGCAGTGTATTGCTCTCACGGAAACTAGCGTAATCCATGCTGATGGCGGCTAGGAAAAATTGTCCATGGCTTCGTTTTGAAAGCATTAAAATTTAGGAACGATTTTTTACCCCAGTCAATCAATGACTGGAGTTCCTTTTCGAGCAGCAAGGTTTGTTTTTTTCAGCATAGCCATATTTTTTTAGCGAGGTGAGAGTAAATCATGGTGAGGACATCGTAGATGTTTACTTGGGATCTGATTGCATCAGGTAGATCGTTGATGAAAATCAGAAAAATGGGTAGGACCTTGTGTTGTGGGGATTACCTTTACACAAATATGAACTCTACTGGACTACAACAATAACGAGAGTTATCTACTTTCGGGAGTAGTATGAAGTAGCATCAGCTACGATACTCATTTGTTAGTAGGCCGTTTCGGTGCTAACTACTATGATACTCTATTTCCTCTGTACACTGTTTCTCTTTTGTAATATAATATTGATTCCAACCGTATACCGTGTCCGAGTCTTTCTTGTGTCCTTTTTCCCAGGGCCACATCAATTGGCGACGATTATTGAACATCTATCGTATATATTGGATAAAAGAAATTGATAAATCTAATGCTACTTTGCAAGACACACTTTGGGAGCAAATACGAGCTTCTTGGCAAGAGATACCATTAGATACATTGAAGAAGCTTGTGATGTCAATACCTGACAGAATAAAGGTTGTGATCAAAGCAATAGGCTATTATACTAAATATTAAATTTATTTTCTAACAAGTATTTTTTTCTTGTTAAAGCATTTGTTGAGTAAATCAAATAAAATTACTTTAATGAAATTGTTTTTTTCTGTCAATATGCCTAATAAAAGATTAAATACTCCTTGTCCTAATACTTTTGCAGAGTGCTGTATATATATGTGTGTGTGAGTGTGGGTGCGTTTGCGTGTATCGGTATGTATATGTATATGTGTGT
The DNA here is from genome assembly GCA_037127315.1 of Ascarosepion bandense. Lineage (NCBI taxonomy): Eukaryota > Metazoa > Mollusca > Cephalopoda > Sepiida > Sepiidae > Ascarosepion > Ascarosepion bandense. Next base: position 2,540,236 of record JBBBDQ010000501.1, on the reverse strand, counting down.
GGATATGTATGTATGTGTGTATATATTTGTATGTTTGTCCATATGTTGGTATCTATACATAAGTATATATGTGTGTCTATCTCTCTTCCACGATTCAGATTTGAATAACTTCTTAATAATCTAAATCTAATGCTCTGTTTAACTTAGAATTTAAAATTCGTAGTCTCTGACATTAATTCGTAAATTTTTATGGAAATAAATTTTAATTTTTATTGTAAACTTAAACTAATAGTCAATTAGTAATACTCATGTTTATTTTAATCAAACATTAATGTCCCAATAAATTGTTTTTAGAGTCTGTTTTTAGGTTCTTCAAATTATAAATTACTTGTATTTTAATTTGACACCACAGACTATGTAGCAATGTCTCCTTGATTGAGGTGGTTGTCTAGTTTGAACCTTTAAAATCTTCAACTAAGAATCAGCAACATCACTTGATAAGTGTCGAAACAAAAGAGCTTCTTTTGTAGTGATATTATAACATATTTGTGTTATAAATTCTGAATAAATATTATTCGCTCTAATTTGTACTGAGCACTTTTTTAAAGAATAGTGAGGTATTCCGACTATTTATAATATTTACATCGTTCGGAAACATGCCCAATTTTGATAAAAAGCGTTGGCTGAAAGAATCTAAAAAAGGACTTGACCTAAAGAATTGGGACTACGCCCGAGAGAAAAGAAACATAGAGAGCTGAATTACTTAGGCCAATTAATTGATACTTAGATTTGAAGAAAAGACATAGCATGTGGAATTAGAAAACTCTACCCCTGTGGAAAAAAATTAACGGTTTAGTTCGAAATTTGAAAGTATATCACCTGCGGAAGGCCAGAGCATACAACGGCCTATAGGTTGTAAATATGGAAATAAAGATGATTTCGAACAATGTAAATAATGTAAAATGATGACCATAATAAACATTGCAAACCTCATATATATATATATATATATATATATATATATATCCGAGTGAATACAGAAGGAAAAATGATTCTTACAATGTCCAAAACATTAATTTAAAACAATGTTCGATTTACAATATATAGAGCTGTGAAAATTTAATCCAAAGTTAAGATTAAATATACAAATTTACATTAATTATAAAGACTGCTTAAATGCAAAGATATCCGGCTCCACCCCCTACTGGCTCTTCTAAGAAATCCAAAGGATATAGTCTAGTAATAAGATAATAAAAACTTACATTCTAACTGCTAAGGTTAAATCTGTCTAGAAATCAAAGACTCTCATGAATCAACCATTTTAGCAACACTTTCTCCAAAATTACAAAATTAAAACTTATTCTCCTACCACTAACTCCCACCAACACCCCAAACACAACTGACCAAATATAGGAAAAGAGGCTTTTCATTGCTATACACACCGCCTGATGCGACATTGAAGTTTCAATGTCGAAACAAATGTATCTTTATAGTGGATAAATATAGAAAAATTATGTACATGTTCTAAGATAAAATGTCTAATAAATGAATATATATATATATATATATATATATATATATATATATATCAACTTCAATCAGTCAATCTGTTTATGAAGTAACTCGTAGAATTTGTTTTAGGGGAGTATTCATTAAAGCAAAAGAATATTTTATACCAAACATGGTCCGATAAATGTCACTACAGACATTAATTATCATTTGCGGATTTAACAAACTTCTAAGACGGGTTACCGCAATCTGATTTGTCATGTTTCTTTTGAAAAATAAGATATTGGATTGACATTAAACCGCTAGAATCCGATCAAATAAAAACAGTGAAAAAGCAAACATTGTTATTGGATGAGGTTATCTGGCCAACAAGATCAAATAGATATGACAGCAACTAGCAACGGTCAAATCAATATATTTATTATAAATTGTTATTTCTTATATTTTCTTGTTCATGAACTGATCCCGACTTATGACTTAATCATTTGGCACTGTTTAAATGAATCCAATAAAATGTTGAGATTTAAAGTTTTAGGGTAGGAAGTACGTTAACACATTCTTATTAGAGTTTTCAATCCGCTAAATGAAACCTAATCGTATTCTCTAAGATTTATCCAAAGTAATGTAGACAACAAAAACGTTTGTAGAATAACGGTGTCAGTCGCTCGAATGTTTCACATTGATTGTGTCAGACGACATTTGGTTTTCAACGTGATTTCAACTGGATAGCAATACTGTTACCAAAGTGGAGTTTTCTTAATTAAGCATTATCAAACTGGAACCAGAATCTCGTTGATAAAATGTAGTCCACAATAGACGAAACATTTTCGGCACTAGAAAAAATAAAATTCTAATACTATTATATGTAGTTCTTGTATTACTGGGATCACATTCAAATGAAGTATAAATTTAGATAGCTTTTGATATTTTCGTATATTTTTGTCTTTGATCAATGTAATTTAATCTAATATATATATGTATACATACATACATATATATATATATATATATATATATATAATTAGTTTTTGGTAATAATTAAATAAGACCAGTATACAGTTTAATTTATAAGATTTTGTTATAATTGTAGATCATTTGAATATATTTAATTTGGAAACCAGTAACTCCCGCAAACTAGGTTTCAAACTTTCAATATCTTCAGCCAATTCACAATCAGTCAGTTAGTTAAGTGCCATACGTGATACACGCTTGGGCGATCATGTCTCGAAAGAGACATGACTGACTGGGCAGAAGATTATCCCGCAGTAGGTTGTCATTGCTTTCTACGGTAGAGTGGTTGCCGACCAAGGCTATAGAACCCAATCTGTCCTGTTATTTGACACATAACTGGAAGAAATAGACGGATTAATACCTTTCCCAAGGGTATTTGTGCGTAAGTGAATTCGGCTGGAATTCGAACTTGGCTCTCCGATTTCTCGTTCCGAGCCGATATCCACTGGACCACAACGCACATCCTCAATTCACAATAACTTTACAATATATATATATATATATATATATATATATATATATATATATATATATATATATATATATATATATATATATATATATATATATATATATATATATATATATATATATATATATATATATCCGCAGACAGATGTATCACAGCTCATCAGTACGGTTAAACTCTGATTGCGTTTATATATGTATTACTTGTGTTTATTATTATCCCTTGCAATTTCTTTTCTTAGGTATATTAATCGCTGTGTACTGAATGCATTAGTCATCTTCACTTTTCTTATGGGTCCTACAAGTTTTGACTTTCTCCAAAACAAGTATTGCCGGTTTCAGAATAGTTCCGTATCTCAATCTTTTTGCGAATTGCATAGCTAACCAGAGTAAACTGACCAGAATATATTCGATTTCCAAATCATGGCACACTTGTTTCTTCCCATAAATACTAATTCTTATTTTCGTCAATATGGCACAATATAATTTTAATCCTATTCTATGTAGGTCCTGTATTATTGTGGCCTCTTTCCAATTCCGTTAATATTAAGATATATTTGGATATTTCTGTATATTTTTAATTAATTAATCTCTGAGCAAGTTTAAGCCAATATTTTTTTAGTTTCATTATTATTCTATTCAAAAAAACTTTTGTAAGATTAATGAATTTGAACCATTCTCTTCGTCACAAGCTCATTATCTAGGTATCTACAATTAATCGCTAAAAACCAGCATGAAACAGCATAGTATGAATAAAACAGTTCATAAACTTAGTAAACCAAACTTTTTCCATCAAAATATTTATATTATTATTAAGAGGAAAGATCAAAGCAATTTTTAATTATTTTTAAAAAAATTTTAATTCCTGCTAACATTTTCGAAATTTTTACGACTGATTTACCATGAGTAACGTAACCCACTTTTTCTCCCGGTGACAAACACATTAATAGTAATAATTTCTTTGAAGAGAACATGGGCTAATTGCAAGTGGAATTAATGCAAATGGCGAAACAATAGGTGTTGGGAATTTTCTGCACGTGCAAGAAAAAATTGTTCGTCAGATGTTTCTGATGTTGCGTTTCCAAATTGAAGAACGGTATTAATCCACAATGAAGTAGGATTTCTATTTAATTGACAAGGAATTATATTCGATATTTCTATACTCTATATATTAAATTATATTCGATATTTTTATAAGAATGAAAACAATCGTTCATTGTATATTTATTCAGGTTCCAGAATTTTGTAAAAACATTAAATAAAAATAAATTACAGAAACATAGAGAACATCTTCCCAAGGAAATTCCGTTTGCTATCTAAAATGCTGTTCGGAATCTTAATAATGATTCACTTTTTTCCGTAATAGTTACCAATAAGAGTTTCCTAAACAAAAGCTAAATTGATGAGTGCAACATAGCAGGGACATGGAATGTTTTCAAGTAAAAAAAGTATTCTCCCTGCATTGTCTATTATATATAAAGTCGTTCATTGTTTCGTTTGTTGTGGGGTTGCTAGGAACTTGGATTGTCGTAAGTGTCGCTGTCACTACTGCAAAAAGATCCGTGATCAAAACTTCTATCTGTGAAAACATCTATTGTAGGATCTTAGTAAACTTGCTGCAAGTTTCGATAAATGTGAAGGTCTGTAATTTTTTTTTTATATATAAAAATTCAGTGAGACACATCAGTTTTTTACACACTTTCATGACAGACGCCATTTTGCCAAATTGCTATTAATTAAAAAGGTAACACTCTTTACTTTTTTATGGTGAAACAGACCTATTCCTCAGATAATGGACTCTTTCTCCTATATTAATAAGAATTAACAGAAAGTTAACTCGAGAAGTTATTGGGAAGTTCATAGGAGTTCTTAGAAGTTCTAGAGAGTTCTTTAGATTTCTATTGGAGTTCAGTAGAACTACTAGGCATTTGATATTAGTTGGCAGTCAGCCGAATACTAAGGAGTCAGCTTACAGTGGAAGATTACCAAGTTCCTAACATTTTGGGTGCGTTAAGTCGATTAGCAACCGACATAGCACGATTATAACCTTCAGTGCAAAAACTACTCCACAACACTTTTATAATTCTGTCATCCGTTTTGTCATCTTGTGGGACTAAATCAGAAAATGAGAAGTATTACTTCTTGAGCGATCCTTGTATCTTTCTCCCAAAATTGTTTTCACTGTCTAGAAAGAAAGGAAAAACGAATCAACAATGTCTGAATTATGTTCGTTTCGATGGGTTCTTGAGAAACACGTTTGCCTCGTAATATGCAAATATTTTGATTGATTACACACGCAAGAGACATGGGTATAATTCAATAACTAATAACATTTCCTTAACAATGCGTAAATGCTATAGCTGGGGGGGATTTTGCATCAAAACTATGCTAAGCAAAATTATCAACACATCAATGTTTAGGACACCAGTCTTATGGGAGTATTTTTTATATTTATAAATTACGTCATTATGACAATGATCATATTACCCGATATAAATCTCCATTAAATTAGGCTTTATTAAGCTAGACAGTAACAGTTTATTAAAAAAAGGGGAAGTCATCCAATTTTATCAGTGGGTAAATATTCTAGACACTTACACCTGAAAAATAGATATTATTGAATCGTACACAATATAGAAGCAGTGGCTGCCGGTTTTAATATTTGAGTAGTATTTGATTTATCTTGATTCAATTTGTATTACAACTTCCAAAAGCTTCAGTCAGTGAGGTGAATCGAAATGATCTTTCTGTAGAGACAGATTAACTGGGACTAATATATATATATATATATATATATATATATATATATATATCTGTGTGTGTGAGTGTGTGTGTATGCTTGTATGTTTGCGTATGTGTGTGCTTATATATGTGTGTGTGCGTGTGTGTGTGCGTGTGTGTGTGCGTGTGTGTGTCTGTATATTGTATATTTGAGCAGCAATCTCTCTTTTATTGCAGGTATTATGCTTAAGTTTTATGTAAATTTTCAAATGATCACGATGTTTTCTTTTCAGGACATAAATAACGGTAAAATGCTACAGAACTAAAACGATCCTAATATTTTTATCCATCGAGCCTATAAAAATCAAAACTTAGGTCATTTTTTGGTTAATTGGATAACCACAAGAAATTACAGCATTCCAAAATGATACAACCAAATCCACATAACTATATAGGAACCGCAACGAATCTCTAAAAACATGTGTTAATAAACTCAGGGCATCTAATAATACCGTAGTAGGATCCTTGAAATTCACTAAAATTATTGGCGACTCTCAACCTGGATATTTATATGGTAACGTTAAAATACACAAACCCAGATATCTCTTACGACCTAACATTTCTCAGATCATTAAACTCATAAAGCAATTGTCAAAATTTCTGAATGATGCTATCACAATGTACCTACCTACTAATTGCAGCATCAAGTCCACCCACGAATTTTTTAAAATTCTTCAACATTCAACCCCAAACCAAGACAGTCTCGTGTCTCGCAACGTCGAATACCTATTTACTAATATCACTGTTGTTTAAACGTTTGACATAATCATTGAATCTGTATATAAATGTTGTGGGGTCTCCCCTTTTTCCATGATAATGGACTCGACTTGAGTATACAGATACTCCTATCATAGAAACAAGAAATGAGATAACGTCAAATCCGAGAGAGTTCGAGATCCAAGAGATACCAAACGATACCGAAAGATACCAGGGTTTCACGGAGAATACAGCATCAGTTGTTCATAGTAGCTCTGAGCTCCACTCAGCCAGAATATTATTACAAAGCACCGTCTACTTCCGACGTGGACATACTAAACATAATACTGCTTCACTTAAGAGACTTGCATAAATCCTTGCATACTAACCGTATATCTGGATTACTAACCTGTGTACACGTTTTTATCTTTTACGTTAATATACTTATTTTTCTATTTCAAATACTTGTTGTTGTTCCTTTTTGTTTGTACAGTTTCCATTCCCAAGAGCCACAACAATAATTATAATATAATCCCAACACCATCTATCAATCCTAATACTTTAAACTTTTTTGATTGCATGTAAAACCCAGGCCCCTTCTTACAACAATGAAAGCCACATTTACACACAAACTAACGGGATAATTATTGGTAACACACTTGATCCATGCTTTGCTAACTTTTGCATATCCCACGTAGAAAACACAGATTAAAAACAAATAACAAACCGTCAATATATGTTTGCTATGTAGAAGATATTTTCATTTTAGCTGAAAACAAAAACAAAATTGATAATCCTAAAACTATGTTTAAAAACAATTTCGTCCTCAAACTCATGTATGAAAAAATAAACTCCCTTTCTTAGAGTCTTGAAATAATAATTTCGTTACTTCCCTATGTACAAAATCCACAGGTAAAAATTCTTGTCACCTTAATTTTACTAATGAGTTTTCGCTAAGGTGTAAAGTTGATGTCATTAGAAATTTCATCATGATAGCCTACGAGAATTCATTTTCTCGTTTGCTTTTCTTCAAAGAACTTCATAACCCGAAACAAACACTTGTCAGCAACGGATTTCCAAATTATTTGGTTGACTACTAAATTAGACTTTTCCTTTTCAAACTTGACTAATAAGATAAATAAACACACGGATAAAAACATTAAAATTAATATTTTCTACAAAAACCAAACGCATAGCTATCATAAAAACACGAATCTTCATTCAGTGGTAATGATATGTCAAAGTCTAGTGTCAGTCGTGTATGATTGAACAAAGTGCCAAACACTATGGTACAAATACTAAAGTCCATGGACCTCTTGGAAATACCAGGTGCTGTAAGCGTATAGTGACGCATGTGCGTTGTGGTGCAGTGGATATCGGATCGGAAAGAGAAATCGCTTTAGCAGGAAAGGTATTAATCTGTCCCTTCCCTCCAGTCATGGGTTAAATAACAAGGGTTGGATTTGGGGACCCTGCCCTTAAAATCCCAATGAATCTTGATACTCGAAAAAGAGCAACTGTATTACTAGATACAAAATCTTTTATAAAAAAACAACAATAAAATTGTTGAAAGAAAAAAGGTATTAGCAGCAATAAATAAATAAAGTTTCGTTGGCAATATATGGCCCGCCGAGGTTGATTTGCCATAAAAACAAATCGACCAACCAGCAACTAACGCCCATGACGAACGATGCAGCACTGGATAAATTGGCAGATATTGCCGACAAGATGTTTGTGTCGTTCGAATAAAGACTTAATGCAGAGACCTCTAAGCAAGGAATGACTGCAATGATAACACGCATATCGGTAAGGCACTAGCAGATCTACAAAAGCAAATGCAACAAATCTAATTGCTTCTAAATCAGCAACAACGGAAGTACAAAAGCACCTCACCTAGATGCGAGTCTACCCCAAGCCAAAGAAGCCTTAGTCGCAAATGAACAAATATTCACTCCAGTAGAATTTGCTGGTATCACCAAACGTTTTGTAACTATGCAAGGAAATACTAATAGGCCCTAGGGAAACGGGCAAACCGGGAATTGAATGTGACTATCCCGGCCGTTGCATATAAAGATAGACGCTTATGTTACTTAGTTGACCAAAATAACGGCTACGAATTCTTTGGATACTGAAGAGGCAGTTAGTGTCATTCCACTAACGGCTGGATGCAAACCAAATTCTTGTCTTCTCAAATTACTAGCTGCAAATGATACGCATATCGATAAATATGACACCAAAGAAATGGCACTAAACAATGACTTGCGCCGAGATTTTCTCGTGGATATTTCTACAAGCTGACGTGCAAATACCCATTGTTGGGGTGGAACTTTGGCTCATTTCAACTTGTTAGTCAACATGAAGCACAGACACATTTTAGAGACCGAAACCAATATCCGTATTACAGGAATCCGAAAACGGTACAATTTTACTAGCATCAGTGTAACAACCTGCCATAGTCGAGTATTCTTTGATATCGTTGACAAATGTAAGGAAATTACAACATCCTTCCAAAATAGGGATAACATCAAGCCTGAGACAAAACACAGAATACTGGACAGCCAATATTTTCACGTTCACGATGGCTACATCCGCACAAGTATCAATTTGACAAAAACGAATTTACCAAACTGCTACGGGAAGGATAATTCACTTATCTGAAAGCCCTTAAGCATCACTCCTACATCTCGTTTCAACGGCAGTTAATAAAGGATTTTGATCTTGTGCAGCCTTTCGTAAATTAAGTTCATTCACTGTCCCCGATCATTATCCGTTCCCACTTGGGTTACGCGGATCACGTATATTTTCCAAGATCGATGTAGCGAAAGGTTATTTCCAGAGCCCGGTAGCAGGAAAAGATATTCCAAAAACACCAGTGACAACTCTGTTCGGACTATACGAGTCTATTCGAATGCCGTTTGGTCTTTGGAATGCTGCCCAAACATTTCAAAGACTAAATGACAAAGCCCTGAGAGGAATTTCATTACTGGCCAAAATACTGTCGAACGCAAAATCACTTTCCAAGTCTTTCAGAGACTATCTCAATGTGGCATAAAAATAAACTCACAGAAATGCATCTTCGTCACCACTCAAGTTAAATTTCTTGGACACTTGATAGACTAACATGAGATTTCACCTTAACCTGGAAAAGTAGAAAACATTTAAAAGTTTCCCGTAACTACTTCCATCCGACAGTTAAGAATATGGATCCGACTAATATCGCCGCTTCACTCCTAATCTATGTACTGTACTTCCATGTTTGACTAACCTGTTTAGAAAAGAAACAATAATATTACTGCTTATATTAACCGAGAGCCCATTAATCTCGAGGACAGAGCTGGGGCGACAGAGACACTGGTTTCCAGTACAACTTCAGTTCAGCTCAGCCTAGCCTGTCTGTCTGTCGGTCACTTGTAACCAAGCTATTATTACTCTTTCTCTGTATCTCTTTGTATCTGTCTGTATCTCTTATTGACGTAATATATGCTCTTGACGTACCATCGTGTTGATTATTATTCTATGGTCCCATCCGGGTCCATATCAATTACCCTGACACGGGATGCATGTCATACCTTCAGTATATCTAAATAAGCACTTACAAACTTTACTAAACACTCAAAACATGACCAAGACGCAAACAAGCTATAGCATATTTTCTACAGAATTGTTGTCTATATAGTTAACAATTAAAGAGTATGTGGTTTTACAGAAGGATGCATAGGATATAACGGACCTAACATGTGAGCAATGATGAGGTTTTGGAAAGAATGGCATTGAAAAGAAAACTAATAGTGAACATTAAGAAGAGACAACTGAAGTTCCTTGGACATGCAATGAAGAAGGAGGGATTGAAGAATCTATTACTGACAGGCCAGATAGAAGGAATAAAAGATAGAGGAAGGCAGCGGATAACATATTTGCAGGGCCTGATGACGAAACGGGGGTTGCGTGGAGAAAACATATTAAGAGCCACCAGCGATAGGAAGACGTGAAAAGCCATAATCGCCTACGTCCTGAAGGGATAGTGCATCTAGAAAAAGAAGAAGAAGAAGAAGAAGAAGGAAACACATACGCGAAGGTAGAACCTTTGTGATATACAGAGATCACAACCCCCAACTCTCCCTCACCACCATCACCTGTGCCATGAATAGTAGTGTAGACAAAGACACTCATAGTGAAATTAAATATTTAGATTTTATTTCTCAATTCAGAACAAACATTCGTTATATTATGGGAAAACAAAATATTGTGGCGGATGTACTGTCACACACAGATATATCAGCTATTACCGACGATACAGAATATCAAGATTTAAATTTTGATGAACAGGGAATTTGACTCTACTCTAACGGAAGTACTATCAAATACCTCTTTAACATTGAAACAGTTTTCAGTTCCTTTCGGTAAGAAAATACTTTATTGTTACACAACATTTATCAACCCTCGATCATACGTTCCACTCACACTGATGGAAACAAATATTCCAACACTTTGACAATCTTTCCAACCCGAACAAACGAACTACTGTAAAAAAGTTTTCTTTGGTCAAACATGTCATCAGACATTAGAAATTGGACATCAACATCATTAATAGGCTACCAAAAAAAATACATCTTCTCCTAGATCAGTAGCCACTCAAGGTTACAAAAATCATTTTGTTTTTCTAGTAATTCTTAGTTTAGAGGGGAAAGTATGGATTTGCATCTTTGTTAAGGTTGTTTTCTTTGAAGTGAACATAAAAAACTTGAGTAGAATTTGAACCCGGCTATCAATCCTATCCTGTATCCATGGCTGGCTCTGGCTCTGGCTCTCTCTCTCTAACTCTCTCTCTCTCTCTCTCTCTCTTTCTTTCTTTCTCTCTATTTCTCGTTTATATATGTGCGCGTGTGTATATCTACATTCAAACATTGATAAATAGAAATTTAATTAAAATCTATCTTCATACATTTAATACTTTAAGTACTTAAGATACCACCAAACCAAATCAGAAAAAACTTTCTCTCTTCCAACGTTTTCACTGTTTTCTTTTTTTATATTTTTTTCAATTGGAGTAGATAGACTAAACTATCGCCCGGTTCAAACTCCACCCGCGTCTATTGAATAGTTGAAGATGCTCATCCCTTGTTCCCTGTTTAGGATGTGGTTTCTGGCTTTCTCGTTGCCAATCTTTTCACTCTTACGTAGCCCCCTGCACATCAGTGGCGTTACTGCCTTACTCGGGGTGATATGATTAAAAAAAAATCGAAATAATCGCCAATAAGGACAAAATATTTACTTTATCATTAAGATATAAATAGCAATAAATTATAGAAAAATTCGAAATACATCTTTCCTAACTCAAAAACTGTTTAGAAAGATCAAAAATATAAAATAGATAAAATATTTAAAAAGAATTTATTAAAATAAAATAGGTAAAAGAAAAAAGAGGAGAAAAATCTAAACAATGACCAAAATTGGAAAAAACGAAGAAATAATCACGACACCCTACACGTACCCATATATACGCAACCGCACATTGAATATCTATACGCGTGCAGGAAAACAAAAAATCTACGTGTTCTTTCAATTTCTTATAATATTATAATAAAAAAATTTAATAGTAAAAATATTTCATTAACATGCAAATAAATGTACTAATTATTTTGAATCCGCAAGTTAAACAAATAATTTTTGGAAACTAGCTCTCCCTATCATTCTCTCTCTTTTTCTCACACAGCTTGAAATAATGCATTTAAACACCTATTTTCTTGATTTAAAAAAAAAACATTAAAAATATTGTTTAAACAAATAAATTAAAAATTTCGGCGTTAATCCATTTCGTAACGGGTTTCGTAAAATTTCATAAATAAACTCTATTAGTTTACATATGTTTATATGCTTCTTCTTTTATGTGCCATGTTCTTTCAGGGCGTAGACGATCATGGCTTTTAACGTCTCCCTGTCCCTGGTGGCTCTTAGTACGCTTTCTCCTGTTGCATCATGCAACCCTCGTTTCTTCATCCACCTGATCAGGTGCTTCAAATATGTTATTCACTGTTTTCCTCTGTCTCTTTTTCCCTGTATCTGGCCTGCTAGTAAAAGGTTCTCCAAGCCCTCCTTCCTCATTGCGTGTCTCAGGAACTTAAGTTGTGCCTTCCTGATGCTCAGTATTAATTCCCTCTTTGTCTCTATCCTTTCCAAAATCTTGTCATTGCTCACATGCTCGGTCCATAATATCCGCAGCATCCTTCTGTAGAACCACATTTCATCTGTTTCAAGTTTTTCCTTTATCTCCGAAGATATTGTGCAACATGCTTTGCCATATTGAAGAACCGACATCACATAGCAATCCAGTACACTCCTCTTTGTTTCTAGTGAAATTGTCCCTTTTCTTAATTCTTTACTCAACTTGTGGAATGCTTCTTTCGCCATGCCAATTCGCCTTCGGATCTCAGTGTCGCACTTTCCGTCATCTAACACTTCCTAGGTATTTAAATTTCTGTACTTGCTTGATTTTAGAGTCCCTCAACTGTAAGTCGCACGTTTATATTAGCATAAAATCAGCAAATTGTCTATTTAAAAGCACAATTTCGGACTCCGTTTGCCTGTGAGGTTTTCGTAGGAGATTGGTTTATGACTTGTCTGATCAATTGACAGTTTCCTCGAGTGAACGCTGGTTCGAATCCTGCCGTAAGGCGCATATTTTTTAAATAAAATTTCGCGATTATTCAGGCCGTTAGATGTAAATAAATACACAGTTTAATAATAAAGAAAACACTACATCTACTAAAATATTCCTTAAGACTATGTTTGACTCAATACATTACATATATATTTAATTTATTTGTTCGAACTTTATTTTTAGTAGTTACTTGTATTTTATTTTTATGTTCTGTTTTTAATTAAACAGTGTATTTATGTACATGTAACTGTACCGACCTTAATATTTTTGAGAAATTTTGTTACAAAAATGTGTGTCATTCGGCAGGGTTCGAACCATCGACACCTACAGATGAATCCATCAATTAATCTGATGTGTCTTAACTGCTCGACCACGAGTGATTTCACGGTAAACGAATCGGAATTATATCTTATGAAGAGAAATATTTGATTTTTCGCAAATATTAATCCTTAATATTAGGAGCATCACATCTCCCTATCCCTGGTGGTTTTTCGCACGTTTTCCCCTGTTATACCCCACAACCCTCATTCTGCCATCCACTCAATCAGGCCTCTCAAGTACATTACACGCCGTTTTCCCCTGTCTCTCCTTCCTTCTATCTAGCTTGTTGGTATCAGGTTTTCCAAGCCCTTCTTCGTCACTGCATGACGCAGGCACTTCAGATGTCTTTTATTGATGCTCATTATTAACTTCCTTTTCGTTTCCATCTTTTCCAAAACCTCAATATTGTTCACATGCTTGATCCATGATATCCGCAGCATCCTTCTGTAGAAACACATTTCAGTTGTTTTAGTTTTTTCTTCGTCTGTGATGATATTGTCCTGCATCCTGCCATATTGAAAAACTGACATCCCTTAGCAATCCAGTACTCTCTTCATTATTTCAAGCGAAATTCTCCTCTCTCGTTTTTTTTTATATCTCAAAAGTTATCTTTTATATATTACATATTTTAATTTTATGTTTTTAATACTTTATATTTTATATATTTCATACTTCGTCTTTTATATGTTTCATGATTCATCGTTTATATATTTCATACTTCACATTGTATATATTTCATGCATTATCTTTTATATATTTCAAACTTAAACTTTTATATATTTCATATTTTATCGTTTATATTTTTCATCCTTTACTTTATCTCTTATATATTTCAAAATTTAACGTTTATATATTTCATACTTTATCTTTTATACATATTAATCTTTATCGTTTATATATTTCATATTTTATCATTAATATATTTCAAACTTCATCCTGTATTTATTTCGTATTTTATCTGTTATATTTTTCAAACATTATCTTTTATATATATATCATACGACATCCTTTATATATTTATACTTTATTTTTGATATATTTCAAAATTTATTAATCATATATTTCCTAGCTTATATTTTAAATATTTAATTTTTCATCTTTTCTATATTTTAAACATAATATATTATATATTTCATGCTTTATCTTTTATATATTTCAGATCTCATATTTTATATGTTTCACAGGTTATCGTTTATAGATTTCATACTTTATCTTTTATATTTCATACTTCATTTTTTATATATTTCATATTTTATCTTTTATATATTTCATATCTTCTGTTTTATATGTTTCAAAGGTTATCGTTTATAGAATTCATACTTTATCTTTTATATTTCATACTTCAATTTTATATATTTCATACCTTATCTTTTATATATTTCATATCTCATGTTTTATATGTTTCAAAGGTTATCGTTTATAGATTTCATACTTTATCTTTTATATTTCATACTTCAATTTTATATATTTCATACTTTATCTTTTCTATATTTCATATCTCATGTTTTATATGTTTCAAAGGTTATCGTTTATAGATTTCATACTTTATCTTTTATATTTCATACTTCAATTTTATATATTTCATACTTTATCTTTTCTATATTTCATATCTCATGTTTTATATGTTTCAAAGGTTATCGTTTATAGATTTCATACTTTATCTTATATATTTCATACTTCAATTTTATATATTTCATACTTTATCTTTTATATATTTCATATCTCATGTTTTATATGTTTCAAAGATTATCGTTTATAGATTTCATACTTCATCTTTTATATTTCATACTTCATTTTTTTATATATTTCATACTTTATCTTTTATATATTTTAAAATTTTTATTGACACTGCTCAAAGAATTAGAGGAACACTTCGAAGACACATCAGATCTAAAGAGGGGAAAATGATCTTAAATATCTTTCCTCATAATAAGTAGGTGATGTATTAGTAACAAAATGATGCCACATAATTTGATAGAAATGAAAATGATCACCCTATAGAGGGGGGAAATCAAAGACACCCCAAAAATAAAAGTAAACACCTGATGCAGCAGACTGGTCCATTTTGTAAATGTCATTTAGAAACTCACAAGGATTCTCAGTAATTTGTGTGGCCATACGTGCTTGTACGCATGCCTGACAACGTCGCGGCATGTTCACAATGTGACAACGGTTGGTGTCCTAGGGGATCACCTCCCAGATCTGTACCAGGGCATCACTGAGCTTCTGGACAGTCTGAGAGGCAACCTAGCGGTAACGGATGGACCTAAACATAATGTCCCAGAGGTTTTCTATTGGGTTTAGGTCAGGTAAACGTGGGAGGCAATCAATGGTATCAATTCCTTCCTCCACCAGGAACTCCCTGCATAGTCTAGCCACAAGAGATCGGGCATTGTCGTAGACCAAGACGAACCAGGTCTCCCTGCACCAGAGTAGGTTCTGACAATTTGTCCAAAGATTTAATCCTGATAGCTAATAGCAGTCAGTGTTCCATTATCAAAACTGTAGAGCGCTTTGCGTCCATCCATGGATATGCCTCCCCAGACCATCACTGATCAACCACCAAAGCGGTCATGCTGAATAATGTTGCAGGCAGCACAACGTTCTCAACGGCATTTCCAACCCTTTCACGTGTGTGGCATGTGCCCAGATTGAACATGCTCTCATCGATGAAGATCACAGGGCGCCAGTGGTGTAGTTGCTACTTCAGGTGATCTATGGCAAATGCCAATCGAGTTCTACGGTGATGGGCAGTGAGCACAGGGTCTCTAACAGAACGTCGGGACCTCAGGCCAGCCTCACAAAACCTGTTTTTGATTGTTTGGTCAGAAACATAAACACCAGCGGCCTGCTGGAGATCATTTTGTAGGGCTCTTGCAGTGCTCATCCTGTCCCTTCTTGCACAAAGGCGCATATACCGATCCTGCTGCGTGTTGAAGCATCTTCTACGGCCCTGTCCATCTCTACTGGAATAACTAGCTCTCTCCTGGAATCTCCTCAATCTTCTTGAGACTGTGCTGGGAGACACAGCAAAACTTTTTGCAACGGTACGTATTTATGTGCCGTCCTGGAGGAGTTGCACTACTTGTGCAACCTCTATAGCGTCCAGGTACCGAACCATGCTTTCAACAGAGATGTTGATCCAAGACAAATGATACACTAAAGCAGTAGAAAGTCAGTCAGTAAAAAATCAGCCAAAAGAGATGAGAAG
This sequence comes from Ascarosepion bandense, assembly GCA_037127315.1. Classification (NCBI taxonomy): domain Eukaryota; kingdom Metazoa; phylum Mollusca; class Cephalopoda; order Sepiida; family Sepiidae; genus Ascarosepion; species Ascarosepion bandense. The sequence goes on along the minus strand of JBBBDQ010000501.1, from coordinate 2,523,641 downwards.
GGATAAGTATCAGTGTCCTTAACCATTGCTGTTTTGGGATGTGTATCATTGTTGCGTTGTGGTGCAGTGGATATCGGCTCGGAACGAGAAACCGGGGAGCCGAGTTCGAATTCCAGTTGAATCCATTGTATTCACTTACGCGCAAATCCCCTTGGGAAAGGTATTAATCCGTTTATTCCTTCCAGTTATGGATTAAATAGCAGAACGGATTGGGTTCTATAGCCTTGGTCGACAACCAATCTACCGCAGAAAGCAATGGCAACCTACTGCGGGATAATCTTCTGCCCAGTCAGTCATGTCTCTTTCGAGACATGATAGCCCAAGCGTGTATCACGTATGGCAGTTAACTGACTGATCATTGTTGCCCCTCTGAAGCACCTGTTGTTGATTTCATTAACAAGAAAGCAACTGAAACTGATCAACAACCCCCTCTGCTATTTACATGACCAGACCAATATCCAAAAAGTTTGACAGATAGGTTGCTATACTCTGATTAAAAAGTGTTCCTCTAATTTTTTGAACTGTGTATTTTATGCTAAATCTTTTATGTATTTCAAATGTTATCTTTTATACATTTCAAAGTTTAGCTTTCATATATTTCAAACGTTATATTTTGGATATTTCAAAAACTTATTTTTTTAATCATTTCACCCCGAGCAAAGCGTTCCACTGCCACTATTGCACAGGGGGGTGCTTAGGGGAAGGTGCTGAGAGAGTGATTAGATATACAAAATGTCGAAAGGAGGGTGATAGACGGGTAAGGAGGTACATAGAAAGGGTGTTTGAGAGAATGGGTGCGAGTTAGTGTGTTAGGAGGTGTCTATTGGCCTTATCTTTTATATATGCCAAACGTTAATACAGGGGACACATAGTATTTGAAATAGACAATAATACCTATTCATTGTTTGTTGCTGCAAGCCAAATCGAATAGTGGTTTCCTCTAAAAAGAGGGACACAGGTTCGATCTATGTCGGATAACATATTGTCATTACTCGTATTTCTTGAATGCACAAACCGATAGACGTTTAAACTGTTTAATAAATAAAAATATGGCGTCTATTTTTTAATCTAAAGTGTCTTCTGCGTTAACGCTTCAATATCGGATTAAATATAAATTCATGAGGTCTTAGAATTTGATTTATTTACGTTTCTTATACAAAGTGTGAGCAGATTAGAAATTCAGGGAGAAGATTTAAGATGCACTTTCTTTAAAAAAAGATTGCAAAATTGCATTTTGAGATCGGCTTGCTGTGGTATTATTCGTTAAACATACTCGATCGAATGATTGTTTCAGTTGAAAAGAGAGACACAAGTTCGATCCCTGTACGAAAAACGAATTCTGTATCAGAATTTTTCGAATGAGTTGTCATAATAGAGACAGTTTAAAAAACAAAAATCGTCAGTGTATTCCAAACGCGAACTTGCCTAACGGATGCAGTAATAAAATTATCAACATCTGATTAAAAATAAATCCATGAATTTGCCTTTATATATATATATATATATATATATATATATATATATATATTATTTATTTGTTTGAATGTTATTTTTAATGGATACTCATATTTGAGTAGATCATCTACTGTTTTTATTTCCTTTTGGAAAAATATATTTGCTTATTTCCATTTACCGATCTGAAAATTCGAGAAATCTTGTGAGATTTATATGCCGGAGGGCGCATATTTTTCTATTATTATTTCTTGAGTATTCAGGAAAATAAATGGAAATAAATAAATATACTGATTCATAAATAGATAAAATTAGAGCATCTACTCCAATATAAGAAGTCATTAAAAATAACGTTTATACAAACAAACAAACAAATTAAAAATATGTCGGATTTAATACATTTCTATATATATATAAATATATATAACTGTAAATTTATCTTTAAACACGTCTCGAAAGACCCACCGAGTATAAACGCAGAGAGGAAAAATGGAAACAAAAAAACGAACGAAGCTCTTAAATATTAGTCAAAGTACTAGTCGAAAGAAACAAAACCCGAGACGAGGAACCTAACGCGTAAAGAGCTCAATACAATAGCAGAGCAAATAAATAAGTAACTAGCTAACCCAGGTAAGGTAGGTCTGTTGGCTCTAGGTTAGCTACTTATATATATATATATATATATATATATATATACTTAATTACAATAAAGCAGCACTAATTATAGACTTAATGTCCGAAAAACCAATGCTAACCTATCAGTAACTTAAATCATCAAATGACCGAAAGAGAACCAAGACGAAACCTTAACAGTAAAGTGCTCTATACTAAAGTACGAAAGTAGAGCAAAAAAACTGGCCCTGACGATCCGTTGTACTTTACATTAAGTGTACTGTATATATATATATATATATATATATATATATATATATATATATATATATATGTGTGTGTGTGTGTCTGTGTGTGTCTGTGTGTGTCTGTGTGTGAGAGAGAGCACGTACCTCTGTATGTATTTGAGCGTGATAAAAGGATCACCGTTCATCTATGTACAATAAAGTGTGGTAAGTACGGAAGATTTTTATGATGCTCTCACAAAACTATTTCTCTGACTAATATACATCAACTTGATTGATATTCGCAAAACGCTTTAACCGTTGAAACCATATTCAAGTCCTTGACAGTAATGACTTCAATCCGAAAGTTTTGCATTATCTAATTTAGATAAAGAAACGAATGCACGACAGAAACAGAAAAAGATTGATAGGCGATGTCCCCTAACTATGGATTAGAGGAATAAGACAAATCAATGCAATTAATTGAAGTGCACGTTTTGAAATCTCACGAGTATGACATGCATTTGAAGAAAGCCGAAGTTTACACAGGAGAAAAGTTTAGAGCAAATTGATAGCCCGAATATCAAAACATAATAAATATTCATGTTATTCACTCAAAGATTAAAAATAATGTGCAATATTTTATTTCCTGACGTTAATCTTTAGGCGAGAGACAAATAGAGGCAGGAATTGCATGAAATAACACTGGCATTCCTTTATGACAGGACTCAGTATCGAATATAGAGGTAGTATTGAGTGAATGGAATTTCCACAGTTTCCCCCATAGTTTCTCCTTTTCAACAAATAAAGTTAAAACAACAACAGTAAGCTTATGTTCATTATAAACATTAAACAACAAAGTAAAAGATGCGATATTTAATATTTATCATCTTTCTATCTTCTATCATTCAAACACAATTAAATCAATGGCGTAAGATCATAGAATATATAGAGGTACTCATATGTGATGTGATCTTTACGTAGATATGAGTAGAAGAAATTGGAAACGAACATATTTTCTTTAACATTTTGCTAGTGCTCCATTGATACCAAAGAAAGGTACATTGCTGCACGTCTAATCTGTGACTATATCTTCTGATAAATAACAAATTGTTTTGTTTATTGTTATGATAACAATTCATGAACTTTGTCAAATTTATTATGTTCTGCTTGAAATCGTAGCGTCTGTCCTAAAATGGATGTAAAATTATAAAATATTTGTCGGTTGCAAAAATTTTGATTAAAATGTTAGCTATTTTTAATGATTTTTTTGTTAGACTGCCTCAACATCTTGTGTGTAAGTGCTAGAATAGACGATATAAAGGTTCTTTTATTCCATATTGATCAGTACGTTGTAGCCATCTTTATGACTAATGTTATTTACAGGTGGTTTCTTTTATATATCTCAAACTTCATTTTTTATATAATAAAAATTATCTTTTATATCATCATACTTTAACGTTTATATGTTTCATACTTTATCTTTTATATATTTCATAATTCATCTTTTATTTATTTCATTCTTTATTTGTTATATATTCAAGCATTATCTTTTATACATTTCATACTTTACTATTTATATATTTCGTTCTTCATCTTTTATATATTTCATGCTTCATGTATAATATTGTTCAAATTTTACCTCTCATATATTTTCTTAACATTTCCACGTATGGAAAAAGATCAGTAATGCATTTTGTATGATTATATTTCTTTATCAGGTATTTCAGACATCTGAATAAATACCTATTTGAGTTTCCTATAACGGAAAATCCCCAGTGATATTGAATGACGTATATCCTTTAAGAAATGGAAGTATTTTAGCTAATTATCGTGCATGTTACCAGGAATACATTTTTTATTTTGAGTCATGCATAACAGCAAATGTTGTATCCCTCTAAAAAGAAAAACAATATCAGGATTTTCCGAGGTTTATTTGTTGCAAATAAGAAACAATACTTATTTTAATAACTAGCAGTATAGCCCGGCGTTGCTCGGGTGTAATGAAAGCTTTAAATACTAATCTATGGTCCTGGAGCTCAGACTCTTTGGACGTTGGCACGAAAGAGTAAAAAACAATAGTTGTTTCCAGTTAAAGCGAAACTGTAGACTGAAAGAAAAATGAATGGATGTAAGTCAAATTTTGATTTCCTGGTATCGATATCAAATAAGTTTTTTTCGTCCTAAACTGAATTTTGAAGGCTACATAAGTCCTCTTCGTAAATGGTGTCATGGCTGAGACTAAGAACTACAATTATACCTACTTAGAGCCAAATCCGGAGCAAAAACTAAAATAAAAGGGCTGAAAAAATACAGACATACAGGCAGATAAACAGACACGCACACAAACAACTTGCCTTTTCTATATATATATATATATATATATATATATATTATCGATTTTCTGCACGATTATAAGAACTGCAATCTTGAAACTTCTGAATATCGTTTCTTATGTCTTTGTCTATGCGTGTATCAAATTTGATTAAAATCGGACCACGCCTACTATAACCCGATTTTTTGATTATCGATTTTTGATATTTATCGGGGGTACCTCGACACAAAAACTAGCTAAGAACATTCGCAGACGCTTATAGTACAACTGTGTAAATTTTCAAGAAAATCGGTTCAGCCGTTTCGGAGTCTGCAAGTAACGGACACACATACAGACACACACACACATACATACACACAGAGACAAAGTTCCATTTATAAATAAGTTTAGATTTCTCCTCAAAGAAGGTAATAAAGTAACTAAGACGCGAAGGGTTGGTTAATGTTATGTTAAACAATATAATAATAAGAAAATATTAAGCAGAGAGAACAATATAGGAACGGAAATTAGGAAGTTAGAAAGTAGTGACAGACATTTTTGAAGATTAGAGTTGGCGGGAAATCAAGTTTAATAAACTATACAGAATATATTTTTATTGTGCGATAGTGAAATTAAGTTGATGACTGAATAATGACGGTATGAATATATAAATATTTATTTGTGTGACATTTTCATCGAACAGTAAGTTTTTTTCTAAATTTCCTTCAACTTTTCTCTGTGTTCACTTGTTTTCTTCTCATCGTTTCAATCCAACACTGTATGATGTTACATGATATCTTCTCTCCATTCAAGGAAGTTATATAGCATTTACTTTCATATAACATTATTAATGCCACATCGTAGTTAAACATTTCTTTCTTTTTTTTAATGAATTTATTTCTTTTATTTATATTTTGCTTAGTTTTGGAAGGTATTTTCGCTATCCCAATACGGCTGCAAAATTTTCATTGTCTATACTCTATAATTTTCTAAACATAAACTGTTAAATATATGAGACAATGAATGTCTATTATGTTTAACCATGAGCCGTTCTAAACATCTCATTTTGGCTTTAATTTCAGGTGAAAATAAAGACAAAAATTCTCCAACATTTGGATAATTTTTTATTAAGTTGGTTCTAAGCTTTCGAAAATTGTTGGAGAATTTTTTCTTAATTTTCACCTGAAAATAAAGCCAAAATACTATGCTTAGAAGAGATCATGATGAAACATAATAGATATTCATTGTCTCCTATATTTAACAGTATATATTTAGAAAATTATCTGTAGCCTCGATACACTGAACTCTATAATTTCTATACGTACTCGGTTTTGATGTCTCTACTTCGTACGTTTACCTTGTATATAAGACAGTCAATCGTGCAAAAGCTGTACATTCTATATTTTTAATATTGATAGTTAATCTTTCCTTACTTTTTATATTACTAGAACACTTAGAAGTTCATTAAGTTATTTTCTCCGATGAAGTTTCGAAAAATAAAAATGGTGTGTACTTCTGCTCACACATCAGATTTTAGAAGAATTTGTTTTTTCGGTATTTAAAAAAATGATAAAATCATAGTCAAACTGAAAACGAGCATATTTTACACTGATGGAATGTTCATTACAAACACTTTTCAGATTCCAAAAGTGACAGGGAAATTTGTTGTGGATTTTTGTGGATCTATGTTTTTTTTTATCATTTTACCCCAAGCAAGGCATTCCACTGCCACTATAGCGCAGGGTTTATATAGAGTGATTGGATATAGGAAACGTCAGAAGGAGGGTGATAGACGAGTAAGGAGGTACATAGAAGAGTGTTTGAGAGAGTGGATGCGAGTTAGTGTGTTAGGAGGTGTCTGTTGACCTTTTGATTGATAGAAAGAATAAATCCATTTGGAAATGATTTTGGAATTATTAAATTAAAGAAATTAAAATAGAAGCAAACCACCTTGTTTGTAAGTCATAGAATAAACGATATAAAGATAGAAAATGAATTGAGAAGATACACAAAACCAAAAAGTACGTATTATATACTGACACTGGATCTGTACATATAAGCAGGAACACGTTTATATAAAAATATAGTCTTATATTTTTATTCTTCTCCCATGTCGGTTGTGTGGAGCAGGAAGGTAGCCGGGGATAATTCACAGACAGAAAAGTGCTGTCGAGAGTTGTGTTGTGTACGCGAGTTCGAATACTTCGTCACCAATTTGTTGTGGATTCCGGGTGGAGAACCGCACAAAATAATGAAAAACAAAACAGATATTTGAAATAGAAAAATAAGTTATATTAAACGTAAAGACACAAACTTGAACGCAGGTTAGTAATCCAAGAATATGATTAGTAAGGAATATATATATACATATATATATATATATATATATATATATATATATATATATATATATATATATATATAAGTCTTTGAAGTGAAGCCGTGTTAGAATTAGTATGTCCACGTCGGAACTGACGAGTGCTTGGTAATACTATTCTGGCTGAATTTGGCAATAGAAATAGAGGAAAGCAACTAGCCATCTACCTCACGATCTCTTGTGAATTCATCGCTGAACTGGGATTCGGGAGTTTTGCAACTCAAGAAACTAATCATTTAGCACAGTTTGCTATACTATGTGTTTTTTTTTTCAGAAAATAACATTAGTTCGATTTTATCTATCTTTGCTTGAAAATATGCAACAAAAATAAATCATAACAATAAAAGAATACACAGAAAGTGTTATTAGGCTTTCGAGTAAAAGTACTGAGGATCGATGTACACTTTTTTTATTAGTGCGTTTTTGTAAAAGTTAAAATGATCAGAGCACAATCAGGTCGAAATGTAGAATATATTAAAGTGATGAAAAAGTTTGTAGATATGGTAATAAAGATGAAGACAACACACCGACTAATGTAAATAATGATGGAAATTGTTTCTCTTTATTGTTTCAAATCCAAAAATTGATAGCGTCTATTGTGAATGCTATGGTTTTCAGAGATTTTCAGATTTTCAGAGATTTTCAGATTTTCAGAGATTTTCAGAGATTTAGAAGATTAATATGTTAAGAATAAGAATCTAACTGAAAAAAAAATCTTTGCGAATGTAAAAATATCATCCATTTAAATAGCATAAAAGAACTATCATTTTTGGTATTCAAATTGAAAACTGCACATGGAAATAAAAAAAATATTGTTTTAAAAATGAACAACAATCAAATATTTACAAACAAAAAAGGTTAGTAAAATTCTCATCTTTAAGAATTTATCAGTACAATGTAGGTCAGCATCTAGCTTTTAAATATAGTACTGTTCAGTGTAAACAAACAATATAGAGTGGTGAAAATCATATTAGAAAAGCTATGATTAAATGTATATAGCAAAATCGATAAGAGATCAGTATTTGACATTTTTCTAAAAACGCAAGATTCTGGTCATGAGCTATCTTTTTTTTTTTACTTTTCGAGTTTTGAAAATTTTGCTGCCAAAACTAGTAAAAGAAATTCTGATATGTATCTAAAATTTATTGACAAAATCCAAGGAAAAAGCTCGAAAGTTTTCTGTCGTTTCATCGCTTCTATATACAAAACACTTGCTAGACGCCGTAACGTAACTTCCCTTAACCGATTTTATCAACATTTTTATGACACTTGTTCTAATGAGTGTTCCGTACTGATAGCAAGCATTCAGGAATTTAAGCGCAGTACTACATTAGCAATTAGGTCTTATAAAATACTCTTGAAATTGCTGAATGAAACCGTAATTTCTTTTATGATGTTTTCTTCTCAGGCATTTCTCCGAGTTTTTCGACCTCCAAAAACTAAAAGCAATGTCATTAGTCATCTGTCTTTATGAATCATTTTTATTGTTCTCTCTCCACAATATTTTTTTTTCAGTTTCTATCACTTTTTCTAATAATTTGCATCTTAGTGGCTTCATCGCCTTGCTTAAGGTGAAGTCATTAAAAATGATAAATAAATATGCTTTACTCTTGTTGAATTATAATACGACATAGACGTTGCGTCAAAATAATAACAAATATGGTGAAATGTGATCTAGTTTAAATGTATTTATCAACTAACACTTGTTATTCGATGATATTTCGTCTGAAATAAATATAGGTAAATGACAAACAGAATTGATCTACTTATAATATTTTACCAAAATTAAATTAGTCTTGTATGAAACCACCTTTGTCTTGTATTTAATGAGCCCCAAATTCATAAGGAACAAATGTTTTGCGCTGATTAAGTACTTAATCTAGAGAACTATTGTATCCAGATCAAATCAGACGTATCAAAAAACTATGGGCGGTTTTGCTGATCCATTCAATCTATGTTCGAATATCAAAGGCAATTTTTCTTGAAGAGGGTGCTTTGCTGGTAGTAATTGGCTTTACTTTCAGCCAGATATCGATTATTGGATTAGATCGAGATTCTCACTGAGCGAATAGTCACTTTTTTTCTTTTTTGGAGTCGTAGAATTGAAAACACCTTCACAATGTCGTGTAACGAAGATAAAGAAAACAAAATGAAGCTAACACCGAATGGGAATTCTGTTCAAGGCTTTGCATGAGATCGCATGAAATATCATTGATTTTTTTCTAGCCCAATATCTTAATCGTCTGGCGAATAAACTGTCATTGAGAATGAAAAGAGAAATAAAAAAGTTGATAAAAAGTCGCAAACCTGAAATTCCGAATAAGTGAAGTGAACGCATAATTCGATCAGGAAGATTGTTATATCAAATTGTCTGTTTATCTGTCAATCATTCTCTCTCTCTCTCTCTCTCTCTCTCTCTCTCTCTCTCTCCCTTCCTCATTTATACACATACTCATACATTTGTTCATTATTATATATGAAGAGTGATTGCGACTTTTATATGATTTCTAATGATTACTCTGGAAGAAAATATTATTTGTGTTCATTTTATTCGTAATAGTCCTGGGTATGAGGGTAAACTGAAACCGGCAGCAAAACCTCTGATTGGGAGATTGTGAGGAGCCTGGAACCACCTCTTAATTGCTGCTGTTCCCAGGTCAAATCTGACCCAGAGCGGTAGCATCTCTTAGAGTCCTAGCTATGGGCAAATAGCTAACCCCCAAAGTGGGGTGAAAACACTATGAAAATATAAATATAGACTTATAGAAAGAGATACAGTTTTGAAAGAAAAATATTACCAATAATACATTTTTGAAGAAAAAAATTATTACCATAAGACATTTTTGAAGAAAAAATTTATTCTCAACAAAACATTTTTGAATACGAAACTAGAAGACATTTTCAGTTTTCTAAAATAAAAAAAATAAAAATAAACAAATTTCATTAAAATCTGACTAAAGCAAGCTTTCCACTATAATCGAACATTATAAAATAAAAATACCTTAAAAAAAACACCTTTTTGGCATTAAATAACCCACAGATGTTGATATGCCGTTAAACAAAACAAACACACTTATTTATAATAATACAAAAATTAAATTGCGACGTTTTGACAATTGTTTCTTCATTTTACTCCAAGAAAGGCCACTAGTACACAGAGGGTTACAGTAAGATGGAAATACTGGATAGAATGGGTATTAAAGAATAGATAAAAGATGAACAAATTTCAAGAAGATAGAAAATAACAATTGACGTTATATCTAATTTTTTTAGATTTAGATTTTTTAGCTATCAGGTAAGCAAGTAAACCGAAATGCAACAAAGTAAAAAAAAGCTCGTCAGAGCAGTTGTCATGAAAATATTTGTAGAAAAGACTGAGGGAAGCCACGTTAAGTTAGTCAAAAGTGACTGAAGTGGTGATGTCAAGTCAAGACTAATGGCATTACAGGACCTTAAGATATATAGCTAGAGGCCGCGACCAGATACGCCAACAATATTCAATGCATGGAAGAATGATAAATTTTATAAATACGCACGATTGATTCTGATCAGAAAAATGGTCTGGCCGGACACGAAGACCCGACACGAAGACCCAACACTCCTAGCTGTAGATGCAGTTATCGTTTCGATGTGATCGGTCCGTTGAAAAAAGGAGGCCACAGAGGCGCAAAATGTAGCCGTCTAGGAGATTTGTATCAACCATGCTGAGTCTGGCAGGAAAGATTCTTTATGTTGATTAAAAGAGAGCAGTTTTGTTTTGAAGCAATTCAAATTTACAAGAGATTCCCTTCCACAGTTAAACACTCACTGGAGATCCGTTTAAAGAGCAGCAGTCACGTTTACGTGCGACACTTGTCAGATTTTCTATTGAGATGGCAGTAAATGGTGGTGTAACTTTCATAGATGCCTAATTGGGAACGAACCACATTAGGAAGATAAGACATGAAACAGCATAGGACGTAGGATAGAGCCCTGAGGAACACCCGCTTAAGTGTGAAAGTCTATGGAAGCTCAGTCAGTTAGGTGCCATAAGCTTGGTCGACCATGTTTCGAATGAGACATTACTGACTGCGCAGAAGTTTTCCATTATTTTCTGCGCTAGACTGGTTGCAAGTTTAGGCTATAGAAGTCTCTCCTGTTATTTAACACATAAATGGATGGAAAAGACGGCTTAATACTTTTCTCAATGGTATTTGCGCGTAAGTGAATGCAAGGAATTCAACTGGAATTCAAACTTGGCTCACCGATTTGCACGTTGATAACTAAATATATTCTATTGGTAAAAGGTTTCTGGAAAAAGGAACAGCAGAAGAGTTCTTTACAGACAACACCGACTAGCCAATGTGTGAGAGTTATATGGTATGGCATGAGTCATAAATCTAGAAGAGAAGTGTGTCCTTAAGAGTTAAAGGGGAAAACGTGTGGAGGTGTCAACCACTTGCGTGAGAAAGTGATGATTTTAATTTCACTGTTTATTTATTAGTCTATGCTTCAAAACAATTAACAGTAGCAGATAGGTTCGCCGATCGTCAGGTTTACATTCCGTCTCCGTCAATTGAACAGGAGCAAAGGTTTATCACTCGTTTCCTGATTTTGATTGGGTTTCCGATTCTTTTTAAAGTTTTCTCATTTTCTTTCACTCCTCCTCTGTAATCTATTGTGTCATAGCGGCATGCGGTAAGATTATTAAACAAAAATGGATAATCATGCGTTTCTCATCATTGTTGTAATTGTCACAGTGGAAAGGTCATGTGTTTCCCCCGGCCTTCATCCGGTATTTGTCTTCTCAGGTATCCATGAAATGTCAAACTTATGCCTTTATTTAATCTGCAGATGGTGACTGTTTCAACAGCTGTAACAGTAACTTCAGTAAAAAAAGGAGGAGTTCAGTCAAGCGTGGCAAGGTAAAGCAGAAGAAGCAGCAGGTTGATTAGTTTTAGGACTTGAGGTCTTCGATTTTGGCTTTTCGCACGTAACAATAGACTGGTGAATAAAAGCGAAAGCTCGTAAATTTGGTGAAAGTACAATTCGACTTGTGATTACTTCAATTCAGTAGAAAAGCTTAAAGAAAAACTGAATAATAGTGATGAATAAAAGTGGTAAGGGATATACATAGACTTGGTCAAAGCATAGTGAACAATCGACCTCCGTGCTTAAATAAAGTGTAAAGTCTGAAATTTTATGAATGTTCATCCGCATCAACAAACTCCCGATGAAGACTGGATAGCAAAAAAATCGAAACGTGATAACAACAACAATGTGAAAAATGATCCACATGCTATCAATGTAAAAAAAGAATAACTTCTAATTCCAGAATTTTCGAAAGAAACTGTTTTCTGTTTATATATATATATATATATATATATATATATATATATATATATATATATGTCCGTGTGAATAAGCAACGAAGAAAAATTGACACCGATCAAAATATTAATTTAAAAATAGTGCTCGATATATAATATAGAGAGCTGTGAATATTTATTATAAATTCTAGTTTAAAACGTGTACAGATTCTTATCCACTACAAAGTGTAAATTTTGTTTCGACATTGAAATGACAATGTCTTCACAGGTTGTGTGGAAAGGGATGAAAAGTATTTTTCTACTATTTGGAGGGTTGTGTGTGGGATATAAGTGGTGTTAGTGATAAAAAGATAAGTTTTGTAAATTGTCCGTTAGAATTTTGAAGAGAGAGAACGAGTGGGTAAATTTTGAAGAGAAGGAATGTGTGGATGATCAGAAGTCGGTAGAATTAGTAAATTAGTAAATTAGTAAAGTAGTACTAGAAAGAGTTAAGCAAAAAATTAAAAAAAAATCCAGCTCATGCAGTGGACGGGGTACAATGGATATAATCAACTGGTTCGTGAAATTTGGGGAAAAATAATGCCACTTTCCTACAATTTTACATCTCTGATTTCTGATTTTGTAGGGTTTATAACTCTAGTGGCTAATATTTGGTAGAATTCCAGCTTATGGTCCTTTAACCGTATGTATGCCTCCTTTGTTGTAATTTTAGGGACTCTGTCACTTATTTTTAGTTTATCCGTAATTTGTTTGTCTGAGTAGTTGATTCTATCTATGTGGTTTTCGTGCTCCGTGTTAATTCTCCTATAAGTTTTTGTTAGTTTTTTCTTAATCAGGACTTTGTACTCTTTGGGACTCATCTTATAGAAATCGAGGTTTTATCCGATTTTACAAAGACTTTTTTAGATTCGTTTATGCTACTGACCAATGTGTCTAGGTGTTTTAGAAATTTGTTTTTGCGTTCATATTTCAAAAACGCTTTCAAACCAGAGGCATGAAACCACAGTAAACTTCCCAAACAATAACGAACAAATCTTAAAATCATGCTAAAAATACTACAAAAGCCAAATTAAGATCTCTTAGAAACGATAAACCTTTACAATATTAACAAGATTCTTACATTAAATTTCACTTATTCTCTACCACAAACTGTGATCTATTTTAAAGTTTTATAGAAAAAAGTGATTTACTAAATTTAAAATTATGGTTAAATATACATTAGATTAATTATAAAAACAATTTAAATAAAAAATAGTGTATAGTTGTACAATTAAATTAGAAAGATATTTCCAACAAAACGTAAATACTATTGCCACTTCATCGCATCTATGCCTATTCTTCTAGACCCTTACACTTCCTTACTCTCCCCTCTTACTAAACCCGAAGAAAAAAATCCCGACATAAAAAGCTATACAATAACTTAATTTTAAATATGTTTATAACATTCCCGACAATTCATTAAGTGACTCTATCAACAACACATTCCCTCTCTTTAAAATCCTAACGAACAATTTACAAGATTTATCCTTTTGTCACTAACCCCACCTACATCCCACTCACAACTCGCCGAATATAAGAAAAGAAACTTTCCATCTGTTTCTACATCACCTGAGGAGACATTGCCATTTCAATGTCAAAACAAAATGTGCATTTTGTAGTGGATAAATATCTATTTGTTCTAGACATTAATTTATAATATATATATAATCGTTTTACACCATGAAAGACAGTACTGCCACTGGTGTGCAGGAGTCTACATGAGAGGAGAGCGAAAAGAAAGAGGGACATTTTACAAGGTGTAGCGAAGAATGGATAAAAGAAGGATGGGAAAACGGTGTGAGGATAGTTAGTTGAGGGTAGAGCGAAAAGAAAGAAGAACAAGATAAAACGGGTTTCAGGGAAAGGGTAGGGTAAAGATGGCAGTTAAAAAGATAAGAGATTGCAATATACTTTACAATTTAAAGTTTTAGTGATTGTAGCTATCAGGGAAGCAAGTATACGGAAAAGAGTTCCACAGGCGGGAAGTGCAAAAAAGTGCAAGAAAATAAGCTGAAAGAGTAGAAGTCAATTCGCTTAAAAGTCGACGTAATATCAGTAACGTATTTAAAAAATAGTTGGTTTACAAATATGAAAGTCATCATTGGTTAAAAATAAAATTGGTAATAGTGTTGATTCAATTAATTTTGTTTAGCGCTGTATAAACCTTTATGAGTTTTTTAATGATGGGATTAGAATATTTTGTACGCAAAATATTTTTTTAATCATATCACCCCAAGCAAGGCGGTAATGCCACTGAAGCGCAGGGGGCTACGTAAGAATGAAAAGATTGGAAAAGAGAAAGCCGGAAACCACATCCTAAACAGGGAACAAGGGATGAGCCTTTACACCTGTTCAATAGACGTGGGTAGAGTGTGAACCGGGCGATAGTTTAGACTATCTACTCCAATTGAGGAAAAAAGAAAGAAAAGAGTGAAAAGATTAGAAAAGAGAAAGCCGGAAACCACATCCTAATTTTGATATATAATCGTGGTTTTAGTGATACAAGTATTAATAACTAAACCATTACTGGGGTCATTAAAGGTGGATTCATGCACAACTAGAACTAGGCACTCGGATTAATTCCGAACCATTATCCACTACACCACCTTCACATCCAAGCTTACGATACCTGACATAATTAAGAGGACACCCATATAGGTACTGACAAGGATTGTTATTGTTTAACTTGAAGGCTGAAGATTATTTTGAAGTAAAAAATAGAGAAAAGAATAGAAAAGTCATTAAAAAAAAGTAGGTCAGACAATGTATATGTTCTATGTCTCATGTCCCTTCTATGGCTCATGTCCCTTCCATACAATCCCCGCTCCTGTATCCAGCTGCTAAAATCTATCAAGTATGTCATGCGTTGCATTCCCCTGTTTCCCTTCCTCACTCGTGAGCATCAGATTCTCCAAGCCCTCCTTTCTCATTACATATCCCAAAAAATTAGTGTTGTCTTTTCCTGATGTTAAGTATCAGTTTCCTTCTTGTGTCCATCATCTTCAAAACCTCAGGCGTTCCGTCCATGACATCCTCAGCATACTTCTGTAGGACCACATTTCGGTTACTTCAAGTCTTTCCTTCATCTTAGACGAGTTTTTCCACCATTTGCTGCCATATTGAAGAGCTGATATCACATGACAATCCAGTATTCTCTTGTTTGTTTCCAGCGAAATTTTCTTGTCTCTTAATAATCTACTCATCTTCTAGAATGCTTCTAAGACTGTGCCAATACGCTTTTCTTATTGCAATAACTTTCGGCGCAAGTGTGATTATAATCTCCCAAACTTGTAATTGTCATTTCCGGCTCCTTGCTTTACTGATGACTAGGCAATCCGTTTTTTTGTAGTCTTTTATTTTCATAAACATTCAAAATGAAGGAAAAGTGGAGGATCATGACCACTTACATCGGAAGTGACCAGACAAGGAAAAAACAAAAGAAAGTGATGTTGGCGCGGATTTCTTGTTAACAGTATGGCAATCACAGCGATCAGACATTTAAGCGAGATCCCTAAAATCCAACTCAATATTGATAAAATATTGGCTGGCAAGAAACTCAGCAAAAACACTTACATAGATTGGGTATAGAAGAACGCATCAAAGCAATCACTTTAATTGAATTTATCCATACTTATGTAGTAATTCTGCGAATTTGCTTGTTCGCACTTTCTACCTAGGAAGCAACTGAAGATATTTAATTTCGGTTATTACCCTTATTAATAGAAAGACAGGCAGACGAGTAAATCTACGGAATCTAAACATATCTGCCTATCAAACGAAACAAAAGTCCTTCTAGGGTACACAGAAACGATTGCAACTTTAAAAAATGAGGTGTAATGATAATGGAAACATGATATATTTACATAGTTATCAGTTGATAATCTGATGTACTTTGGTGTAATGGATAGCGGTTAAGAATGTATAGCGCCGTAAGCTAAGTTCGAGTTTCATTCGACTTCGTTACATTAACTTACAACAAAATACACTTGGGAAAGGCGTGGATGAACTTCTCTAACAGTTGTTAATTAAATAGTAGGAATTTTAGTCTGTTTGCAACCGATTTAGTATTCAAGACATGAGGACAACTAATTGAAAAAAAATCAGACTCATTATATAGGCTTGCTTTTTGTATCAAGTTATTTCAAATAGCGTTGGTGTTTCTACACAAACATTTCATACTATAGGAAATATGTATGAAGTAGTCTCTGGTTGTTCAATTTTAGTCGAATTTATCACATGTACAGTACTGTGTAAAAATATAAAGACAAGAAGTATTTTATCTTTTATGAGGCATCAAAATAAAGTTTAAAATCACCCCTGTCCTAACACATTTGTACACTACCGGTAGTGTGCAAAATTATTAGGACAGGGGTGGTTTTTCTAAAAACCTCACTGAAATTCAAATACAGGTTGAAAAGCCAAACATTAGTAATAATTATTTAACTAAAAAGGAAGAGGAAAAATATTTTCGAAATTTGAATTGGCCCCCACAAAGCTATGATCTCAATCCTATTGAACATCTATGGGATATTTTGGATAAAAAATTGATTAATCTAATGTTACTTTGCAAGACACACTTTGGGAACAAATGCAAGCTGTTTGGCAGGAGATACCAGTAGATACTTTGAAGAAGCTTGTGACAGAATGAAGGCTGTGATCAAAGCAAACGGCTATTATTCTAAATATTAAATTTATTTTGTAACAACTATTTTTTGTTAAAGCATTTATTGAGCACATCAAATAAAAATTCTTTAATTAAGTTGTTTATTTTCTGTTAATATACCTCATAATAGATAAAATAATTCTTGTCCTAATACTTTTGTACAGTACTATATATATATATATATATATATATATATATATATATATATACACGAAAAATCTAAAGTGAGACAAAACCTACCGCGGTTTCACACTACGGATCGTCAGGGAAAAGAGCCTTTTCCCTGACGATCCGTAGTGAGAAACCGCGGTAGGTTTTGACTCACTTTAGATTTTTCGTGTGTTTTTGCTCTACTATTGTATTTTAGTACTTTCGTATCGAACACTTTTTCTTGTGTTTGGTTCCGTTTGGGGTTTTTTCTTTACTGCGGAATCATTAATGTTTTGTTCTTGTTCCGCTGGTTTCTTTTTTTCTCCCCATTTATCCGACGACTTAGTACGCCGGATTGTAACGGATTTAGGTTCTGTTTGTTAATGGGTTTTTCGAGAGTTTATATTGGCATAAATTTACGGAGTGCATTCTTACAGAGTCTAATTAGTTATTATTATCATTATATATATATATATATATATATATATATATATATATATATATTTGTATGTAATATCAATAACTTCCGAAAATTATATTTCGTTGAATAGCTATTTCAGCGAGAAAATTACTGCTTCATCAGCAACGTTCCAAAACAAAAATTTGGTAATTCAAATATGTTACAAAACTGTACAAACCGGAAGGTTCCATGCACAGAAAGTTAAAAAAAATAATATAATTAGATATCTGTAGAGGGTTTAAAATCTACTAATAGAAGATCCTAACAACATATCCATACACAGAAAGTTAAAAAATAGTGTGGTTAAGAAAGAAAAAAATTATTTTAAATATGCCGTCCAGACATAAAAGAGTTAGAGACAGGGATCCATGACTCGATATTGGAAGAAGATTTTAGATTCCATCTGTATTAAAGAATCAAGAATCGAATTTAACTGTCACTGGAATAAGAGGAAAGGAAAAGAAATGGTTAAGGGAAAGGATAAAAAAAAAAAAGAAAAAAATGGTCGACGGGCGAAAGTTAACGAGGAAATAAGACATAAAAATATTCAGTCTCTGAGATGACAGAATTTCAGATAGGGAAATAAAGGAAGAAGCTAAATGTATTTTTAAAAAGAAAAGGAAACAGGTAGAAAGAATAGAGACAAAATATTATATATCTCTGTTAAAAATTTTACAAATTAAAATTTTGGAAAAAAATAGTTTAAATTAGTAATAATAATATAATTAGACATCTGTAGAGGGTTTAAAATCTACTAATAGAAGTACAATAAAATATTAAAATAATTCAAAATGAGAAATAGGCAATTATATATATATAAAATATAAGTATACATAAAACACGTATGCATAAACATATTCATACACACACACACATACACACACACACACACACACACATATATATATATATATATATATATATATATATATATGGATATAGATATACAGATACATACAGACAGCCACATACACGATTATATATAAACAAGAAATATGCATACATCAGCACATCAGATAATATACACCATACAAACAACGATATATCTAACTACATACATATACATATACGTACATTCAGGCATACATACATACATACATACATACATACATACAAACATACATACATACATACATACATACACACATACAAAAAATAATTTAAAAATTTGAGCAGATAAAGTAATCAAGTATTAAATAAACAAAAATAGGAATTAAGATTCGTCACAATTTTTAAAAAAATTAAATGGGCTGGAGAAATTTAAGGTTTAAAGAATTGGTCTATACGTCATTATATATAGATTGTAGTTTTGTAAAGAACCAAGAAAGAAAAAGAGAAGACATGTATAACACAGGGGTTAGTATGGGTATTTCGTAGGATGGTTTACATTTAACATTATTTAAAATTAAAAATATCAAGTTAACATTAAAAAAAATTAAAAAATTAAAATTTCAAAATACAATTTATAATTTAAAATTTAAAACTCAAAATTAAAAAATGTAAAAATTTAGATTTATAGCGTCATTTGCTTATAAATTCCTTACGGAAATTTAAAAGTATTTTTTGATTGGGATACTTTATTATTTTAATTTTTTCAATTAAACATAGGTTACATCTATCAGAAAGGGTTTTTTTTTAATTTTCTTCCCTAGAAAGCTCAATCGTTAAGAGAAAATAATATCGGTTGTTGGAAACCGATATTATTTTATTATGGGGTTTAGATATTCACAGATCTACAATAGCAAGTATTTAAAATTCCTGTTCTTGAGTTGGTATTATTTAAACTCTTTAAAATTTTATTGCTATGAAAATTGATAATATTGTCCATATTTGGAGTGCATGAATAGCTACTTCTTGAAGAATTTCTATGAAAGATTTTATGTAATAAATTGTGGCTATTGAAATGTTTATTTACTAGTTTCACATTAGCCAGTGGTGGGTTAAACCATATTACTTTCCTTGTTCTACATTT
The DNA here is from genome assembly GCA_037127315.1 of Ascarosepion bandense. Classification (NCBI taxonomy): domain Eukaryota; kingdom Metazoa; phylum Mollusca; class Cephalopoda; order Sepiida; family Sepiidae; genus Ascarosepion; species Ascarosepion bandense. Next base: position 2,504,069 of record JBBBDQ010000501.1, on the reverse strand, counting down.
ACATTGAGTATTGTATTGTTCAGGGATAATCATTGTTTTTTCATACATCAATTTGTTTTTTATCTGCTCTTTTGAAGGGACTTATTCTAAATTTCCTCATTTTATTGTTTTCTTTCGTAACCAACTTTCTTTTTTAACTTCCTGTGTTTGCATATGTTTTGTGGTTCATTCTCGTTTGTGAATTTTTGTAACGTATTTGAAATAATAATTTTTGTTTTGGATCGTTGCAGATGAAGCGAGAGTGTTCTTCTCAAGGAAGTGTAATTTTTGAAATTTATTGATATACTATACATATTTGACTCTGTAAAGTAGATAATGTTATTCACATGGATCACTGCACCTGGATCATTTTTAATATTCATAAGGTTATTATTAATAGGATTTGGGTTTTGGGATTTTACATATAAGCACCTTTTTATTTAATATATATATATATATATATATATATATATATAAATTTCTCTTATCATCTTTTCTTTCAAATTTAAATTTATTCCTCTCTTCTTTCTTCTTCTTTTCCTTTACGTTTACGCTCATAAAAACACCATTTTTCTTTAAAGCTATATATATATATATATATATCGCGAACCACTTTTTTATTTTCCAAATCGACGTGTTAGCGGTCTGACTGACATGCATATAGTATCTTTGAGTTGACATCAGTTCTTATGCGTGCTCTTTGATTATATGATGCGTGTGTATATATGTTTATGTATGTATGTGCGTGTGTATTCGTCTAACTGATGTATAATTTATTTTTCTTGAATTTTTCACTTTTAAGGGCGTGATCCATATTTTTATTTCCGATTTACGTTTTTTTGTTTTTGTTTGTGAATTTCATTCTTGTAAAACCATCTGTACATTAAAAAGAGATCGTAGTGGTCGTATATAAAAAGTGGATGTCTAGCCATACTGATGAGCTGTGATACAATGGAACAGGCTTGTATGTGGATGACGGATATATATATATAGCAATCATCCACATACAAGCCTGTTTCGCTGTATCACAGCTCCTCCTTGTGGATAGACACATCTACTTGCTTCTGGCCGGGATCGAAACTCGACTGATTTGGTGTCAGTCGGAGTCGCTACTTCCTAAGCCATAAGCGTGAGGAATCAGAGAAGGGAAATTTTAACGTGTTGTATAGAAGCAGTGTATACACACGCCAGTCACCGAAAGAATTCAATTCATTTCTGAAGAGTCACACAAATAACAGAAGTGGAAAGTGTTTTTAAAATTTTCTTCTCCAGAGAGCTCAATCGTAATGAAAGCATAACCGAAAATGGCCATATTTCCAAAATTAAGCAAACTCCAGACCAATGACATTCGTACATTATTTTTGATTCTCAGAGACTAAAGAGAAAAAATGAAGTAAATATGTTTGGAAGAGGGTAAAAGAATGCCAAAATATAATAAAAGGAGAAATACGCATAATATTCGATATATACGAATATACACGCATGCACACTTGTACACAACAAACGAACACAGCAACAATAGATCGTACATAAAATATTTTTAACTATTTATGAAATTTACAAAATGAGAAAATCCGAAGTAAATTCCTGAAAGCTCTTGATGAGAGAAGCAAGCAAGTACAAGTTAATTCTTCGTCTACGAAACACTGGAAAAAGGATGATGAATATAACACCAATCAACTAACACAGATATGATTAGTGTGAGAGGGAAGGGGAGGGAAAGAAAAAAGAAGAATGGGGGGGCGAGAATAGCGTTCAATATTAGGATAATGAAATTTAAAATTCGATATTTTCAAAATTTGATCGGTATAAAAAGCTAGTTAAGAGTGTTAGAAAATTTCTTTTTGACTGATTAATTTTCGGAGCTATATCAACCCTTTGCCGATTACTTATAGCTAAGAAATATATTTACATTGTTAGATTTTTGATAGTTAATAATGATTTAATTATGTAAATTTTGCTAATTATCCCATAGCTGATTTGATAAGAGTATACTTTTTCAAGGAACCTTTACTTGCATGTATATATAAATATCCAAATTTACATTAGAAATCTGCTCCCCGATCAACGGTTAAGAACCATCATGTATAGGGGCGGCTTATCTTTTCTTTTTCTGTTAGTAGTGGAGAGTCCATTGTAGTGAATGGTAGTTGTATATTGTTGCAGGTTAACGGAATTTGGCCTTGTTGTAGATAGTCCACTATAAGTCATAAAATGATTACAAACCAAGAAAGGCAATTTGAATAGAAAAATAACATTTTATACTTACACATAGCAATTAATGTTTTTTACAATTGAAATAATAACATGAAGTATAGGTCCAACGGAGGTTAAAATGTTTATGGCAATAAAAAGCTAAAAGAGAATAAATGCTTAGGAATTTTGGAGCGTGTAAGTCTTTGATGTATTTGCTCCTTAGGTCAGTAAGTAGTTTTTGAGGCAGGGAAGAAGGAAAGAGGTAAGGGAGGCGAGCGAAGTAATCCACTTGACTTTGGCCAAGGGAGATACTAATTACTCTCTTCTCCTCGGGTAAGTCTGCCTGGCGATGCTTTCTGTATCCGTTTTTTATATCTTCTTTTTGGATCACAGCAGCTCATTTGGGATCTCCCACTTTTATTTGGTTCTGGGCTTCCCATTGTCTGATAAATCAAATTCGCGTAGGCTCAGAAACTGGAAATTTAATATTTAATTAATTTTTAGTTTTCAACCGGAACATCTGGGCGGAGCCGGCGGCGCAGAGACGACTTTTTGTCATTTCCTTTTTGGTTGTGAAAGCGCAAATATCCGGTCCATCGCTTTTGCTTGGTATCACCACACATCCATTATACCATCCGCACAACCAATCCGAAGCTTTCAACCATCAAGTTTCGAAGCAGGATCGATGTTGCGTAAATTCAGTGATCATATATTAATCAGTGTTTCAGCATGGAAAATGATATTCTATATTCATGGCAAAGTAGCATAGAAAAGGAGCAAGAATATTATTTAATACAAACTGTTCGTGAGAAAAACATTGTCGTGCTACAAACTGGAGAATTAAATTTGAAAATGAAACTGAAAACACACATGTGAAATTTCGTTACCGTCGTTCTAATTAAATAAGTAATGATACAAAATACTTTTCTTCCTCTTCCTTTTCTTATTTGTCGTCGTTTTCATCATCTTATTGTTAATTGCTCATTATTATTATATTAATAGCAGTTTAGCCCGGCGTTGCTCGGGTGTAATGAAAGCTTTAAAATAAATCCATGGTCCTGGAGCTCAAACTCTTTGGACGTTGACGCGAAAGACTAAAAAGCAATAGTTGTTTCCAGTTAAAGCGAAACCGTAGAGTGAAAAATGAATGGATGAAAGTCAATTTTCGATTTCCGGCATCGATGTCAAACAAGTTTTCCGTCTGAAACTGAACTTTGAAGGCAAAATAAGTCCTCTGGGTAAATGGTATCATGGCTGAGACTAAGAACTACAATTATACCTACTTAGAGCAAAACAGGAAGGAAAAATTTAAAATAAAAGGGATAAAAACCTGATCTTGATCAAACCCGATAAGATATAGCGGTATAGATTTCCAATATTGGAGTAAAATAAGTCATCCAAGGATAAACTAACCTAAGTAAGTCCATGAAACCTTATCGTACCCATCAGGAGTAAAATTGGGGAAACATGTTGATGGCTGAATATCGGTTTTTGATCAGATTCAATAGAATATCGGGGGTATCAATTTCCGATATCCAGGAAAATGAGTCGCCTGATCTACTAATGTTTGAGACTATTCACTATAATTTTCCAAGTTAGAGCTAATTATGCAGCGAGAACCACGATAAAATTGCTGAAATCCTGATCTTGATCAGACTTGATCGAATATCGGGATATCGATTTCCGATATCGGGGAAGATATAGGAAAATATGTAGCCCATGACCTGACGAGAAGCTTAAATAATATTTGTGTGAAGTTCGGTGAGAATAGGACAAAAATTGTGGATTTGTATAAAGAACATACATACGGACACCCCCCCCCACACACACACAATCCCAACCCCCTAACCCACCCACCGACACCCACACCCACACACACACCCACGCCCAAACCCACCCACACACACACATGCACACAGCCACATGCACACAGCCACACACCCACACACACACACACACACATATTGAGTTTTATATGTAAAGTTTCAACTTTTTTTATTTTCTTTGTTATTACCTTTCATTTTCCCCTTATTTTCATTTTCATCAAACTTCTTCATCAACCTCTTCTTCATTTACTTCTATATCTATTTCTTAATTTTTTTCTTCTTCGTCTTTTCCTTTTCTATCATCATCTTCGTCTTTATTATCTTCTTTTTGACCTTGTTTTTTCCTTCTTCATTTTATTATTAATCTTTTTTCTCATTTTCATCTCCTTCATTATTTTCTGCATCTAGGTCTATTTTCTTCTTCATCGTCTTCTTTTGCTTCTCTTTTGTTTTCTTCAGCATCATCTTGTTCTTTGTCGTCTTGATTCATCAGCTTATTATTTTCAATTTTCTTTTTCATCGTCTTCGTTTTCTTCTCTTTTGTCTTCTTCAGCATCATCTTGTTCTTTGTCGTCTTCATTCATCAGCTTATTATTTTCAATTTTCTTTTCATCGTCTTCTTTTTCTTCTCCTTTGTCTTCTTCATCATCATCTTGTTCTTTGTCGTCTTCATTCATCAGCTTATTATTTTCAATTTTCTTTTTCATCGTCTTCTTTTTCTTCTCCTCTGTCTTCTTCAGCATCATCTTGTTCTTTGTCGTCTTCATTCATCATCTTATTATTTTCGATTTTCTTTTTCATCTTGTCCATGCGCCGTGCCTATTCATGAAATAATCAATTATAATTTCCCACAACTTCTTACCCTTTGGTTATCTTAATAACTTTTGTTTTTCTGGTATCCCTCCTAATCGCTGTGCTGCCAACCATTGACAAAAGCTCGTTAGGTTGATTGTTCTTTTATTCTTTGTCTCTTTGGACTCTAACATGTCATATGAAAATCAAATCCTCCATTTTCTAAGTATAGGTTTCCATTTGGTTTCTATTTTGCCTAAATATTTTTCGTTACTGTCATAATCAGTCCATCATATTCCCAGTATCATTCGGCAGAATAACATTTGTCAAATGTCTTTTACATCGTCAATTCAGCATTCACTGCCATTTTCACCACTGGTTCTGACTACATTTTCCCGATTCTTAAGATTTTGTTTAGCTTTTCAATGTTATTTTTCAACATTCCAATTCACCTTCTAATATAGGTTTCAAATTTTCGCTCTCTGATAAAACTTTAAGTAGATATTTAATTTTCCGTTTTTTAATTTCAATATCTCGTTTATGTTTTGTTTATTCCGACCATAATTCTTCTTTAAGTCATCTCATTGTTCAGTTAAAATTCTTATTTATCACTCCTAGACTTTCGTCTACAGTGAGTGATTATGTTCCATGTTATAGCCGATCATCTTTTAGAAGCATTCAGTCGACTGAAAAATTGAATTTAGGCAGGCCATCCGATAATTTCGAATTGGATATTCGAATAATTATCAACTGTTTCGGCAATATGTCCGCAATAGTTATCTTCCGTTAAGATGACTTGATAGACACTAAGTAATCATAGAGAAGAAATAACGTGCGCTTCAATAATATTCGACAAATGAACATTAGTCATGTATCGGAATTGATGGGCTAATCAGAATTCCCGAAAAAAAATCTCCGTATACAAACACATTACATCCGCTGAGTTTAGCTGATATTTTTACAGATTCTTGATGCAATCTATTGCATTTACGCAATATAACACTCTGCATGACGTAAAAGCAAATAAACGAAATCTAGCTTAATCAATGAATCGGTTGAAACAAGGTGCATGAAGATCTTTGGGTTTCTAGCTGAAGAGACATTTTACATTCAGTGACAATGTAAATATTTAATCTTGTAGTAATTACACCATTACCTTTTTCTGCTGTACAGAAAGTCGCCATTCGTTGTGATTTTGTGTGAAAATACACAACTAAACGAGCTATTAATGTATCACCTTGAAAGCAGGATAATTCAGAAATAGATGCTGACATACCAATGATAATGTCGTTCAATTTTTAACATTCTTACACCAATCGCACATCCAGTGTCAGCCACAGCTGGCACTACAGTCATTGTAAAGTCTACAAAACTTTCATAAGTAACATAGTATTAAACACTTCTCTAGTATTACATACGTTTTTGGATTTAACGGTGTCCGTCTCTTACATTTACAGTAAGATATATATGCACAATAATGTGAAAAAGGACATTAATGAATTTATTGTTCCTTAACGTCCAGTTTTAATTTTAACCAAAGTAGAGCTAAATATTGTTGTAATATAATAAATTTAATATTTTCACGAAACAGGATTTCTCCTGGTTAGGAATCATATTTTGATAAAGACTCCATCCTCAATTGATCATTTTTAGAGTGACTAACAGAAATGATTTTTCCACGAGTGAGGGATTATTTTTACAACGGATAGATTTTGGTTAGTTTGTCCAGTTTCAGGATCCTATTTATTTTATCGTTACTGCGCTAAAAGGGAAGAAAGTTTTGCGCTATTTCCTTTTTTTATATTGAACCACAACTATCTATTTTTATTTTTATTCGCATCAAACTTATTTTTAATATTTTACTCTTTTTGAATGATTTTATTTATGTATAGTGTGACGTTATTTTAATTCATAGTTTTATAGATTTTTGTCATGTATATTCAGATTTCAATGTATATATATATATATATATATATATATATATATATGTATGTATGTATGTATGTAAGTCAACAATGAAGTCATCATATATATTATGGACTTTCCCGTCGATTATTTTTTTTTTATCCGCACCAAACATTTCTTTTAATTTTTTACTCTTTTTGAATTATATTAATTATGTATAGTGTGGCGTTAATTTAATTCATAATTTTATCGATTTTTGTCATGCATATTCACACTTTTATGTATATATATATATATATATATATATATATATATGCGTGTGTGTGTGTGTGTGTGTGTGTATGTATGTATGTAAGTCAACAATGAAATTGTATATATTATGGACTTTCTCAGTGAGACTTCAACACAAAGAATTGTTTAGAGTGGTGAAGGCTTGTGTAGCACCATCCACACTTTCTGGAACTGCTGATAACAAACAATTGGTGCAGAAGTTCCCCACGGATGGCATGAACAGCAGACCTCAGTTATTTTACCCATAACTGGAAAGAAGGGATGGTTTAATACCTTTCCCAAGGGTACTAGTGCGTAACTGAATGCAGAGTGCTCGGCTGGAATTGGAATTCGGCTCACCGATTTCCCCTTCCAAGTCGACATCCACCGCACCACAACGCACATCCGTCATTAAACGCTTACAGCACCTGATATTCCCAAGCGGTCACCCATCTAAGTACTGACCAGTCTCAACTTCGGTGATCGAGCGGGAACCGCTGTATTCAACGCGATATGACCGTAATGACCGTAATATATCTCTCTATATATATATGTATCAGGACGGTGCAAAAGTTTTTGCCGATTTAAATTTCATCTTGAAAATGAAAACCTGTGTGTCTTTGAAAATCTTTATTTATAACAATAACGACCTTTGCTCGCTATAACTTGATTCCATCTGTCAACGAGCTTATAAATGGCTCGCTTGTAAAATTCTTTAGGTTTTTATGTGAAATATGAATCTAACTCATATTTAATCTCTTCTCGTGATATTAACCTAAAGCCATCTAAATGGTTTTGTAATCTTCGAAAAAAAGGCATAATCCGAAGGAGCTAGTGCAGAAGAATATGCACGCTGGGGCAAGATGGCACTCATCATCTGTGACAAATCTACCCAAAAATGTTGTCTGAAAGTGCCGTGAAAGCAAAGATTCGCGACAAGAAAAATATTCTCACAGGTGCGAGACCCATTTTCCAAATACTTAAATCTTCTCTATTCTTCTCAGTTGTAAGCAGTTGTATGGGATACATTAAGTTCTCTTGAGATTACCGTAGGTCATTGAGTAACAGCCGCATTTAACACATCTGACTCAAGTTTGTTTGGGCGACGACCTCTAGCCTCGTCTTTCAAGCTGAAATTTTAATTTCCGAAAACGGGAAAACCACTTCCTACTACTTCTTTCTTTTACTGCATCAATTCCATAAGCATGCTGAATAGATCGTGCTGCTGCATTTGCATTGGAACCCTGTGAAACTCGTAGAGTAGAGCATGCCTAATGTGTTCTTTAGATGGAAAGAACATGGGTAAGAATATTGCAGAAAAAATGAATGATGCTTTAATAATTTGAAAGAAAAATGTATAGATTAATCATGGTGATACGTTTAAGTAATAACAATATGCCTAAAATAAATTACAACGATTTAAAATACCCTTTTATACCTTTTTTTTTTATAAAAGCTTTTTCACCGACCTGATATATATTAGATATGGAAAAAATTATCTAAATCCCATCTTTTCTATTTAATTGTTATATTAATTTTTAACCTTAGTTTGCTGATACTGGTTAGAATTTAAATTTATACATGTCAAAATTCTTATGTCTTTAAGTTTATTTCTACCGTTTTACATTGATTTCTCTGAAGATACCTGACTAACTTTCTTCCAACTTTTGTCACTAACACTTTTCTCTCCCCTTTCTTTGACTCTTTCCTTTTCAACACAGACATTTACTTTCGGTCACACACGAATTTATTTTCGTCACCCCTACACCCGTTGTCGTTACACACAACACAATCAAACGATTAATTTTAATTTATCATATTGATTACGATCAGTGACGATACGGGGTTAATTTCACGATCACGGAAATGTTGATTTTTTTTATATGTAATATCTATCTATCTATCTATCTATCTATCTATCTATCTATCTATCTATCTATGTAATATATATATATATATATATAGTCATCCGCAGACAGATCTGTTTTGCTGTATCACAGCACATCAGTACGGTTAGACTCCGATTGCTACATAACCCAGATTCGAAACCCGACCGAATTGGCGTCAGTCGGCGACCCTACCCCTGGGCCACGGGGCGTTC